>CM067592.1:56733656-56957285 GCA_034336665.1 Luscinia megarhynchos | reverse complement strand
CCATGGCCAAACCAGGTTTTGTCAAGTCACCCTACCTGAAATACACTGTGCTAGAGCTGGATTCCACAACTTCAGAGACTGATAACTTGTTGGCTTGTGTAGGCGTCTGTGTGTCTGTTCCTTCCTATCTCAGCTTCAATTAAATTGTAATAATAATATGGGTTGGAGAATTTCTTGGCATCACCAGTCGTAGTCAATCATCTCAGACTATGTTTTATTAGGTCAGCACCTTGAGCACTCATAGCTGAGTTCTGAACAGGAAGAACACTATCCTTTCTCTGAAAAGTGGTTGTCCTTCCCTGAACCTCAAGAGCTGCAGCACTGCAAAGAATACTGAACACACAGAAGGATGGAAAGGACACAACCAAGTCATCCAGAAATGGTACCTGGGACTCACTGGAAGAAAACATCTTCCTACAGAGATCATACTGAAAATAAGATGCATCAGAAATGGAGAAAAATAAAACTGTAGAATTTTTCCCTACCACAACCTCAAAAACACAAAAATTTACAAAGACTCATGCAGGTGGTTTGCATAAAGACAACACAGAAAAGAAATACATATAAGGTCTTGCAGCTTACTGCTGTGATGTACTGATTGTGAATATCTTTCAAAAGAGCTCAGGAGGCAATCTACGAAGGAAGCTCTCTCTAGAGCTTGATGCACAATATTCACAAAACAATTCTGGAGGCTCTCGAAGTGGGGCGTAGTATTGGGAACTGGAATCTGTTTTCATTTATCACTGTCTTTCCAGTTATATGTTTACATGTAGACCTACTAAGAACAGATGAACAACTAGAGTTGTTTTTTATGTTTTCATTGTACAACCAGAAATGACTGCTTTACACAATAAATATTGCTATAAAATCGCATTACATAGTTAACTCTGCTTAAATGCCTTTAAGAGCCTGAAGAAACTTGTTCTCAAATACAACATTTCTCGAACTTTTAGGTACAAAATGGGTTTCTTTTTCCATTCTGCACAATACCACTCAATCCACCAGTTTCACTAAAATATTTTAATCTAACTCAGAAACTGGAAGGTTTTAACACAAAGAGACGGGAGAAAGATTAGTTCAATGTCTGGATATATTAGTGTATAATTTCCAGATTTACTCCTGCTTTCTTGCAGTTCAGCTCCTTCAGACTAAACTACAATTTCAATTGGGCTTTCTGCCAACAGTTCAGAAAGACAAAATGTAGAATTGATTATTTCTGTTCTCACATACATATCCCTCGCATATCGAAGAAAAGATCTCAAACAGTCAGAATTAAACTCATTTGATAATGGATATAAGCCTGGAGCAAAGGGTCTAAAGAATTATATTCCCCTATGGGTCTGTGTATCCAAATAGATCAGACTTAAAATAATAAACTGCTTTCCTTAATGCCAGAGTTGAAACTAATCAACTCTTTCTGGCTTATAGAATAATTTACTTTGGTGAAATTCTCACCAAATGCCTGCATTGTACAAAGATAGAATTATAAGTTCCAAAAAATTCAAACAGTCTGTGAAAAGGGTGAGAACTAATGAAGAAAAAGCAGCAAAGCTATTTTAAGATAAGTATTGCACTTTAACATTATGTAAATCTATCTCCCTGACAATGCAGCAGCACTGATTCTCCCTTCAAGGACATTTCAACAGCCCAACAGTGAAAGTGCGATGTGGGGAAATAAATTTCCAGCATCTGGAAAGAAAGGTACTGTCACAAAAGTTCAAAAGCAGCAATACTACACCTCTCAGATCTTCTTAACTTGTCTGGTATTTTTTACAAATGGTTAGATTGCCACTTAATCACATCTATAATATATACTCCCTTATGTCTCTTTCCCCAATTCTGGACTCTGAGTTCAAGACAAAATAATAATCATTCAAATTTAGACTTGGATAGCATCATTTAACATCAGAAAAAAACAAGTTTAGAAGTGTCTTATTACAATACTATATACAGAATAGTATCAGTTACAAATAAAAGTACAAAATTCTAACTCATCTATCTGGAAAGCCATATTAGAGTACCTCAGTAAGTCTTTTATAAAGTACTAATTTCCAAATTTATCTCTCCTCACTTCTTTCTGTGTTTTGGCTGCAGTAACACTGTAGAAACAAAATGTACCCAATCCAATTTCAGATACAAATTAAGCAACACCTCAGATTATTGTTAAAGCTTTTGAATATACAGTACGTGAGAGAGGCTTTACTCAAAAAGTTCAGATTGAAAGACATCTGTGATTTAAAGAGGTATAAATGAGCCATCTGTGCACATTTTCTCCAGGTTTTCTTCCACTGTTTTGTAGGAAGTGTCTTTATGCTTTGAGCAAGCTCCCTGCAAGTTATAACTAAAATGATCTTGCACTGTATGTCTAGGTTTCTCACAGAAACAAAGCACAACTTAACACAACAAAAAGATTACTTTTATATAAATACAGCCCAATACTCCCAACAACAGTCCTACCAATGGTTAGAGTAGAACTGTTGGCTGTTAAAAAAACACAGTAGCTTCATACATATGAATAAAACCTAACAGGGTTAAGACCAAGCGAGTGAAAACAAAGTTTAACAATTCACAGGCAAGAGAGGCATTGTTGCATTATGAAGAATTAACTTCAAGCTTTCAGATGTGACTTCCCTCTAAGAAGGTTACACTTGCCGCTACAAGAACAAAAACCTTCTAATAAACAAACAGCCCAACCACACCAAAAAGGTGACTGCGGTAAGACCGCAACATTTGCAGACCCTTTAGAACATTTTGCATCGCTACAACAAACTCCTGCAATGAAATGCGGGTCACAAAACCTAAATGCTTTTTCCAAAGAAGTTTCTTATAATTATGAGGGTACTTGAGTACTTCATATTGTGGTGCTGGCGTTTATCATAACAAAACCAACAATGTTGTGAACAACAATCTGTAGGAGTTTTTTGTCTTGTCTTTCTTGTTTGGTTTTGGGACAAGTGTGGTGTCTTGGCTGCGAGAAAGCACAAGACTAGTGTTAGCTCACAGTGCATTAAATGCCACTAAAGTTTCAGATCCTCACTCCTACAAGACATCCTCTACAGGTGTCACACCTCCACATCAGCTCCTCTGAGTAAGTCACTTACCTTCAAACCAAGAGCTCACTGCAGCATACAAACATTCTCAATGCGAGTCATTTAATTTTTGTTATCCCACTACAAGTTTCTGCAGCTTATGTACACAATGACTTTGCAGTCTGAATGGTAAATAATGGTTAAAATCCTGCGAGGTAGATGAGTACTCTTCTTTTGACTGTGGAAATAATATTTTCCATAAACCAGGAAGAAACAGCTATTAAAAAACTTACATAAGCAATGGCACACAGGTAGGTTTGCCATTAAATCCCCTTATGCATAAAATATTCTGCAATTGATGGAAGATTTACCATCTAATTAAAAAGTCAAGTCCTACTTATGAAATTATGTTCAATATTAGAGGAATGCTTTAGGCCAGGAAAGTTGTAATTTACCTTAAATAAACCATGTTTTAAGAGGATAAGAGGAACAAGCATCCTAGCAAACTCAAACTACAGAACAGAGGGAAAACAGGCATCTAATTCAGTAGAAGCACCTAATTTGGGGAAACTATTAACATTATATCCCAGAAGATTTTTTAATGTACAATGAAGAGAAATGTAGCGAATGTATTTCTTGAACAGACATGGAGAGGGCACTGAGAAGCAAGGGCACAGGTGCTAGGAAAATTTCTGCTGAAACATCATTATGATATACTAGAAAAAAGAAGTTATTACTTTACATGTTGCAAAGCTGAAAAACAGAACACCTGAAATATACCTATGGTAAACTTCAATACCTACATTATCTCCTGGTTTCTATTATCTAGATTCCTTAAATTTTCTTCAACTTCTTGGATTCTTCTTTGTCCATGGGGCCCTGCATTTCTTTCGAGACACTTGAGTTCTTTCTTAACTTGGTTTTCAGGTACTGTTTCACTTCTTCGTGCTGCTCACGAAAATTCTCATATTCCTTGGAGGGAGTTGAAAGTAAATTAAAAATTGCTGTATTCTATTCCAGTGTTTTATACTATCCAAACATTTTATTTTAACTGCTCATGGGTTTTAGAAAAAAATCTCTTACAGAAGCTAGTATTAGAGCAACCATGTAATACTGTTACTAGTTCAATGACGAGAAATAACAACCCATTTATCTGCAATTACCCTTTGTTTCTAAGTTCATTTGGGATCATTAACCTTAACCCCTCTCTATAGTTTGAGACTACTTAGACAGGAGTCCTAAAAGCTAAGGAGCCAATAACCACAGACAATTTTGGGAGAAAGAAAGGAAAGGAACTGGACAGATCATCGAGTACAAGTGACAGACATAACCACTGCTGAAGTAAAGGGGATAGAGTGGAACACACTTCCAGGAAACAAAAAACCTCCAACACATCCACAAACACACAAAGCCATTGCTATCTAGGAAGTTTAACTGAAAATACATTCATGAGGAGAAAAAGATGATGCAAGCAGTATGGTGATCAAGAATCCTCCACTTCAGAGGTGGGAATTTTGTAGAAATTAGTTTAAGCTGAAGGAGTCATTATTAGTGATTTTTTGTGTGTGTGCCTTATACTCTCCAGAGAGAAAAAAACATGAAAAAAGGAAGGAACAAAAAGTAGGGGAACTTCTCCCCAGGCTCCACAGAGATATATAAGATAACAATATGTCCTATGACTGTAAAGGATTCATGAGAAAAAAATAAGGATTTCAGAGGACCAGAGAGAGAGAGGTCGGTTTGACCTTGTAAACACTAAGAAAGCCCCTAATTCCAAATGTATGCCTAGCTTATTCCAAGCCTTGAAGCTTATTATTACACGAGTAATAACAATAGCAATAATAATAGTAATAAAAACGATAATAATAATAGTAATAGTGTTACATAAAGACCACCTGGAAGCTATTTATAACAGGTGACTTGCTTTATCTGCCACCACTTTTTGTACTTACTTAACTAGCCTAATGAATCACAGAAAATCAAACTAGGCTACAAAATCCAATGTCTTTTTACACAGTATCTTTTTCATAAAGTCAAAAAGTATTTGAAGAAAGTTGCTCTAATTCTGTGTGGTCAGCAACCACTGTTACAAAGATACAGAGGTAAAGGGATTATATTTTCACTTAGCTGAACAATTAAGTTTAAAATTTAGCTCTGGTCTAAGTAAGGCATTTTCTTCTCAAGATTACAGCAAATGCACACACACACAATTACACTCCAGATTCCTTAGATACAAAGTACAGGCAAGTACCACAGAACTGTCATGATATGATTTTTACACAGCAGATTCTTTCAATTCTTTCAAAGTACACAACTAACTTTGATGATTGTAATTATGCATTCCACTTAAGACCTGCAGAACTTCCAAAGCATTTCAGCTTTCCCAAGAGATATCTGCATCTTAAAACAATAATTTTCTTAATTGTAAAGTCAGGGGAGGAAAAGAAGAAAGGACATGTTTTGACCAAAACACATTTTCAAAACTACACGATTCTAGGAACTACAGAATTCTACGGAACTTAAAGCACACGTTCAAAAACTTATTAGACATAGAAATATGTGAAAATGGTGTATAATTCTCCACATATAGAAGCAGTTATCACTGTCTAGAAAAAAATTGCTTGACAAAAATATGTTCCTCAGGTTAAAAGTAGTAGAGTCTTCCAAATTAAAATGCACTTCAACAGCAATCAGAATATGAACAATCACCATCAATAGGCTTCCCCTTTTCTTCTATAATTAAAGTCTAAGTCTAATGTCATATTTGAGTTATCATATTTCCAGGCTGCCTGTTTCTCAATTTCACATCATCATGAAGTGTATATACATCTGCCTTCCAGCTGACTTGAAAGCTCAGCTGTAGCTACTCTGCCTTTTTACAAAGGTAAATTGAACAGGTAGGTACATTTAGTCTTCAAACTGAAATCTGCCTCTTGGAAAAGATGGAGCAGATGAAACACCCACAGAAGGATGAATAAACTCCCATACTATTCTCAACTTTGGTGAGCCCCATTTTAAAACACAAAAACCCCATTTATTATTAGAACTAAACAGTGTTATGTCAAAACAACAAAAAACCCCATACTCTTGTAGAACAATGCAACTCTTCTTTTAGAAACAGCTTAGTATTTTGCAATGTAAGGGAATACCAGAAGCTCTGTCAGAGTTTGACAAATCAGAAAACAGCAACAGAATGTGAAATTTTATTAGTCTGTAGTTCAGGTATCCTCTACCTCGTAAGACATGCCCTTTGATTTCAAATGTAAATTAAGTACATGGAAGATCTCATGTTAAAATTTCTTAGAATTTCCCTACAGCCACTGCTCTTGGCATCTCTAAAGTGCATATTTACCTCAGTTTCCTTCTCTTTTCCTTGAATCTAATACACACTACTGATTCTGTACTGTCAATCAGAACTCCACCAAGGTGTCAAAGCATGCTGTTGCTTCTATGGATTCAGTGGCCAAAAAGTTAAATTTAACTGAGCTCAGCCACTAAATGCCTTTAACATACCGAGCAATATAAACTGTCTAGAACACAGCAGTGGAAGTAAAATCTGCTTAAACTTGCTTAAGTAACATGTTCTCTAACTTATGGAAGGCAACTTAATTGACAGTAGATAAAATCATTAGCTTAGTTTTCCTCTGCCAGTGTCCAGCAAGCTTTCTGAGTTCTGTATAAGCAAGTATCTTACAGCAGAGAACAATCAGTATCAGTCCACATTAATTATGCAACACCAGGCTAACACACACAGTAAGAAAATCCCACCATTCAACAAGTACTAACATCACAGAAGGCATACCCTACTTCCTTAACACCTACCATCTATTTCAATTGCTACTCCTAAATCCCTCTGCTGTTACCAAGAAGATTTGAAGGCAATGATGGGATTTCCAGTTGCTCAAGATGCAAAGGCCATAATGCTCTTAACATAGCCATGTGAGGCTCTGATATATGCAAAATTGCAAAAGTAAGTTTTCTGTTTCCTCACAAGTAGTAAATAACGTTTTCTCAAAGTTCTATATTGTATTTCATTAACTCTAAAATTAAAATATAATTATAATATAATTAACTATTAGCTTGCAAACAAGGTAAACAACATATAGTTTCAGGAAACTGAAATCTCCACTAGTTTGAACTGTTTAGAATAATTTAATCTGACTTATCATTCAACACTAAAGTAAGCTAGTATTAAAGTGCTCCTCAGAAAGTCTTGCTTTGATTTGTGTAAATGACCTGCTCTTTACTCTAGGTTCTTTCAAATGTGATTTAAAATTTTCTGTCCAAACACTAATATTTTTGAGATTGGCAACTTAAATTCACTGACATGTCTCCCATTAACACTAAACTTCAACTAATAAATTAAGAGGAGCATAACCTCTAAAAAAATTAACACGCAAAAAAAGTTACAGCTGAAGAAGCAAGCAGAGCTGGCTAGAGCTTAAACCAGCTGCCTCTGCACAGAATAAAAGGAGTCCTGCTCTTGGCCTGAACTGCTGGCTTTCCTAAGGGTTACTTGAACTACTTCTGAAGCAATTCATTCAGCTAGGTATGCAAGCAAATATCACAGACCAAGAACGGAATTTCAAGACTTGGCCTGTTTGCACTGAGCAATTGTAATGATATTCAAATTACTCCAGTCACACTTCTTCTAAAGCAACTTTTGGCCTAACTCCACAGTCTTACGGAAAAGGGTTCGGTGAGAAAACCCCTGTAAATGAAACTTACCACCCATGGCCTTTTCCTCTCAAGCATCTCTATTAAGTCTACATGGCGCTTGCATTCATGGTATCTTTCAACATCTTGCTTGTACCGTTCAACCCTCTGCTTCATTTTCTCCAACGAGGTGGTTTTTTCTCTGCACAAGTTCTGTAATATATATTTTCATGTTTTACAGTATCTAAACAGTTCTCAAAAAATAGTCTATGTCTCACCTGTACATTAAAGCAGAAATTTAACATTAGAGAAGATATTTTAGTACAGCAGTAACTAGAGAGAAACCATCCAAAAAGACAGGAACAGGAGAACAAATGATTAAAGGAAAGGCCTGTATGGCTAAGGACAGACACTGGTCCCAGAACTCCGGTCCTTTTCCTGTCTCTTCGTTTTCAAGGAAGTGAGCAACATTAAAGCAAAGGACCAGTTGGTCATAAGCCAATGACTTATAGAAGACGTAAAAGATCTGTCTAGGAAAGTTGCTGCTGGTCAAAAATCCCAGAGAAAAAGGAGTACTTGACAACAGGGATCCATTGTCTTTCGGGTCTGGACCATCACACATCTTTGTACTTAGAAACATGTGAGTGTCAGAGTGAATGAGTTCTGACAGAAGATGAGCATTATCTGGTAAAATCAAAATAAATACCACTTTCTAATTCTGTAACATGTCAGGGTAAAATTTATTTCACTTTTCCTACACTCACTGCTCTCTAAGGAATGTATTTACCTCCAGTTCTCTTTCCTTTTCTCTGAAATTTTTCAGCTCACAATGAAACTGGTACATTTCCGGAGAACCTATGGATTTTTCAGTGGCTTCAAGCAACTCAGTCTTACTCAGCTTTGTAAATTCTCCAACTTTATCCTACAAAATTTTAAAAAGTTATAGAAAAAAATGTTATAGAAAATACAGGATTAGCTGGAACAGTGCAATACAGTAATACCAGATTTATACAGTGAAACATACTTCCCATGAACATCACCTGACTTACAGTTCTATGCTAAATATCTCTGTCATAGTTAATGACCATCTTATGCAATACCAAACCTTCCAGAGCATCTGTCCTAAGGCTGAAGTGACTTTGCAATATAAATCTTTTGCAGTATAAATACCATGACTAACTTGAAAGTAAAGGCACGTAGAAGTTATTATTAATTAAAGTGGTAGACGAGGCTATAAGGAAGTACTGCTGTTGAAGGCAGAAGAACTCAAAACTGAGACTGATGCAAGAAGTGTGCTTGTTGTTGATATTCTGGGAGAGAACAAATAAACCAGAACTATCAACACTGTATTGACTGAACTGACATTTACGTACTAAAGAGAAAAAGTTCTTTTAAACACCAAGCTAAGTTACCAGAGTACACTAGAAGCTCTGAACAAATACCATATGTAAGTGAAAATGAACCATCAAATACCTGGCATATTTTTGTTTCTGCAGTATTAGCTTTCTAAATATTAATACTCTTCTGCATGTTTTCTTGAATTCAACAATAACCACATTGCTAGGCTCTGATAAGGTTTCCTTCTACTACCATTCCTGATGATGCCCATGAACTGGGAAGGAGCCTGTCACAACTTAAAGGTGTAATGTGAAGCAACTTAGCTACCTACATAGGAATCCTGTCCTGCTTGAACATGTATTCAAATACAGACTCTGTAGTATTCTTTAATCTTCTCTCTCCTTCAAAACTTATTTTCCATTAAGATGGTTTTACTCTTACATAATTCAGTCCTACACATCTTTAAGCCCTATGCTCAACAAACTACTGAAATTACCAGAAAGGCTCTATTAGCAAGCACTGCTACTTGAACACCAAGACAGGGAACATCAGCATCGTTCCTTTCAGAGTCAACAGGTACAAAATTGCCCAATTAATGAGCTTTTAAGATCACACAGCTCCTCTTTTCTTTCACCATCACACCAGCATGGCTGCCTCATCCCTCTTTTCTTTGTACTGTCCCATCGAACTAGCTGAAGTGCTGCTAAAGTTAACCAGCAACAAAATCCTCTCAAAGAATAGTATTTCACTTGCACCCACCGTCTTCAAAATCAATTCATACCTGAGGAAGAAATTGGCACAAATTGTCCACCTGGATGTTTAAGTCTGAAATCTGTTCTTCTACTGTTTTCAGGGTTGCTGGTTTTCTGTTGATAAACCACACTGATGCGTTGTTCACCACATGAATCTCACGTGTGATAATAATATTGTCTGGTGACTTAAACCTAATCAATAGAAAGAAGTGTTTACATTTTCAAGTATACCTGGAAGGTGTTACACTTTCAAAGGTAACCGAGTGTCAAAGTACTGTTAGAATTTATAGGCAGATAAATATTTAATCTAAATTAACGGGACAGTAGAATTAGATTCTCATTTTCTTGATTCAGAAAACATCCAGTGATGATTTAAATTCAAATACAGTGATGATTTAAATTCACATGGGAAACATCAAGAATAGGCATAAACCTTAACTCACAGAATTTACTTATATAAATGAGATGATTATGCTGAATGTATGAAACACAAATTGTTACAAATGTGAACAGTTTCCATAAAAGCGTAATTTGTGTGACATTTAGTAAGTTTTAAAATTGATGTGAAGGAGATGCAGTACATCTTTAAGTATTAGTGCACAGAAATACATCAGTAAGCTGTGTATAAATATTTCACTTGAGAAAAAAAATAGCATACAACACAAAAAATATAATTTATTTTGATTTTCTGCTTTTTAAAATCACTAAATATACATTAATTTTCATTTCATTTTCTAGCTCAATATTTATTTTCAAAAATTTAGTCTGGTTAAGATTCAGCAATAACAACTAAGTCAAACTCCTTTAATTTTGGTGTATCATTTTAATTCAGAAATTGTTAGTGCCTGTTAAACACACTGTTAAGGATGGAGAATTAGGCTTGTAGAGTGGCCATGTACCTCAAGATCTTTAGGAACAGAGGTCAATGCAGCAGTGAGCACACATCTGCTGCTGGTGTTTGGACTAAGTGCCACAGATCCTATTACTTAATTGTTACTGAATTGTTACTTCCTGCATCACCTCATTTTAATTTATGAAACTTCCTTCAAAAGGCCTACAAAGCCATGCTCCTTTCTTTCATTAAATTAACATCTTTTAACTATCATAACTTGGGTTTAGATACATTTCAAGGGACAAATTCAATAAAGGAAATACATGCCTACAGAACTTCAATTTTTAGCTCCTGTCAAAAAAAGCAATCTTCTGCATCATTGGTGTCCCATCCCAGATGTTGTATTTAAATATTTTCTACTCATCAGACAAAGGACTCGACTACTCACTGCAACCATGACAAGCTAAGTCTAATGAGCCATGAAATGCTACATCTTCACACATTTCAAGATTCCTCCCAGACTAACATCAGAACACATTTATGTTAAAACAACTGCACTCTCTACATGAAAGATATCCTATCTCCTAAACATATTGTTTGGTCAATCTCTAAAGAAGGTCTTACTTGATCACTCCCACAAAAATAAAAATGGACAGAACTTTTTCCAAAGCCTGCTATGGTTTTTTTTTTTTCCTCAATAAAATTTTCTTTGTAGAGAATCTGATCAGGATGGCCAAATGTTACACAAATTAACACAGGCTATGAATCAGCTGACTATTTTCTGTTTGACTCAGGCAAACAGACCAGCCTAAGGCTTAGTAAAATCACCTGTGCCATAGCATCCACAAAAAAGGAAGCATATAATATTGCACTATGCAGAAGCTACTAATGTAATTTTACAGTCCAAATGATTTCCAGTTGCTGTTTTGCAACAGCTTGCCTACAAGGCTGAATTACATGGAATTAGTCAAATCATTTTTTCTACTTCTTTTCTATCAGTATGTGATGTTTTCAGTGAGAATCTAGGCAAGTACCTCCTGCTAACAGTATCACTACAAGAAAGTGAAGCAGATTGATCTGTTTTAGACTTTTGTCTTTTTTTCTTCAATAAGAAGAATTCCATCCCCTACGTAGTGATGGTTGAATTAGCAAATTTACTGACTAAATTTAAACCATCTGAAGCTTATACATTACCAAAAGCTAAACACACCATATAGAACTATCTTTATCGATGCATTTTTTGTACATCAAGACAAGTGAAATGCTTCAGTAAGCAAGATCAAGAGTAGCCATCACTGCTTACTTCTTGTGTGAAAATTATTTAAACTTTATGTTCTGAAGTCTGGGAGAACTAAAAAAGGACAAATTAAAGCACCAGCTTGAAGACAGACCTCTGTGCACCAAAATTTTTTCTCATAACTTTGTGAATGACTGTGCAGGGGAATGATCCAGTTAAAAGTGCATGAGGAAATAGTTTTACTACTTACAGTTCAATTTCCACTACGCCTTTCATGCACCCATGCTTCACAAAGAGACCGATCTACAAAATTAATTTACAAGTTGTTATTGCAAAGTAAAATGTATTATCTTATAAGAATATGCATTTGTATAATGGAGCTGCTGTAATAGCATATTTTATTGCAAACTTACAATTAAAAGCAAAATAAAGCACTAACTAAAAATAAAGGAAGACACTAGTATCCTCCACCACCAGCACTAGAACCTCCTCCATAAGTTAACAACTTCTGATCAACTTCAGCCTCCAAAACTGAACAAACTATAATCAGCAGATCCACAGACAGGAAGAAGTTCTCATGAATCTGGTGGACAAAAACAAGTGAAAAGACACTGCCGAATATCTGTACTAGAACTGCCAATTCTAACAGTATGAAAATACATCATGAAAAGTAAAGAGAAGTACCAACATGAAGTACTGCCATGAAGTCAATTCCCATATTCACATTTGCTTATGACTGAGCAGCTACAAGAGAGTATGTGTAATCATTTAGGCACTAAAATTCACTGCTCCAAACCTACTCAGAGAAATTGCATCCAAGAATATACAAGAAAGCAAGTGCAAAAATCCAAAAATTTCAAAATACAAATATCCTATTACAGCATCAATGCATGATATCTTGACAGTAAAAAATGAAAACTGAATAGAGCAATCCAAATCCCATTTAAATCAAAGATCAGTGCCTCCATCCTTTTAGCTGAATTTTCAAGACACATTAAGAGTACATTATCTCTACAGGTACTATGTATTTTGGAATTTATTTTACACTTTGTCTAATTCTCCTTTAGCTGGTACTTCTTATCAAACGCTCAGGCCATTAAGTGCCATTTTCTACCCACTGTGGATGCTTGGCCATCTTCAAACAAAATCTCCAGTCCACTCAGGTTGCACTACAATTTAGGTGTTTCCATTTCATAATTTATAAAAGACAGCAAGCAGTTAATTAAGATAACCCCCTTTGTCTCTGGACCAGGTTACTCTTCAATTCTGATGCCTTACTTTTTATAAAAGTAAAGCAAATCAAGGAAGACAGTCCTTCCCCCTATCCTCTGCTGGACAGCACTCTGAATGAAACTCATATTAATTATGAAAATCACAAAAGCTTATCATTACCTTATCAGCTCGACCTAGGAAAGAAGGTTTTCCAGCCAGTCCCAGGCAGATGGCACAAACAATACTTGACTTGCCTGTGCCATTGGCACCTAGAACCACGTTCAGGTTTGGCCCTGGACGTACTTCACAGACAGTGTACGTTCTGGAAAACACAGCAAGTTTTTTTCATTTTAAAATACTATATTACCTTTAAAAAAAAAAAAAAGAACTTGCTTAGAAACATTTCACGATTTTATTAAACGGATACAAATACCTCATCTAGACTCAATTGTGAAATATCATTTTGTAAGAAAGTCTCAAGAGTGAAAACTAACATTTCAGCGAAACACCATGAAACACATTCCTACCAGCCAGAGTACTCACTAGAACTTTCTCTCAAATCAGCGACTATGAAGAATGAAATCCAGCAATATGATAACTTTTTAAATGAACTTACCAGTGTATCATTTTACTTTAAGCATCAAAAAGAAGACAGAAAACTGATCACGCAGTAGCCTTCTTGAGTTACCATATCAGCCCGTTCCTAGTGTTTTTTTTCTAAATGCATTAGACACTTTTCAGCATGTGCATCCAAAATGCCTACTGCAATAGTAACTATGGGACCAAACCCATCCATCCAAACTCCTATCAAGTTAGCACCCTAAATTTATAAATATTCATTTGATGTTCTATTCCTGCGCTGTGCCAAACAGAGAGCTGAAACACTACCACCAAAGCAGGAGTACAAAGAAGTTAACGGCAACGCAATATTATAAACCATGTATTTGTGGAAGAGAAGGTATATGAACCCAAAATGAGGATTTAAACTACTGTCTCTGAAGATTTCATTAATATCTAACACGTGACTCATGCACTACACTACTGAAGGTTTTAGAGGCTGGCATGCAGCCGAAAGAAAATAGCCTGACAACTTCTGCTGGTAACCACAATACCTCCAAAAAATAGTGGTATTGGCTGTACACAGTAGCTGGAAAAAACATGTGGAAAGACACGTGTTTCACACACATAAAAATTTCATCCTAATGGGTCTCAAGGCTATCCCCACTGCCCCACGAGCATCTTCCGCACTCTCCTCTGCTCCACTGCTTGGCAGCCAGCTGCCTGAGACACAAAGAGCACGCAGAGGCTGCACGGCCGACGGGAGCCCGGCATCACCGCTGGGAAGGCTGGCCGGCACCGGGGAGCCCCGGGCAGCGGCACTGCTGACAACCCCTGGGACTCGAAACTCACACAGCAGCGTCTCCCAGCTCCCCACCGCGAGCAAGACACCGCCGTACAGGGAACACCGCATCCCGCACTCGCTCTTCCAGCCCCCCCAACCCCGGGACCCGCGCGACACCGCTCCGCTGCTTCTGCCCTTCCACGGCGGGGCGGAAGGGGCAGGCCGCGGCCGCTCAAGGGAGGAGAAGCGTCTCCCGCTCACTCACAGAAAGTTCTCCATGAGGATCCTGACGATGGAGCCCACCATGAAGGGGGGGTGGGACACACTGTGCTTCCCAGCCTTCACGACAGCTTTCCCCTTTTCCCGCGCCGCCGCCATGTTCCTCCCAGCCCACCCCTCCCAGCCCCTGAGGGCGGGGCCCGCGCCGCGCGCTCGTTGCATAGGGGGCGGGGCTGAGCCGCCCTAAGGGTTCTCATTGGCGGGGGGGCGCGCGGCGCCCGCGCCCATTGGTTGGCGGGGCGGGGCGGGACAGGGCGGGGCGTTGCGGCCGTCGTTGCTGAGGCGGCGCGCGCCGGCGCCCTGCGTGGGGCGGGCTGGGCTGGGCTGGGCTGGCGGCGGGCGGCGCGTGCCGCCGCTCCTGCGCGCGGGCACGGCGCTCGGGCAGCTGGGCGTGCTTAGCTCGGACAAGACCGGGAGGAAGTTTCTTTAATGCGTGCCACTCTGAAAGGCGGTTGCCGAGAGGGTGGTGCTAGACTTTTCATTGGTGCCCTGCGGCTGGACGAGGAGCAACGGCCATAAACTAAAACTCAAGAGGTTCTTCCTCAACATGAGAAGAATTTATTTACGTTGAGGGTGGCAGAGCACTGTAACAGCCTTCCTTTGGAGGTTGTAGAGTCTCCCTATTAGTGGCATTCAAGCCCCACTTGGACTCATTCCCGTGTCGCCTGCTGTAGGTGGCCCTGCCTTGGCAGGATGGGCTGGAATAGTTCCAGAGCTGCCTCCCAGCCCTAACAATTCTGTCGTTCCATGATCCAGGCTAATGGGTCAGGTAAATAACATTCCAACATTCCTGTCGGACAGCAGGGGCTGGTTTGGCAGCAGAAGTTCCGGGTGAGCCCAGGAGCCGTGGATGAAGGCTGAGGCCTAAGGAGAGCTCCTGAGCGGCCCAGGCTGAGGAGTGTGGCCGGGAACGTACCACAGCAGACAGCTCGTCTTTTCTTTGAGGTGGGATGAGAGCCGGGTTTCCTCTTTTCCACGAGGCGAGCTGTAGAACAGGATCGGTGTGTCTGTCGGTGCAGGAGCTGCTCTCGCCAGCCTTTGCCCTGACGCTGCCGTTCCTTTGGAGCGCTCGGTCTCCCGTGGGAGGGCAGTCCCCCTGGCAGGCTCTGCTCACATCCAGCAGGATAAAATCCCAGGTCCTTTAGTGCTCGGCTTGAGCTGTCTTTGTGAATCCTCATGATTGTAAAGTTAAGTTTCTGTTTGGTTTATTTTGGTGTGACCACCACGGCCAGAATACCATTTCATTTACTTTATAAAGAGAATAAGTGACATTTTATAACAGTTGTTATTCTGGATTTCTGTTGGTGTAAATGAGATACGAATTTGCCTCTCTTTTTGGAAATTATGAAAACTAATGCAAAACTATTTAAAGAATAAAAACAATATCAAACAGGAGGACAGTGTTAAACAGGAGGACATTAAAAGGGCTTTCCACCGATCTCAGGACAAGCTGAGTTCCAGTCCAGCACAAAGCTACATTTATAGCAATCCAATACAAGCCCATTACTGCTTGGGGCATTATAGCTGCTTTTCGAAGTTTCCCTTTCATTTCTGTTTTACAGATTGTGAGACAACTGGGATCAAAGCATTTACTTGTAAGTTCTTCTCTAGCTTTTGAAGAATTTTTCAGGCGTTAAACAGGCCTGGTATGGCAAGTCTCAGATGAACTGTTCTTTGCCCCATTATGGTCCTGATACAGCTACTGCAGCAGTGAAGAAAAGAAAAAATAGTAAATAAATATTGATCCAGGACAAATTAATTGCATGAAGTGTTTCTCATTTGGACAGAGCTGATAGAATATTTTTTACCTCACCATAAAACTGAAGTTTGCCAGTGGAGAAATCTTAATGCACCATACCCAGTTTTCAAATGTATTTTAGCTATTCTTTCACTAAACTTTGAATTTCCTATTCTATAAACTGATATTCATCAGACAGTGAAGTAAATGAAAGCCACCTTTCAAATTTTCCCTCTGTACTTTAATTCCTGCAGCAAAAATGATTGGAAAGCTGATGTTGCCTATTTAAAGAAGAGCTTAGGTATATTTTTTTTTGTGGTTTCCCCATCCCCCTTTTTTAGCCTTTATCTTCTCTCCCCTTCCTCAACCACCCCAGTCAGGACAATGCCTCACACCTTGTGGATAAATACTTCCTTCAGCGATACTGATAAAACTACTGAAGCAGTGAGGTCCCTTGAAATCACTCCGTGGAGATTAGGTTAGAGTCCTACCCTGAGGTTTTCAATTCTATCAGCCTAAATCTGATTACTTTGATGGAGTGTGGCAGAGTTGCATAAGTGTTTAGAGATCGAAGCCTAACAGTTGCTGCATTTCATTTGCACATGGAGAACCACCAAGCCTGATTATTTTAACTACTTAATCTTCACTTGTTTTCTGCTTAGATAATTTGACCTGAGTATTGATACCAAAGAGTTCACTTTACAGAACTATTGCAAAATTGTATTGATTCATAGGAAACAGTCCCTTATTTCTGTTTGCTTTCATTTTTGAAAGAGTGATGTGTTCATAAGCAGCTGACTAGGGAGACTGTAGGTATCCAGGATAGGCAGATAAGACAGCAATTCCTTTTGGTTCTTCCTCAGTCTCTAGGAAACAAAAAGCAGCTTCAATCTGTGTGGTTGAATAAATACATGAGTATTGCATGTATTGCATTGAACAATCTCTTCAATTGCTTTTGTCACCAAAACAAAAATTTAGGAAAGATGCAAGGGCCTAGATCATCCCAGGTGCTGTTGATCCTTACAGACTGTTAAGAAAAGCATATTATTATCTCTGAAAGGAGCAGGATATGGTGGCTGTAAGAATAATTTCTACCACTCAGTACACAGCATCTTGATTACAGATTACTTTTTGATAGCTTTCTTAGGTGATGTGACCCACACATTTCATTCTCTTCATGTTCAAAATAATAAATTCAGGGTACTTTATTAGGGTCAGTTCTTTCTCCTTACGCTGATTAGTATGAAATCTAGAGCACAGCAATAAGATGATACTTAAAGTTACGTTTTATTAGGAAGTTATAGTAATTTTAAAAAAAACCTAAAAACTTACACACAAATACATAACATCTTAAAAAATAACAAGATGTGTGAATTCCATTTCCTATTAATATAAATGCAAACACCTGTGGTTGGGCAAAGTGTAAGTGTAAAAACTTATTTAATAAAAAGACAAACAACAAGACTCTCATCCCAGGAAACATGGCTTTAAAGTGTTTCATATCATATAATTACACAGGCCAGCATCTTATACTGAATTATACTGAACACTAGAAGTTAGTTTATTATTGACAAATATATTTGTTATAGTAAAATAATACGATCACAAAAAGTTGCCAGCAGAGTGTTAAGTTTCCCAGAGAGATTTGTCGTTGTGAATAATTGCACTTAACCTGTAGGATAATACTAGTAGCTAACACTATTTTCTTTGTTATTTCAAAACATTTATAATTTTCTTAACAAAAATCCATTCTATCCCCAACACAAAACATTCACTGAATGCAGATTTAAGATAACACAATATTGGACTTCAATTGTGCAACTTGAATTTCCTCTTCTTACATACCAGAAACGTCAAAAAAATTAAAAATTAATGATCTGTGCAAAATGGGAAGCCTTTAAGTACTAACTGATACCTCATGCAAAAGAGGAAATAATATCAAAAAATGACGGTCTAAGAAGCCCTGAGTCAGTAATTTCATTTAAAAGGTGAGGAACATGAGTGCTCCAAGTTCTTCCTATGTATTGGTGTGTATTCAAACCAGTCCGCTATTAAAACATACTTTAAAATAGGCAGTTCGTGCAGTTTCTCACATACAGTTCTTCAATGTACTTCATTCTTTTTCAGACTGTATTTAATATTCAATTTCATTTAAGCTGTCAGGGTAGCCTGATGAGAATTGAATTTCTTCCACTTCTGGAATACAAAGAATGAAGAAATACTGAATAAGAATACTTACAGCGGAATTTAAT
This sequence comes from Luscinia megarhynchos, assembly GCA_034336665.1. Taxonomy (NCBI): domain Eukaryota; kingdom Metazoa; phylum Chordata; class Aves; order Passeriformes; family Muscicapidae; genus Luscinia; species Luscinia megarhynchos. Next base: position 56,938,618 of record CM067592.1, on the reverse strand, counting down.
TAGCATGCTGGATGTAAATGGAACTGTCATGTGGTTTTTAAAAAGCGTACAGCCACTTTACTGTTTGAGATTCTGAGGATGATCTCACATCCTCTTCGAGAGTAAAGGTAGCTAACCCAGCAGCCCGATATTAAATTCAAACGGGGACTCAAGGGAAGTATCACCCACCCACAAACAAGCACGGTGAATTTCAGGTGTCTCTTAAAAAGTATGTTGAAACTTACCCAAACAAGGTCCTGCCTGGAACAGAATGTCATCGATAGCAGTGTCACTTCTTATTGACACACCACGGATTGCTTCAAAAATAATCTGTAAAGACACAAAGTTTCATGAATCCAAATGGTGGAAGGCTGAACAAAATAATAACCATGCAGCCTATTCAAGGGATACCCTTTAGCCCCTCCCCTGCGCTCTCTTCGCCTCTCCTTTTGTTTTCCCTTTCCTTAGACAGACCTCTGGTTTTGCATCATCCCTTCTCCTCGGTGCCCCCTTAGAAAGACCACCCTACAAGAAGCTGCCATTTCATCACAGCTCCATGGTATGTCAAATCTGGACACAGCTCCAGACAACTGAAGGAAAAGAAATTGCAAGAATGATCTTGACAAAGCCCTACCACTTCTGACAAAAAATGATGGCATTTAAATACTTTAAAAAAGCATTTAAATACTTCAAAAACATTTCAAATTCATAACTATTTTCCTGCTTGCAATCTAGTCACGGCTTTAATAAATTTCTCCCTAACTTCATTTGTAAAAAATTACATTATTTCATGTTCTTCAGGTGTCCATTTAATGCTACCTACGTTTTAACATTTTAGTTGGGGTTTTTGTATTTTTTTTTTAAATACAAAGCTTGGATTCTAGTACATAGTTCACTTCAATATTTCAATTTTACTGTTTCTTGCTTACTTTTCTTACCTGGTAGTTTGTATCACTTTCATATTCTATCAGTCCCCTTAGCCATGAGATGCTTTGTTCCCCTGTCCTCCTCCACAAAGGTATCTCTTCATCATCCCCTTCCTTTTTTAGATAAACACTTAATAATCCAGTCCCAGCTCCGTACATATGATAGAAAAATGTCAGGCACTGTTTTCCAGATGTTCCTCTTAGTAATCTCGAAACTAGGTATGCTCTCTGTCCATAAACCATGTTAGATGCCTCTATATACATGTAGTATCCTTAAAAAATATACAAGTAAGTATTAGCAAAGTAGGATACATTATGTTGAAATGTTCATTATGCTTAACATGCTCATTATATTAAAAAACCCCATAATTGAAACTATTTTGATAAAAATTTATAGACTTCTGCATTTTTAAACTGCAATATTTGAGATAGTGTAGTAATTGTGTACTGTAATAATGAGGGGTTTGAATTAATAAAGCCAAGAGATGATCTAGTCTTTCCAACAAGTCTGTAGTATGATTCAGTCTTTAGAGAAAAAGGCAAGTTATTTTATTATGCTGTAATATGAGTTCTAGGTTTTGATTTTTAACTGAAGGAACTTTTACACATAGTGAACAAGTCTTTGAAATGGATGCACTGGTTGGTACAAACCAACTTGGGAGTTCTCCATACACAGTATGAGCTGTGGACCTACAGATGCAGATAATCTTCCTTTTCTCCTTCTCTCTTGACTGCTGCTTACCACCAAACTACGCCTGGCTTAAAGGGGATATCTTCACGAGGGGTTTGTGCTGAAAATAAGACTCTGAGTATCACAAGACACTTTCAAGCATCCACTGGCTGCTGTTGCTGCTCTAAGCATTCCGCCTATCTCACTAATCCTTGGGAATTCCCTCTCCCTTTGAAGGCAATCTTGCAGAAGGCAAACCCACAGGATCCGGAGGACTCGTGGTGACAGACAGGCAGGTAATGCCACAAAAAGGGAACACTGGAGAGTTCCTGCATTATCTGAGTTCACTGCTGGCAGAGGATACATCTCAAAACAGAACAGTTGCTTTATGCAACAGATGGGATGTGGGGATGCTCCTCAGTCCTCTGGCACACCTCAGTTTGCTCCAGCTGCTGAGTGATGGAATGAGGGGCATGAATTTGCCTTCCACCAATTAATGGCCTGAACCCTTAAAACTTGGTTATATCTGTTGAAATACATAGGCACAGAAAAGAATACAAAGGAAGAATATACTAAAGCTGCTCTTACATCAGGAATTGCACTCTGTTTGAGATTGGGTCATTGGAATTCTGAGACAGCTGCATGCACATCTGACATGTACATCTGTACATAGCTTTAGACTGTGGTTGGTGGTGATGAAGTTTTCTGTGCACTCATGCTAATGAGAATCCCACCTGCCTAAATACTTGAACTTGCAGTAGTGAGCTTGTGGAGCACATTGTCAAGATAAAGAGCTTGTGGGATCTTTTTTGTTCTTCATGTTTTCTTCTAAGTTTGAGCGCAAAGCTGCTCATGTAGAAGAATCCCAACTTGCACAGCTTGCTGCTAAAAGATGAACTAAGGAATAATCATTGTCCCAGATGAGGCTTAAAAGGCTCTCAGTTTTGAAGTCAAGCTATCAGCCTCACTTCTCAGACTACTTAATGATCCACATAAACAGAAAACGGGTCTAAAGTCAGTTTCAGGGAATATTCACATAAACCGGGAGTTTGGAAAGAGCTTTTCCATGGGGTCTGGACAGTCATCCTCTTATTTTATCTCTCAAGGAAAGGTGACTTTGGGACATGACAACCAAATTATCCACATTGCCTGCAGATAATTCAGATTAACTGTCATATTCTCCAAACCACTCATCTGGAATGTTCTTACTTCATTTGATTAGTAACTTTTCTGAATAGAAGAGTAAAAACTTTCTCTATCTGCTGGTTATCATTTAAAATATTTAATTAATATTTTTTATTAACTGCCAATCTCTCTTCTGAAAATTCAATGTGGAACTTAACTCACCTACCCCAGTAGTGTGGTCTCCTCTCGGTCCAGTGTAAGAAGTGGGAGTTGGACCCCTCTTCCTGTGCCAGCTCCCACGACCTCTTTTCTTCTGGGTAAACACACACTCATCTTTTTCAAAATTGCACTCTCCAGGACTGGGCAGCAACAAATCTGTAAGGAGAGTTTAAAACTTCAAATACATTAGACTGGTATATGGAGAAATTACACAAGTAATGTATTGCATTTCCTCACCTGCTGACATCAATTACAGATACCTGGCAATGCTTACAATAGTCACAGGCTTATACAAGGCTACCTTCAAACTGTCATATAAAATGTAATTTAATTTTCTTTACATCTTTGGGAAAATCTGTGCCCTAGTCTAGCTCAGTGACTCGGAGTCACTAGTCTTAGGGTTCTTTAAAACAGTTTATTAGTCTTCACAACAGTACTTTGGACTAGATGATCTTATGAGGTCTTTTGGTTTTAATGGTTGGTTTCAGTGATCTTAGAGGTCTTTTCTAACCTTAGCAATTCTATAATTCTGAAACAGGCTCTGTTATAGAATTACCAGTAATTTTCACTGTTTTGGCACCCCAAGCAGGTTAATAAGTCCCAGCATGTATATTGTGCTTAATAAATGAGACTTGTCAAAAAGTTTCTGTGAACTGAAATCAATACCACATTTAGCTCTCTGTTCCTTTGGCACCAGATTCTACTGTGGCCTACAACAGACCACAGAACTGTAATTACTAGAGTATTTTCATTATTTCAATTATATTAGATCATAGAAAAGGTGATATAATTCAGGTGCACACCAGAAAGCTTCTGTCAGGTAATCTGAATTTGTCAATCAGCAGCAAATGTTTTGAGCTACCTCCACCTTTTGAAGTTGAGGAAGCCTTGATACTTCTGGGGCATTTTTCAGGCATTTATTTTGCTGTCATCTGAGACAAGCCATGGCATGACTATACGCCCAGATACCAGTTCTGCACCTTTGGTTCCTTTTCCAATTACTTACAAACTACAGCAAGGCAAAACAGAAAACTGTTGGAAATAGTTTAGTAAAATGGCATCTTCTTTTGTACTTGTGACTTCTCTCTGTTTTGTAAGCCTGAATGCATGATATCCAATCAAAAGAGGTAATGAAAAGCTATTCGAACCATTGCAAAGGCATGGCTTTATTTCAGAGATGAACGGGATTATAGATTGTGGCTGCCTCATGGGAACTTTTTTTTTTTAAATTAGGATACAATCATTTTTGACAATCGTATTGTCAAACTTCACAAAGCCACAGAAGTGGAAATTTGGTGAGTCCAGAGGTTAGCCTGTGTATGTCAGAGGGTAAAGTTTTCCTGAAACCGTTCAGTTCTTCCCACTACAGAGGGAGTCTTGGACTGCTCTTCTCTGTCTTCATCAAAGAAGTGCAGCTCAGGTAGGGCTGTCTCTTGGCCTTGCACAAACTGTACTTCTTTCTGATCTAAAAAAAAATAATGCTGTGTTTTGAAAAATACTGCTCTGGGGTCCCATTCCTGGCTTCTTAAAGACCGTTTGAAAACTACTTTTCACTCAATTGAACTGTGGGTTTATTTTAATGCCCTCAAAGGACCATTCACCCATATACAACTGCTCTGGAGTCACTGAAATTTATTAGGAGTTAGCTGGTAACCCTGTGAGCAGAAACTGGTCCTCTCTGGACTATGCTTGTTACTTTGCAAAAATAGGATTTATGCAATTATTATCGGAAAAAAGAAAAGAAACCACAACAGGATGAAGGCAGATGTTGGATAGGCTTGGAAAATGAAGGTGTGTGATGAGCTCTTCCTCAAAAGGATAGCAGCTGTTGGAGGAGAAATACACATGGTTTTACCAGCAGCCTGGCAGCTTCCCAAGCTCAGTGAAACATCATCCAGTGCCACAAGTCCACAGTCCCAGAAGCTTTTACACCAGCTGACAAAGACAACCTGTGATACAGGAAGAAAGTTTCAAATACAAACCTAGCCCCATTAAAAGTCTGAAATATTAGTGTTTTTTCCAAATGTATGAATAACTACAGAACAGGAATAATGGATCCTCTTTGTCTTGGCGCGTTCTGCCAATGCCTGAAATGTCAATTCCAGTGGGGACTAAATGCATGTTTTCAATTAACAGAAAATATTTTCTCACTTTTGTAGGCAAATTATGTATATCTGTATGTAATTCCCATTTTACTAGAATTTTTTTTTGTCTGTGAGAAAACATGACTCATTGAGGTTGTTGTTGCGGGTTTTTCTTGCCCAACACCAGACATGAACAGCTCAAATATCCTCAGCTATCTTATCCTGAAAACCAGGAGGTTTTACCCATAGAAAAATAAATTCGAAAGAGTAATGCAGAGTGATGGGCAAGAGTGGTTGTGGCAAAAAGCAAAGAATAATAGAGATAAACTGATACTAGTTCACAAAATGAGATTATTTATAAATGACTCAGTACCATGACATTGTAGAGCAGGAGACTTGAAATGTTATGCATAATTCACAGTGTTCATCTGAGTTTGTGAAAATTAATAAAAACATCCAAGATCATTGATTTGAGTAAACATTAATTCTGCCATGGAAAATACAAATCACTCATGAGATAATAAAATAAAATGTAAAGCAACTGTAAGACTCTCAGTTGCCCTTTTGCCAAGGTTGACACAGATCTCTTTGAATTACAGAAGACACATTAGGATTTATTTTGTTGAAACACTGCTGGTGGTTTTCTTGGCCTAACTACTCCAAACCATCTGTCTGAGCATTGGGGTTATGACCATAATTTGGGAGGAGCTTTTCAAAACAATTCCTTTGTGTTGATGTCTGTGCTAGTGACTGCAGATAGATTAGTGTCACTTCTAACCATTTAATCTTCTGGGCAACACCTCAGCTACATATTTGAGATAAAATGCTGACTGACGTTTCATATGGATACAAAAAGGCTTTTAAAAGTTCTAAGAGCATTATTTAGTATGTTCTCTTCTAGTAGGCTTGGTAACACCTCCAATATGGTATCTACATGGTATTTTGCCAGTTTGTTTTGCCACATAGTATTTATTAACTCATCTGCTTGTAGAACAGCCTAACTACACCAAAAACTTAGAAGCATGTATGCATTATGCTGCCCAGGGTGGAGCAATTTTTGAAACTCTTCCATTCAGTGCCACCAATCCTGGTTATTATTGATTACCTGTCTTGTAAACTGCTACTGGTATGGAATTAAGGAGTGTCCCTGCACAGAATGCAAAACTGCTCAGTGTACGGTGGCCTATACCCCACACCTTTCTCTTTTTCCTTCCCACTGTAGAATTGTATCTTAGCCTCAAGGTTTAACAGGACAAAAAATGTTTCATACTTTGTAAGTTCATTGTCAGGACACAGGACACGGGGCAATCCTTTGAAAATGGTAGCATCTCTTGGAAAAAGGTGTAAAATAAGCTAAAATAACTATAAAATAAGATACTGACATCAGGTGAATATCATTCACCAGAATTTTAATAAATGTATTCTGGTGAATATTTGTAATGAACTAAAGACATATTATAGCCCCAAATCCACGAATCTTCAGAAAACCACACATGTAAGTGTGAAGTCAGTCCTCATTTGTGAAACAACATTTCCACACTGCGGAGTCATGTTTTAAGCCATGCTTTAGTATTGACATCATTGGGAGCAGGATTAAGTTCTTTCTTCTTAGGTTGCTGTAATTTGTTCCATACAAGGTATGTAACTGCCCATTGGATCCTGCAGGAAGCCCTTCATTTCAAAAGCACCACAATAACTGTGGTCTCTCAAGGGCTGTTGAAACAGTAATCTTTGTACAACCAAAGGATTGATCTGATTCAGTGACACTGGTAAATTTGCTCAGCTTTGCCACCGGTGGCTTAAGCTTCACTAATTTTCCACTTGGTTTTTGTGGTGCTGAGGGACACACTGCCATGAGCAGGCTTCATAATTTCAGAGGGATGAAATTACAAAGTCTTCTACTTGGGAGTGCAGAGTTTTCGGTATTGGCTATGGCAAATGCACGGAAATTGTTACAGTCCCCTCAATATATTTTGTTGTTAAATTCTTGATTGAGTTTTAGGCAATGGACTAGAACATTTTTATTCACAGATCAAATTTATTCACTCTTCTTCTGTTTTAAATATCCTTTTTTGTTATAAAGCAAAGTGTTTGAGTATTTGAACTTCACCTACCAAAATTGTATCAACTTGGATTTACTCAACTGCTCACTTTCACACTGAGTCAGATCTCTGAATCCTTCCTACAGTCTCAACAGAACTAATCTCTAGATGGTTTGCATTTGTTCTTGTTTTGAATTAAAATATTTGCTAGATCAGTTTTTCCAAAATAAAATTTTATGACTTTATCTCATGTCTTGGAGAAGAGAATAGGGGATTCTTTGTACTCAGCTTTTTTCGTCATAGACCATGGCAGATGAACAACATACTGATTGTTTCAAACTAGGTAACAGATATTCCTGGACTTGCATGCTATTTTGGAGGCTAAATTAAAACATTATCCAATGCAGGCAGTTGTTCCCTGTGTTACTGAAAAATAAAACATATCTCTCATGTCTCTCTTTGTTCCAATAACAGGACACAGCTAGGGCATCAGTTTCTTTCCAAACCATTGAACCAGCTTATTTATCTTGAAGTGCTTAATCAATTATCCTGCCCTTCAGTCTCAAAGTATCAATAGTCCTGGCTTAGCACTTATCCTGGATGATATGAGGTATGAGCAATGCCAGACGAGAGCAGCTGCTCAAGCAAGCTTCTGCCAAGACATCGTGTTGGGTTATGCTGCAGATACTGGTTGAGGCAGAAGGGACTTCTCATCCTTAGCTCTTGGCAACTCTACAAGCAGAATGTGACTTTAAAACTCACATGCATTTGTAGTTAATCTGCTTTTAGAGGAGAAGAAATAGAAGGACATGCAGTAAGGTACCTCCAGTGTAAGGAGGGACTAATGGGGAAGCTTGCCATAGGAAGTTTGGAGAGAGCTGGATTGAGAGAGGAGAAAAGGAGAGGAGATTCTCTTGGATCCCTATATGTTCTGTGTATCTTCTTTCCTTGTTGTTCCCAGAACTTATACATCTTGCTCAGTTAGAGAGCCAGATTGGCCAAACAGAAGAAAAGCATGAAAACAGGACAATCTGGTAACTTAAAAGCAAGCTATGCCTCTGTAGCAAGGTAATTTATCTTATTCCATCCTATTGAATATTCCTAGGTTTAAATGACATACTGTAAATCTGTGTAGACACAAAACTCTGTCTGTCACTTAGACACATTTAAAGTTCAATTTCCTAAAGATGAAAGATGTTATAGTGGAGTCTGAGTTGGGTTTTTTTTGAGAAGCTACTGCTTAATTTCCTCACAGTGACAAAAAACTCAGTATTATGAAATAAAAAAATAATTTGAACACTAGAAACAAAAGTGTGACCTGACATGAAGAAGCAGTCAAGATGTTTTCACAAAACAGGGAGCCTGACTTTTCAGTCAGTTATGCAAATAAACAGCCATATAAGCATGTAAGCCAAGGACTGACCACACAGGGTATGGGAAAACCATTCTGACTGTCTCAGGGCTACTCAATACAGATGTTTTAAGTGTAGAACAAATGACTCATAACTAGCTTAATAAAACTAGATTTTAAGTGGCTTGTATTTCTTTGGCTTAAACAGTAAGAAAATCATTTATTAAAAACTCAAGTAGCTGTTAAGTGAAAACCTGAATATCTGCAAGCTTCTGTCACTTAAAATAAATTGATTTCAAATGGCACTTGCCAGCAAGTTCAAATTCTTGCCATGTAAAACGATGAGCTCCTGTGGGAAAAATAATATGATATGAAAGCTTCTACATAAATAATTGAATAGCATTGGTAATAAGCTTGTGACAGTTGAAAAGGCTTTGAAAACCTTCCTGTCCAAGGGCAGAAACAAACAATGAAAGAGAAACATAAAGCTAATAGAATAACTTAGTGCCAAGGACTGTTTATCCTATATCTCTTCTTGGTGGATTGCACAACCTAGTAGAGAGCACTGTCTGCACACAAATATATACAGGACACCAATATTCCTGTCTGTCCCCCACAACTCTCCCAGATTTCCACAAATCTACTGCAAGGGCTCCATCCTCGTTCCAGTCAAACAGTTTCCTGTCTGTTAAGGATCAGAGATACCAAAAGGAGATATGTAACATTTCATGTAAGGTATTACCTTGCTTAGTTACTGTGAAGATGCAAGCCACTTAGGGACTTCTTCCTAACCTGAGTAACTTTGTCAGTTTCCAGTATGCGGTTTCCATAACCATGTATCAAGTACCACGGGAACTGAGATTCCCACTTTGCAGCACTGTCCTACTGTTTCCAAACTCTACCATTCTTATTTTAAACAGGCATTTCTGGTGACTGTTCTTGAAGAAGTTTCTTATTTTAAAGGTAAGGGAAGGAATGACAGAAGGACTGTTCTACAAAACTGCGGCTCGTTCCAGCCTCTTTAGGGTACATACCTTATTGTGGGAAGACTGATAAAGGTTTTGTTGGAACAGTACAAAAAAGCTCTTTTATTTGACACAAGTGTGAATTTTTCAAAGGAGGAGGTGAGGATGAGAATGTCTGCCCTCCTCCAGTTGGCACCTGACTGGAGAACTGCGTTTTTCATACCAGTGACTTGATCACAGGGATCTAGGATTTCATTGTTTATCCAAGATTAATTTAGTCATTTACCTATGACTTTGGTGGACAAGCAGAAAACACAGAAAAGAGAAATAAATGATAGAATTATGTAACATTGAGCATCACCACAGTGATGATGTGAGAAGAAAGGTCCAAAGACACTCAGATCAAGTACTAGGAAGGCAGCAGGGTAACAATAAATGTCTAGGGGAAGTAGCACAAGAAACAAACCATCATTAAAGCTTTTACATTATGTCCAACCCCAAAAAGCTGAAGAATTTGCTGAACTGGAGGTCACAACTGAACCACTGTGTTTACAGTCACTGGGAGGTCGATTTTCCACAATTTTTTAAAATCCTTTTAAAAATGTATGGATACTATTGGCCCCCACAGCATCTTGCAGCAAAGTTACTCAGTGTTGTTCTGAGAAAGTCATCATTTTTCTTTGTTTTAAAACATGTACATATTCAAGTGCAACACTGAGTCACTTGATTTTCCTTTCTCACAATTGCAACTAAAATTAGTTATGGAGGATGAGTGAAAGTAAACAGATGAACTCAAGTAAAGAAAATGAGGGAAAAAACATCAAAGAGGAATAAAAGAACACTTAAGGAATGAAAACCCAAAAATGCAGCCGCAGCTACTCTGATGAAAATAAGATAGACTGTTATGCCAATTACCTTTCTGAGGATTTGATTTTAAACTCTTTGGGAGCACTACTTTATCATTAACATTGCAAAAGCTTGCATGATGGATAAAAACCACGAGATGTTTGCTTTCAAAAACCTGAGCTTCAGAATGGTAACCCAAACCTGGCAAGAATGAGCAGAATTGACAAAAGCAGACCCAATTGAACTCAAACCTTCATTTTAATCTAGGTATTTGGACTTTGTTGTGAAGCTGCATAAGAGAAGTATTTTTCCATGTTGGTGTTTACCCACATATACATGCACACAAACACACACACAATATTAAAATGTAGATTATTGCTTCAAAGGTCATGTGAGCTTCTCAAGGATGCAAATGATATGTGAAATTTTCTTTCAGTTAGTTCTTACATTTTCCTGACATGTATTGGCATGGAGGATCAATTTCAATGCACTCAATCAACTGAAAATTATTTACATATTTAAGATTTAGGTTTTCATGCTGCCCTTCCAGAGGTTTATCAATAAACCATGAAGGATTTAAGTGGTTTCAAAAAACATTAGAATTTTTTTTCATTTCTTTCTTCCCACTCTTACTCCTTGGGTACAGTATAAATAAATATATACTGTATGTATATAGGATCATAGGTACTCACACCAACTAGGAGAGACAGTTCTGCAAGTACAAATTAGAAATCAGGATTTTAAATTTCCTGCCTTCTCACTAGCATTATCCACATATGTATTTGCAGTATGTGCATGCAAACATGCAAAAAAATAAATAAAAATAAAAATAAAAATAAAAATAAAAATAAAAAAAAATAAAAATAAAAATAAAAATAAAAATAAAAATAAAAAAATAAATAAAAATAAAAATAAAAATAAAAAAATAAATATACACAAACCCCTATAGTTACATATGTATATATGTAAGTACAGACATTTATGACTTCCCTAGCTGGATCACACCTGCTTTGCCTTTAAAACATTTTATTTTCAAGGTGCCATATTAAAGCCAGCTGGCCAGCTTCACATTTCCTCCTCACAGAATTCAAGCCATCAACTTGTGCCAGACTGCAGTTAGCTAATTCAAAAAGAACGTGCAAAAACCATTACAGAAACCAAGCAATGAAAATCTGTGTCTTTTTATTGTCCTGATGCAAACCAATATGCTGTCAAAACTAAAAGGTATTAGATGGATTTTATATCATTTTCAAAGCTTTGGGAGTAGTATTCCTAGTGAAAGAAAGATGAAGCATGTGGGTAATTGATTAATTTAGAGCAATTGTTTTCTGGCTGAAATACCATTTTGACCTTTAGGACACATGACTGTCGCTGACTTGACCAGCTGTTAAGAAATGCCAGGAGACTGTTTACTGTTTCCACAGGGGCTGACCCAATCCAAAAGTAATCCTGGTAACCAAAAAGCTGCTCAACCAAACTACTGTGCTTGCCTATAACTTCTTACCGTCCAGGTCTACATATGAGACATCTCAGAAAACAATAAAATAGGCACACCAGTCACTACATTTGTATTAGAGGAAAGGTGGCAGCCCTATCTTATTTTGAGACTACCTCTCTCCACTAAAAGATTGTTTTTCACTTGCTATGACATTGCCAAAACACAATGATTTCAGCTCAGATTTTTCCATGCTAGGTCCTTGCTACAGCCTTGTTTTGGAAGATTTAATCCAAAACAGTTCCATCATTTCTGAGAACAAGGCTAGGAAAAAGTGTTTCTTTTGCCCCTATTAAACAAAAAAATTCTGTGAAAAGCTTGAACACTCCTAGGCTTTGGAGTAGGAGCAGAAAAGTGTCAAGAGTCTGATCTTTATGCCAAGTCATTCGTTTTTGAGAAACTAAAATTTGTAAGAAATGAGACAAACAGAATGGAACATGAATAATAGTACAGGGAAAAAAATTGGATTGTCCAGAGCTGAGAGTAATATGAGGACTGGGGTGGGGGCCAGAGAGGTGGTTTGTTGCCTATGGGACAGGTTAGGTAAAATAAAGATGCCTCAGTGAGGATGCAAGAGACACCAGAACAGGTGGCAGGACAAGAAATGTCAAGCTTCTGTCATGTTTCTCAGCACTGTCTCTCTCCCTCCAGAGCCTGAAGTGTAATCCCTTACTTGCTGGTTCCCACCACTCCTTTCTACCAGCCAGAACATGCTCTGGTGCACCTCTACAGCTGTCCTACATTGAAATGAGTGGGTTTTGCCAGCTGTTTCACTACATTCTAGGCAGACACATCTTCACAGATAACTAACCTGAGTGTTTACACAGTGCCACACAGTAGTACTTCGTGTCCTTCTGCTTACTTGGAAATGAAGAAACAAACAGAATAAAGCATGGAAAGACTTTTTTTTAAGTATTGAGGTTGGAGAGCTGGGCATGAGATTGCCAGGAAAAGCCAGAATCAAGTTCACCATGCAACTTCATTTGAGCCTACTTCTGAATATTATGAGCAGAGAGTCTGTAATTACACCAGGTTTTCACCCTCTGCCTTAAGCAGACATGCTTAAACTTTGGCAGTATCTGTCTTTTTTATGCTATCTTCCCATCTGTAAACAAACTTTGATGTATTTTCCATATTAATGTTTCAGAACTTCACCCATTTTCTTCTGTGTGTCTAAGGAAAACCTTGTAAACTGAACCCCTGCCAAATATATAGTTATTTGGCTAGGGGGTGCCTGAATTATGGTTTGCTGGACACACGCTGGCTTCTGTAAAGCTTAATAAATCTCACATTTTGTGATATTTGAGGAATGCCTCCTCTACAGAAACATTTCACAACTTGTTTCCATGGGAAGGAAGACTTGCACAAGACCTGAAGCACCCAGAGAAGAGAACTCTTTTGAGAACTGCCAGAGGCCAATAAAGCATGCTGCAGAGAATGATGTTTCTCCCCCTCCTACATATCTTCAGGCTCAAAAACAGTGAGGCATGCTTCTTCACAACTGTTTTACATATCCTGACTTCTAGGAAAACAAAAATTGTTCTTCACAAATGGAAAAGATTTTCCATGTAAATGTCTGATGCTAAAAAACCTGCCTCCTCCAAGGCTTTCAACCAGTTTTAACAGTCGTGCTCAGATGTCATCACTACTCATGCAGATGATTATGCTGCATAAGCTACTAAACCTTTCCAGAAGTAATAAATACCTAGACAGGAGATGACAAAAGTAACTTATAAGCTTGCCATTTTAACTTCTCTGCAAATATTTTGGGATGATACTATGAGAAGCTTTTCTAGTATGCACTTGCTGGGCACTAATAAAATTATTTTTTTATTCCCTAACACTTGAAAGGGAATTATAATTCTGTTATGTTTTATGGATAAAATATATAAAGACCCATTGAAACTTTATGGCATCAGGTGTCTGACAAAAAACACTATTCAACATCTAGGACTGAAATTTTAAATGCAAATTTGTCTCTCAACACACTTAGGCAGCTGGTTTTTTGGTGACCTTTTATGGTCAGTAAGTAGTGTTATTTCAAAAACTAATTTGTGTTGGACAAAATATTTAAGATGTTTGTCTTTAATTCAGAAATACTTAGAGTTGTCATACAAGCTTCCATTCATATGTTCATTATATTGTCACACTCTGGTTAACATGTAGTGATCCATCTGGTTCCCCTTAGATGACTCAGGGATAACAAAATACTCACTATTACAGAAATCAGGACAGCTACAGAAGTAGCCTTTACAGAAATCTGTGTAAAAGTCAGTCGTTGTAAAAAGAGTGGAGATGAGGAATTACAATGGCTTAAGGACTTACTCAGGAGGTGATGTCAAGTACCAATGTGCCATTAACTTGCTGGCATAGCATAATGGCCTCTCCAATGAGACACTGCAAATTCTCAAGTCAATTGCTCTCATTTATACTGACTTCTGGTCTCATATTGTAACCCAGCAGTTGAGTTTAGGGAAGTAGGATCAACTCCCAGTTTTGGCCCAAATTTGCCATTACTTTTTAGGTTATTTAAAATCTGTAATCAAGTATGACAATGATATGATTCATGTAGGAAACAAGCAAACAAAACGGAGAGGTTGTGGAGCATCCACAAAACTTGTGTCTTGGAGAAACCAAGACACAACTCCCTTTTGTTAGAGCTCCTCTGGTGAATCTCCTGCTAATTCACTTTGCAGGTATAGCTCACTTAGGATTAATCCCTGCATAACAAAGTACTCTGAGAAGGCAAAGAAAATCTCCTCTCAGAATTCAGCAAATTTGAGGAGTTGGCTCTTACCTTGCAAGGCATAGGCTTTTTGAAGGAGATTTCAGCTTGAGTCCAAACTCCCTTTGGAGAGTCCAAGACAGACCAGATTTTCTCTTGAACGACATGATTCTCCTCAAAGATATAAACTGCAAGAGTGCCACTCATCTTGAAAAACCCATATAAGGCATAATAAAAACGCAGACAAAACTGCAAGTTTCCTGGCAGGGTCGGGCCATACAGACGTCCAATGTACCCAGGCTGTGATGTAAACTTTGTGTTTGCCAACAAATAATAACCTGCAAGACAGCATAATTATTGTATTTAATATGCTATTAGCACAGCTGATTTGCTATTAAAGCAGCTTCTGTTACTGCATTAGACTTTGGTTATAAAAACACTTCCAACTGGCAAGAAATAGATTATCACACTCTGACGGGAAATAACCATTTCTTTCTAAAAGCATCCTGTCTGCTTCTAGCAACACTGGCAAATTGCTGAGTTACCAGAAGTAAGCCCTTAGCAAATTTATCCTGAAAAATTCCTTAGCCTCACTGGAAAACCAGCCTTTTCGGGGTTACCACTGTGAGACAAAAAAATGGAGGGTGGGGCACAAGGTCCTGCACCAAGTATAAAGAGCTGAGACTGTAGAGCATATGATTAATAACCATGAATACTTTACACAAAGAGATATCTGAATTCCAGAGCTTATTAGCAGTCCTTTCACCATGTGGTTTCACTACACAGTATTTCTGTTTTCCCCAAAAAACACCAACCATCCTAAACCTATAAGAGCTAATAGGCCACTTTTCCTCTGCAAAATGAATGCATTAACCTATTATTACATGTACTTCCATATTTTTGTGGATTCATCCCTCCAGCAGCTCCAGAGTATTATAGTGAAGATAGTCTGATTTATGGCCTTGTCTGACTATTCAACAGGTGACCTTCCTCCTCTACACAGGGGGAAGCACAGCCAGAGTTCCAGGCAAGACTGAGCTGTGAACACGGATTTTTAATGGCAGAGAGCTGCACTGAGGCAAGCTAACCATTGGGCCAGTGATACTACTTAACAGAATGAGCAGTAATACAATAGGTTAACCTTTATATAACCTTTTATATAACATTTATCTATAGTTTGACTCTTCTTGGAAAAAGCAGTTTTGATTCACCAAATCCGGTAGTGTGGTCTCCTGCTCTATACACATTGCGCTTCACTTTCACTCTGCTCCATCCTGGGCTGTCTTTGTCATCTTGGTAAAAATTACACAGATCTTCCTCGAAATTGCAGCCTGCATTGGCAGGATTGAAAGGAGCTCCTAAAAGAAAGATGTGTTCTGTTAGGTGAGTACGGTGTGATAACCACAGGTATTTGATGCCGAAGGAGCCAAAGCATACTTTGGTTCCTCTTGCGTTTCTTTACAGAAGATAAGCATGCAAAGATGGTACACATATATAGTGCACAGCCAGGTTGAAACCAAACTATCAAATTTCTATTGCAAGTGAGTCTTTTTACTCTTATATTATTTGCTGCAGCCAGGAGAAAAACCTGCTTCATAGCTCCCCGAAAACAGAAATAAGCTACAGATATAAAGACCAGATTCTTCCTTCAGGACATTCACAAAGTCATTCAATCCATTTGTTTTCATCTGCTTCTTCATTCAAGGACAAATCTTCATTTTAGGATAAAGTTACTGTGTCTGTATGCCTGTGTGTGCTCTGAATATAAACACTTAGTGTTTTTTATAAAAAGCACTTCTTAAAAATCCTTTTTATAGTTATGTGTAATGTGTGTGCATATGCATGCTGTAAGTAGGTAAACAAAATAGTTCTTAGTTCATGTACCACCTCATGGCTACTTTCGTCTGGACCTTGCCTCACATAGTGCTAACAGTGCAGTGAAAGCTGAACCATTTACAGCAAAGTTGATTAAAAGCAAAGCTAATTCCCCTAGCCCTGCTGATAGCTCTCTTGACCTGCAGTATGGAATTCATGGGTCAGGACTTGCTTTAGTCCAAAAAAAAGTGACCTTGCTGTATGGGGCATGCTAGTAAGTAAAATATTTCTACTTCTTCAAAGGCCTCACCAGCCCCTTATAGAAGGGAAGGAGGAGGCACAACCCAAAGCTATAATGAAAATTTTGGCTTTGCCAGGAGCCCAGCCACAGGACATTGTGTACATCAATTTACAGCTGCACACACGACCCTTCTGCATGGACACTCAGAGAGCTTTGCCAGCAGGGGCAGGTACACAGGCAACAAGATTTAGCAGAAGAAAAATATTGTCTTTGGAGTGATGCCTGAGGTCTTTTCAGCCTCAAATAGCCAAATCTAAGCCTGTCTTACTCTTCCTGCAGTCATGGCCTCCCACCTCTGCTTTCCTAGTTGAAGAAAAATGGATGGAGCACCACCATGCAGCATTAAATCCTTATTCTGATTCATTCTTTGCTGAGTAGGTTTAGTACTTGGATACCTTTTCTTCCATTTGGCTAACATCAAAACTTTTGTTTAACAAAACTTCCAGAAAAAAAGAAAAAGAAAAAGAAAAAGAAAAATAAAAAGAAAAAGAAAAAGAAAAAGAAAAAGAAAAAGAAAAAGAAAAAGAAAAAGAAAAAGAAAAAGAAAAAGAAAAAGAAAAAGAAAAAGAAAAAAGAAAAAACTTAGTGCTATTATATATATTGCTATGGCCAAATTCAAGGAGGATGGAGAGATCTTGCTTTTTAACATCTCTACTCAGAAGAATTGAAGACGACAATAATCGGTAAGTCTGAAGGACCAAACAGTATATGTTGTATTTCCACAAAGTACAAAGAAAATAATTTACTTTCATTTCTCAAACAAAAAAACACAAAGCAACCACAAAAACAACCTTCAAAATCAAAGTTAGTAGGTGGAGTTCTAGATGAACCTATCATATTCAGAACATATTCTGAACCATTCAGATTAGATCTGAACTTCAACCATTGGGGCAGGAAAAGCCATAAAATTTATCCCATTTCTCAACAGATATAAATTGTCTGAAAATTAAAATGGAAAAAAACAGATAAGCAGCTCCAACCCCTTGAAAATTGCAAATATAACTTAGGATTTTTTGTTGCAAAATAAAGCAAATACCAAAAAGGTATTGAGGAGATAATGAAACAATGGATTTACTCAGCCAGGACATGTGGATTATTAATGATTAATATATCTGGAATCTACCTCCTTCAGCAGTGGTACTTCAGCAGGGGAGGCAGAGCTAGAAGATACTCTGAGATAAAAAGGGGAGGAAACCAGGCTCTTTTTCGCTGATCAATTTAAAGAATTAGCCAAAAAAACCAAACTTATGACCAAAGGAATACATGGCATCAGTGGGAAACCACTAATGTACTTTTGACTGGTGTTTAGTGCTATAGTAAAAGCCCAGCAATCAGCTGCTGAGGAGGCTGCATTCACAAATGACAGTCCTTTGTCCCAAGTGCCTCTACATCACAGGTGCCAGGGATTCAGGTGGTGTTGTTGTGAAAACCTAACAAATACCTGACTGAGATGAGTAATACCTCCTGGAAGAGTGAAGACAGGGAGGCAAGGCTCATGTTTTTGCTCTGAACAACGCCTCGGGGTATGTGGTATGAACAATGCCTGCACTGGCATTACTGAAAAGCCCAGGGCATTTTCTTCCTCACACCATCACACCTGGGAAAAGCCACCCTCTCTTTCTGTGACAGGCCTGTCAGTGGTAATCTCCCAAAACCCCTAGTGATGCAAATACAGCATTCAGTCCAGCACTCTGTTTGCAGAACCTCAAGGCAAGGTCTTTGGAAAGGAAGCATTAAGAATTGGTTTCTGGAAAAAATGAATGGACAGTGTTCTCTGTTGTTATGTCTTCTGAAGGAAGAGGAGCCCAATGGGCTGGTCAGTTGAGAAAGTAGCACCAAAATTGCAAATACTGACAGACAGTTCTGAGGAGCAAGGCAGAGGGGGAAAACAAGGGAGGTAAATAGCAGTAAGAGCTCATCATACCTGTCTGATTGCTGCAGTAAACCGGAGAGAAAGAAATGTCATCAAGGGCAACATAACCTCCCTTGGCGCTATTGAAAGCAACTTCAAATATTACCTAGAAATTGTAACAAGTGGTTAATCATCTGCCATATACTCAGGATTAATTTTGGTAGACATATTTGAAATACAGGATTCTGATTGGATCTCCCAGACAGACTCCAGCACATATCATACAGTGTGGCAAATTAAATTATATCACTTATTAGGGATATAAATCAGAGCCTGACCTTGGCACTAGATCATAGCTCACTCAAGGGCAAGGAAAGACCAAAGGGAACATAGCTCTTCTGCTGCTTTATGAAGCACCACTTTTAAAGATGCATTAAGGCTTTTGCCACTGTATTATACAAAACCACTATTCACAATCATCAGTCTGTAGTGACTAGAGCTCCAGTTTTATCTAGAATCTGTCTGGATCAAGAGCTAAAAGCCCCCTGTGTTCATTACCCTGCTATTAAAATACTAAATTTTACAATTTTCTGTAAACATCCTCAGACATCGAAACGCATGCTTGTCAGGGAAGATTTCCTGTAGAGAATTTATTTAAGAACCAGAAAAGCTATTGCTGAGTTCTGTTTACCAGAAAGATCAAACAGTGCTTGTATTCAGTCGTTCCCAGGGGACATAATTTCCTCAAGTAAGTGGAGGACCATCTATAACTCTTGAGGAAGTGTCCTAAAATTTCTCTTAGTATCAAAGCTCTGAGATACAGGAAAACTTTGAAAGCCAATCCCAGGGACAAAGCAAGGAAATAAGAACAAATGCTTTCAGAATGAGATTCTTTTCAGTGAAAGCAATGCCTGTGATGTTTTGCCTGAGGATGGGAGGCAAACTAGGAGAGCTAGTGAAAGAATCCTAAGCAATCTCCTTTACCTAGATGAAAGAAAGAGGAAGACCCTCTTGAAGCAGCCAAAGAATTTATGTGTTAAAGTTTAATATTATTTCTATAAAATGATCTCTGAAATAATTACTGTGTTAGATTACATAGAAATTCCTTGAGCAGATTAAAAGCCTGTCTAGCCCAGTGTCTTTTTTTCCAGCAGAGAGCACCTACAGAAAGAACTGAAGGCCTTCAGTTCTTCTTCCTTTACATTATATTCCTGATGGATTCTTTCTTTCCCATTAATTTTTCTAATCAGTTTTTTAACTTAACTATGGTATCTACGGTACATTGAGGAAATGAGTTCTATGGTTGTGTCATATGAAAAGACTCTCTGTTCATTTTATTTTAAAACTGTTATATGGTAACTAAGAATTTGGAACAGCAATGTAAATTTTGAGAAACAGGGAACAGTTAATCTTCATGACTCTTAAGAACTTCTATCATATTCTACTTCCATATTTTTTAATAGAGGCTGAAAATTGTTATTTCATTAACATAACTTCTCCATACTTTTAATCATCTGCATCTCCCTCTTGGACAATATTTTTAATTTTTTAAAAAATCTTTTCAATGTTTTTTTTACTGAGAGAGCTGAAGTTGCATACCCTGCAGAACACAAGGTTTGCCTGTGCATTCACCCAGTGGTACAACATCCTGTGCTTTGTTATCTCTTCCCGTATGGATAGTTTCCAACATTCTGGATGGATTTTTGAATGCCACCAGGAAATGAGAGGATATTTTCACAAACTCAGTGACAGTATTGCCAGGCTCTAAGTGATCATTAACCAATTTCCATCGATAGTTCTAGGAATGATTTTCCCCTTTTAGTCTGTATTTACTGAATCAGTAATTCACTTACCATTCTGTATGATGAAGCCTTGTGAGAGTTGCCCTGCTTTCCCTTGAAGTCTGATAATCTAAATGGATGATTACTGACTTTATAGAGTGTTAAAGGGCTATGTAATATCTCATTAAAATTAGCTTTACTCCTAATAATTTCTGGAAAACAGGCTTATGGTGAATTAGCAAATAACTTTGGTAGAATTAAAGCACGTAGAATTTATTTGTAATCCATGCATTAGAAGTATATATGTATAGAGAGAGTATATGTGTGTAAATATATATTACATATATATGTGTAAAATATACATGCAAATATATATGTGTATATAATAACTACTTCAGTCTTCTAAGTTTGGGGTACTTTTTAGAGAACACTAGGAAATATAATACTCCGGGTTTTTTCTGATACTCTTGAAAATCATTTTAACAACCATCAAGAGCTGTCTTTCACAATTAAGAACTACTGTACTCTTAGGACCCAAGTTTGGACTTTCTCTTAGGAGCTGCACGATCTAAGTAAGGTGGAGAATAGACCTCAATTTTTTAAAAAAATTTTTCTTCTGCAGTATTTTTCTTATGCATTATTTTATGATACTCAGCATCCTCAAAAATGGATCATAGAGTCACAGAAATAGGAGACTGAGAGAACCTTGATATTATTCAGCAGCTAAGAAAGCCTTCCATCAGTCAAACTTTACAACCTGCCAAGGTACTCTGATCAAGCTCTACACCACCTGGCTTCAAAATCAAGCAGGGGTGTGGAAAGTGATCCGACTTTGACCTTTCGGCAGAGGGCGAAGGAAATCACAGATCACCACCACAGAGCCATCTCTCAGGCACTGGCTGGTCCCTGCCATGTTCCTGGCTTAGCCTGAGCTGGCACTCATGTCTGAGGCAGGCTGGAAGTGGCAGCTGGACAGCAGGAAGGATTGCTTTACCTCCATGGGATATGGCGCATTGAAGTCGACTTCTGCCAGCGCCCACTCTGCATTCAGTGCACTGTCTGTTTTCCAGATCTCTTCATAAAAACCACTCATGTCTCTTAGGTAAACAGTAAAAACAATGCTGCTTTCCTGCTTGAGTTGATAATAAAAAGATAAGCAGCCAGATATTGGGGCCGTGGTCTTTGGTGAGATTAGCTGGGCCACTTCCTGAAAATGTTTGACATAAACAGAGTCCACATACATGTAGTGACCTAGAAGCAGAAAAAAACTTGGAATAAGGACACTCTCTAAAGAAAAACATGTACAAGAAGTTTCAACAGATGAACAGGGACTAGGCATATATATCTATGACCTGACCAACAATGGTTGCTTCCTAGAAAACTTTAATAATTCTAAAAGGGTTTTTTTCCCTCTCTTTTCCTTCTATGTGCAACCCAAAATTGTTTGGCTAAGATACTACTGGCAAAATAATCAGTCTCAGCTCTTTATTTTCTTAAGTCTTTATTATTATTAGAAGTTATACATTTATCTGTATTTGAAATGTAATAAACTCTAAACTTTGGGAGCCATTCATAAAAATGGAAAAATGTGCAAAAATTGTGTAAACTCCCTGCCTCCCAACAGCTCAGTATAGAATTTAGTTTCTCTCAAGTGCAACTTTTATTAAAGCAATCCAAGTCAATGAACAAGATTATTAGCCATGTGTTTTCTCATCTATTACACAGCAGTTCATTTAATATATCAAGTTATAAATAGCTTTTTAGTCCTTACATGTCTGCTCAGTGCATCTAGGATTTGGTTTATAAATGCCTTATTTTTACTGCATGGACTGGAGTTTTTATGTAAAGTCCTTAAAGAAGATTTTTGGGAGATGTTAATGAACAGAAAAATGCATTACATATGAGGAGAGTACCTTACCATTGTAAATATGAGCCAATATGACTGTCAGGATTTTCTAAGGGTACAGCTTCTAAAACTTCGATTTTTTTGAGTGCTATCTTAATTTAAAAAGGACACATCCATGTTCACAAACATGCTGTGCATTGTAGTTTTCCTTCTTCTGCACTCCCAGAAACACAGCATCAAATAGTATTTGATGAACAAAAAAATGGCTCCTCACAAGTAGAAAGCCTGGAGAAAATTGAAGCATCAGACTGGTGGGGTACTTCAGCATGAACTGCAAACTCTTTGTTTTGTGTGAGCACCACTAGATTAATTAGCACACAGCAGTCTCAGACCTTTAGGTGTCACTTCTCATTTCACTCTGCTGGAAGGAGGCGAAAGGACTTGCTTGGCTGTGGGTCTTCTCCAGATTGCCCATGGCCAGGGACTGGAGACTTCAGCAATCCTTGCCTGTGAGGTTGTCAGCTTCACTTTTGTTCTGCTGTTTTAGCACATCTCATAGCTTAGCTACAATCTCCCTGGATGATGCAACTTCATAGCCCATCTCTTGCAAAAAGAAGGCTCTTCCATGACTTTAGGTTTCTCGAGGTCCTCTTAGTAAATGGTCAGCAGTGGGGGCTTGGTGTGAAATAGAAATGCTGTGGCTGCAAGAAAACACATCCCTCCTAGCTGGGAGCATTTCCTGTCACAGCACTTATTTAATAGACTGATCCACTGTCTGCTGTTGGAGCTGTGGTGAGTTTAAATTTTCATCAAAATTTGACCAACATTTCAGTGCCAGGGGCGACACAGAGGTGGAGTGACACTCTGTACTCAACTCACACAATTGTGAAATAAATAAAAAGGCACAGCGGCATGAGTTAAGGAAAGAGGATCAACCCTGCCTTTCATGAGATGTGATTCCTTGCAGTGCCACAAGCACCACGCCATCCAAGACACAGTGTGCAGCCAGATGTCCTGACCATCACCTGCTGTGGTACTTTGTGCAAAGGTGAACTTGTACCACAACCCTTCTTCACAGCTGTGTAAAAACCCTTCCCTGAGCAAGGTATCCAGGACAATCATTTCATATAAGGCAAGTGCAGAAATTCCAGTAATTTTTCCCAGCATTACGCCTCTGAGGGGTTGTACTAATGGCATTGCATTTTACTGAAAGAAACAAAATTTCTAAACTGTACAGTTTAACCCAAGATTCTCCATGCATGTTTATTAAAACATGCTGGAAAACCTTAGTTTTCCTGCTCAATTTTCTCAGTAGCCATTGGAAAGAAAACCGCTGCCAGATGTACAGAGCAGCAGTAGAGGACTGAAACTTACTGTGGCCCATACATTCAGAATACACAGAAAGTTTTTCAGAAATTTTCCAGCTCTCACATCTAAAATTTTACCCTTACCTCTAAGTAACTCTTTGCTTTTGAATCCTAGCAAAGAGTATAAAAATCTTATTATAAGGCTTACAGGCAATTTTGTGTAAACTTCTTCAAAATCCCCAACCTCTTTCTAATCCCCTTTTTTTCCCATAAATCACTCATACCATCCCCACCCCAACCCCACAATGGAAAGAACTCACATAATAATAACTCACAGTATGAGAGTCATACATGAATCACAGACTCAGATTTTTTCCACTATATTTCTGCTCCATATTTGTTGCTTACCCAGTGCACTGTTAAGTGTGTGGTCTTTGGGCAGGATAGACTGAGAATTCCGAATGTTCCCTCCACCAACAAACCAGTTGACGTTAGGATTCCAGCGGTTCATATAGCCACAAAGATGATTTTCTTCAAAGTCACATTCTGCAATTGCAGACACCACCAGCTGAGTGCATCCATTCACACATGGCACAGTAGATAATGCCTGTATTTATAGAACTGGACACAGCATTTAGGGACTCATAATAAATATAAAAATTTTTAAATAAATTTTTGATAAAATTTTCATTTCCATCCTCCTTGGACCAATCTGTCTTTTCATCATTTGCCAGAATAGAATTGCTGTAATTTAGAACGAAATAAAGCAGATTTAAATATACCACCTCCTTGTAGTAAATAGTCAAAGCAGAGCTTCCATTTGTAAATCAGGTATGGCCAGAAGCAAAGCAGGATAAGTATTTTGTAACAGTAATGCAACTGCTTTATCTCCTTCACAGAGCCAAAGAATTGTGACAACTTGGTTGGACTCCACCAGAGCTCTCCAGAAATGTGATGGTCTCCCAGCCTCCTAGACACTGGAATTTTTGAGCTTCATTAGCAGTTTCTAGCAAATGTCATAAGGAAATGGCAGTAAGTGTAAATATACATATAAGCAGAGTTTTTTTTCCTGCGGCCTCAAGATGACACTGTAAGGAAGCCATGAGCAGGCAGAGAGCAGAAATAATCTTGCAGCTGCTATGTCTAGTATTTGAAACAGTGCAAAGCTTTTTTAAAATATAACAGTTGTTCCTGCTTAAACAATAAATAGATTTGGAATTTTATTGCTGTATATAATATATGTGTGTGTATATATATAAATATATATATATATCACAGAGATAACTTACTAGGTTGTGCACTTTTACCTTAAAAGCTCTCAGTATTGAATATAGCAGTGCCCTTTTCAATTAGGAAAAAGCCATTGTATTTTTTTTAAAACCCAGACCTTCTATCCAGTTTTGAAACTGCCAACAAGACATTCTTTTCTATGCGGAGAATATGAAGGTTTAGCAGACAGTACTTACCAATACAATATCCAGAAGTTATTTTGATTTCAAAAACTGCTATACTGGTGGATTTATCTTGTCCCATTTCACCTTCCAGTACAAGCTGCAAAATATAAACAAAACTGTCGATTTTAGAATTCACTAGTGCTTTGAATACTTAAATGGGATAAACAGGGGAACAAATTAAATGTTTCTTGGGGAACCATCATCCTTACAGTCAGGTGTGCTTTTGCCAAAAAAGTTCACAGAATGCATTAAAGATGGAGTCAGTGCTTCTCTTCAACCACAGAAGACATGCTGAAGGACAGCTAGACAAGGCAAAAAATTCCCATACTTCATTAAGAGTATGGAATTCTATATTCCTCAGCTGTGGTTATGCAAGAGGTTATTGTGAGAGATGCAACATTATGGTTTCTGGGTAGAAATACTCTTGTGTCAGCATTTGGCTCCCTCCAGAAAGGCACAGAGGGCAGGAATAAGCGAGCACAGCTGCAGACCCAGGACCAGCAGTTCCGTATCTGCCGCGTGGCGCCTCAGCTCCGCTGGGATACCAGGAGACGAGGCATCCTCACGGCAGGGCTCAGCTGGCCCTGTGTCCCCTGAGCTGCTCCTGGGTGCTAGGGACAGAGGGCTCAGCTGGCTTGTGCTGCCAGCCTTAGAAATTAAACCAAGAACGGGGCTCAAAATAAGTTTGCACATATTAAAATAAAAAGTAGTTCGTGCAGCCCAACAGAGGCACCAGAAAGCCTGTGGCATCTTCTAGAACTGGTCTTACCTTGTACTTCTTTGTGCTGTTGGCTAAATCTAAGCTAGCTATGAGCCAGCTGTCTGAGGGCTCCTTGGCTGACCACAGCAGACGGTCAAAGCTCTCTCCCTCCTGCCTCAGGTACAGGTTGAGCCTGGCAGGGTCAGGCGAGGCGTCTGGCGCGGTCGCTATCTGATAGATCAGTCTGACACAGCTCCACTCCTCGGAGTACAGCTCAGGGCTGGACAGCACCGCCTTCTCACCCGCGTAAGAGGTGTCCACAGAGATGTAATGTCCTGGGAACAGACATGCCAGAATGATAAATGTCAGAGGCTTCGCATTTGCATCCCTGGAAAAAGTACTAATTTAGGAAGGAATGGTAGTTCTGGGACTAGGTCAGGAGGCTGAGACTGCCACTCATCTGGTAAGCCACTTAACCTTTTGATATCCTACTGCACTCACACAAATGCGACTTCATGTGTCTCCCACCATTTTTAAACACAATTTTTAAATTACGGGCAAATTTGAGATACGATAGTTTATCAGTGTAAAGCAGATTATTAAGTAGTACCCTTTAGAACTGATAGCTGTAGATAGACAATTTGATTGACGAGACAATTTGCACACACAGAAATATTTTGCAGGAGTATTTAGCCGTTTTATAGATCAAAACTTTTTTATTTTCGTTTACATTTTAAAACAATACATAAAACGAGATATTGCAGCTAAAAACTCCCAAAGCACTTCTGGTTTCAAAGAATAAAACTAGAAAGACATTTCTAAATAGTAAATTAACATGTTCAAGTCTGCTGATTCAAAAAATTGTGAAATGTAAAGCATCATTTAAACATACCAGCAGTCCAAGATTATTTTAAAATTACTCTCTGGGCCAAGGTCTAAAACAGCCTTCTGTATAAAAATGAAATGCAATTAAATAAATGAAAATGAAATTTAGCAATGACAAGCAAAAAGTGCATGAGGAGGCAAAAAAAGTGCAAAAGAAACAATGTGTAGAAAAATGAGGCAACAATAAATAAACGACAGTGAAGCATAAGGATGGTCCTGAAGGCTCTACTAAGACATCAAAACCAAGATCAGGAGAGTCAAATGGACTGCAGGAGTCACAGAAACCTGAAATGCAATGCCAGAAACAAGTGATACAAATAATGAAAAATTAAAAATAAATTTTAAAAACCCAAAATACCACAAAACAAACAAATAAGACAAACTAGGACACCCATGTCTGGAATGTTATCCCACAGACTATCAGGAAAATGATCCTTCTAACCTAGTGTCAATACATATTAGACAAATCCTATTCCTGATGCTAATTCTCATCACTCGAGCTGCAAGTATGAGTTAAAAGAGATGTCAGGGCCTGTGTCAAATTAGCCCTTTATCCAGCAGCACATCACACTTTCCAGAGAATATACTTCTTTAATCTCGTCTCACTTGACCACAGAGCTTGTCAGTTTCCATGCATATGTAATACTTGGATAACTCAGAAATGTCAGCAGTCACACTGATATTAAATGCATTGCTTGCCTTTGAGGCACAAAAATCGCCTCCCAAATCCTGCCTGACCCTCCCACTCTACCAAGACACCCTAGGGTTGCTTCCCAGAAGCTCCCTTGTTGCCTTTTCAAAAAGTATTCTCTCAATGGAGAAAAAAGTCATCTGCATGGAGAGTCGTGGAGGGTCACCACACCCTCAAGCACAGGTATGGATCTGCTTTATGAGGTTCCCAAAGTCCTCTCCCATAGACCCCCAGGAAGATGCCAGGAGCAGATAGTCACTCTGATTTTTTGGGAGCTGCATGTTACAGCACCCCCTGCATCTGCTCCTTTTCCCACCTGCAGAGCAGTGCTCAGCAACCCATTTGTACTGCACATTCTGTTTAACTGAGGTAAGATAAATGATTGCTAGGAGATAGCTGCAGCCCTAAGCAGTGTAAGGGGCTGTGCAAATACAGAAAAGCTGCATTCTTTTTCCCTTTTTAGGGAATGGAATTTTTTTTTGCCTCTTATCATAATTTCTCTTTATATCTACTGTCTGGTTTTAGTCTACTGGGGAAAGATACAAAATCACTGGTTAAGTACAAGTAACTTGTTACTGCAGCAGTATTTGAAAGAAAAATAAACACAGGAATAAATTTTTAAAAATAGGCACCTAATGTGCGTGCCAAATACTTAATCTGGCACTCCATGACATGGGAGTCCAGAGCATCCACTTTCACGCATTTATTCGGTTAGTTAGCACAGACAGCATTTATCTGCTGGCATATACCTGGCCAAGGTACTCATGTTTATTCACAGGAAGGTAGAGGGAGATCACCAAGACTCCATCAGAAGTCAAATGCTTCTTGCACATCTGGTTTTAATTGATGTAATTGATAATATCCTATTCAGATGAAGAATCTATGTTTTCAGGCTAGCCTGAATTTGGATCATTTTACTTACAAAGAAACCTACAATTCAGAATCCATGCCTGGCAATTTCAGTTTAGATTTCAGCTCTGTTTTTGTCTGTACTTCAAGAGAAACCCCACAGAAAACAGATACTTCTTATAACAGTAATTTTCTTTCTTTTTCTTTTTTTTTTCCCAGAAACAAATTAGCACTGACATAGGAAAATACATTCACATGAAGACCTCAAATTACCAACTATGCAGCTTAAAGGGCTGCCAGGTTTTAAAACTTAATTATACGTAGACTAAGGTTTCTTTTACAAAAATACTGGTTTAAAAGAAAACCTCTTATAATTTCCAATCAGGATGATTATGTCAGTGTAAATTTGATTCTGCTGTCTGTGTGTTGTGCACTTGCTCCCACTTTGTCTGACTCACCACAGGTATGAGAGCAAAGACCATGAACTCTCTTTTTAACAGGGGGTGGAGGTCGGTTGCTTTTTCTAAAAAGATTAATTTTACATATTCATTAACTCTCCAGAAACAGAGTGCTCTCACTCCCAACCTAATAATTTTAGCTTCCTTTGAAAATTTAGATGCATCATTGGCTCCACTGAAATCAATGTGAGCTTTATGTGTAAGTTTAAATGCTTTGCTAATCAGGATCAGGGAGCGTAGCACTTGGCAGTACCAAGCACAGAAAATGCCAACGTTAAATTTTTTCCAAATGAATGCCAGTATTGACTAAGTGGCCTTTACCCTAAACTGTGCTTCAGCGACAGCAATGGCATTCCACTGATGCAGAGAGGAAGGTCCCACAATGCAGACCTCGAGGACTGACACAGGGCAATTGTGAGAGCAAAGCCAGCCCAGGCGGGGGTTCCTTGGAGTAAAGAAGCAGACAACTTTCCACACTTGTTTGTGGGAGTAATAGAGGCTATTTTCCAGTCTGTGGAGAATTTGATGAATGCACAGTGGTGTAGCCTCTCAAAGATGTAACATGCAGCTTCATTTTGCAGTGAAGCTGCAACCCTCCTGCAAATGCCCATGACACTTGATCTATAGCAGGCATTCAAGGGTTATCAAGAGAGAGCTACTCTTCAATATCACAGGAAGGCAGATGAGACTAGTCACAAAACTCTAGGAAAAGCCTGATGACACAGAAACACAAGCAATTCTCTTGATCAGGGGGTAGATGCAGCCCTAAGCAGTGTAAGAGGCTGTGCAAATACAGGAAAGCTGAACTTTTTCATTTTCTGACTGACATGACTTCTTGAGTATCATGAAGAGTGGTCTGGCAAGGATATAGTCAATTCCCTCAGGACTCGGGGATGCATCAGGTTCCACTTATGTCTGCTCAGGCTCCTCAGGTGGCCACAAACCTGATTCTCTCTGAGATACATGGCTCTCCCAGCCACATTTTACAGTCCATTCACTCCAGAGTAGTGGGAAGAGAGGCTGCCAGTGAGGGTTGAGGCAAAAAATTTTTGAGCACCTCAGCCTTCTCCTCATCCTAGTTACGAGTTTGACAGCCTTGCTTATCAAGGGGATAAATGCTTTCTTTGAGCTTTTTCTGGCTGACACACCTGAAGAAGCTCTTCATTTTGTTCTTTGTGACCTTTGTGAAGCTCCACTCCAGCTTTGCCTTTGCCTTCGCCTTCGTCATCCCATTCCTACACAACTGGGCTATGACCCTACAATCTTCCCTGGATACCTGTCCTTGCCCCCACTGACTGTGGATTTCTTTCTTGCCCTTTAGTTTTATCAGCAGGTCCTGACTAACCCATGCCATTCTTTTACCGTCCTTGCCTGAACTTTTACTACTTTTGCTAGTTCTTATGCTCTACAGAAAACATCCTTAAAGATCCACCACACTTCTTTTGCTCCCTTGTTGCTCAGAGCAGTTTCCCAGAACATTCTATTGACTACATCCTGGGATTTTGCTTTCCTAAAATTCATGGTTCTGACGGCCCAAATTAACTTTTGTTATTGGCCAGGACAAGAGATGGGAGAAAGGAGACTCAGATATTTCCCTCACCACTCTCTCACTACTCAGGCTAGTGATTAATGCTCTTTTTACTCACATTTGTATGACAATATTTTACCTACCATTTAACTTGTCTTCTGCTTGACAGCTGAATCAAACTTTACAGGACCAAGCATGCACTCATTTTACATTCCTCCACGTCCAAAAAAAACACTGAGCCCAGGGGGAGTTAGGACACTGTGTTTCGAGCCTATCCCTCCTCAATGCAACTATGCACTGCAGCAGCAAGACTGATGAAATGAGATCTTTAAAACTCTCCTGTATCAATGTCTGTCATCTTGCTACTCTAATAAGCAGTTCTGCACAGAGCTTCTCTCAATTACAGCTGGTGATGCATTAGCTGCATGAGTCATTCACCCAAGTTTTCCAAAAATATATATGTAAAGGTGGGCATCAGTAGATCAGTCAGCAGTGGTTGTATCAATGGCTAAGCAATAAGGGCTGCTGAGATCAGAAATAGTGTTTTTTCCAAAAAAGAGCACAGAAACTACACTGATTGCTTTCTCTGTAAATAGCACAAACAAGACAAAAAGCCAGATGCTGGTTAATAAACTAAAACAAATGGCATTGAGAAAAATGGGAAAAAAACCCCAAACAACCACTGGGATAAATAAAATTACCAGTTAGCTTTTCAATGATACATTTCCTCTGTAAAAATTTGGAAGGGTAACCACAGAGTTGTTCTGGCTATTTATGGAGTTTATGTCTGACACAGCTGTTCACTTAGTTCAGCCACAGTACAGCTTTACAAGAAAAACTGAATATAAGCAGCAAGTTCCAAGAGAAACAATAATAAGGAATTATGAAGCAAGAAAATTTTGAGAATTTACATTTTATTAGGTACTCATTTATACAGAAAAATGGCAAGAAACGTCTAACACTTGTAAGTCCTGTTTCAATTTTCTCTGTATTTGCCATACAAAAACAGGAAAGAATGTTACCAGGGCTACTTAGGACTAAAGTGTACAATCTCAAAATCTCGATTTTGGGTCTTTTTTGGGCTTTAGTTTAGGGATTTCGCTTTCTATTTTATTGATTAAAAAAAATTAAAAAATAAAAGGAAAAAAGAAAAAAAAAAAAAGAAAAAAGGTAGAAAAGCAGTACATTTCTGAGACCTATGAATTCTTCTTAAACCTCCAGAAAAAGTTAGTTGGAATTATTAAGAATAGAGCCAGAGGGACAAAATTTTGGGAATGACGTTTGCACATGGGGGCCCCATGCCCTCTTCCCCAGCTGGATCCTGCGGGTAAGAAAACGAAGCAATAGTGTGGTGGATAACCCAAATGTTATTTTATTCCACGTTTATCTGCGAATCATGGGGCCAGCAGGAGCTGGGTCTTTTTAAAGCCAGGGTTGCCCATGCAGAGCTCTCTTGCCTCCACTCTCTGGCTCAAGCCAGGGGCTCCCCTTCATGGGTTTTTGGGGTTTTTTGTTTCTTTCTTGCCCTCAGAGGCAAGTTTGGGACTCACAACAGCAGCAACCTGAAAAGCTGCAATTCACAATCAAAACATGTTTCAGAGTGAATTTTGCAGGGTGGGGCTAGGGCCAGAGGGACTGGATTTTCAGTGCCTGGGGAGGTGGTTTCTTCCCCCCACATAGCCATGGCTTGGGAAGAGCAGCAGCAACAGCAGTGGAGTTCAGCAGAAGGCAGCAACACAGCTCCAGCACCCAATGGACCCGAGGCTGGCGTCGTGGGGATGGAGTGTCCCGGCTACACCAGCAATTCTGCCACCAGCACTGCTTTCTGAGCTCCTGCCTTCCCAGGGTTTGTCTGCTGTCCCCTTGTGTCCCCAGACAGTGCAGTCGCCTGAGGAGGGCAGTGGATTTGGTGGGGGGGGTGGTCACTCCCCCATTTTGAGTTTATTGCTCCCCAGGAGTCAGTGAGATTACAGCACCTTTGTGACTATTAGTGTTGTTTTTTGCCTGCTGCTATTTTGTTTTGTTAGTAAACTGTTCTTTTCTTTACGTATATCTACTCATATTTGTTTCTCCTCATTGGTGGATAGAGATTGATTAAAACTGTAAGGGTAAATAACTCATTTCAGAGTATCCACTAAAAACATTGTCTTAAGACAGACAGTGATCCACTTTTGCCAGAGCTGGTGTTTAATCCATTCCCCTTGGCCCTTGGGAGAATTGCAGCAGCAGTTTCTCCCGTGGATGGAGGGATGCACTCACAAGACATGCAGGGCTGAGTGAAAAAGCCTGGCTCACATTAATGAACGTAGACACTCAGTCCCAAAACATTCAGGGTGGTGCTATGATAAAAGCTACTTGATGCTGCAGGGTATAACTGGTGTTGTGATTCCCATCAAGCCACAGATAATTTTATTTCTGGTAAACTGTAAGATTCACACCTACATGGTATACCCTGGGACTAATCAGTGCTGTCATCACTGAAAAAACCTTCTGTTCTTTAAGCCTCTTTGTCTCCTCCATGGTTTCTTAAAAGTAGCTCTGTGAAAATAGCTGAGGGATGGAGAAGCTGGAGGTGGGTGTTCTGTGTTTGTTGTCTGCAGTGACTGACATGCATTGCGATTGTCAAGGTTTTTCCTTCTCTTCTGTGTCTACAGGGTCAGCAGCAGTTTCAAGCCTAAAGCTGTCACTTCTTTGCAGAAAAAGCCTGTGGTCCCACCTGGCCACTGCTGGCTGCCCTTCCAGGCAGGGAGGGAACCTGGACAACCCACTGGATCTGCCCCTGTGCTAGTCATCTTCTTCAGGGAGTCAACAGGGTTTCCAGGTAACTCTCACAAAGCTGAGTAGTATTTATTAAAAACAAAATAATTTTTTTAGAAAAATACAGCCTGGTGTGATGAACACCCAGGAAGTTCATCCAGGTAGTCACCCACCTTCCTCTGGCCAAATGGACAAACCTGACAACAGGAGTTCCTCCAGCAGCTTTCTCTCCAGCTCACCCTACTTTATGAACTGAGTCTCCCTGCAGGGACTGAGATTAATGACTTGATCTTTTTCTTGCCATATTCACCAGACCAGGCCAGAGAATTCCTGTTTGCCAGCCCTGGGCATAAATCTTCCAAGGTTCCTTTCCCAAAGGATGGCTTTATGAATTAACTACCAGCTCTGCCTCCTGCCCTGCCCTTTGCTCCCGCAGGAAGTTCAGAAATACAGCTGTTAGCAAGCCTGTCAAAACTAATACAATTAGCCCTGAAACACTCTGTGACTGCAGCATCTGCTTGCAGCTACTTACCACCCTGGAAAAGCCTTCCAGGCTCCATCCATCAGCTTGCCTGTGAAGGTCTGGCAAGGGTCCAGCCTGAGCTGCTGTCTTCTGCTTCTGATTTAGAGGAGCTGATCCACTGCACTGGGAATGCTTCCTCTCCTTGCTCTCCTTCAAGTCCCAAGGTCCTTACATCATGCACCAGATCTCCTGTTCGTCCCAAGCCACAAGCATGTGGGTTTTTTCCTTTCACAATGACCTCAATAATTTTTATCCACTTTCAAATTTTATTTCTGTTGTCCCAACCAACCTGTCAGTCTCAGTATTCTGCTGCTCACACCACTGTCATTTTCATTCTACTCATTACATAATTTCAACAATTTTTCATCTGCTGACACAAAGGCTGCCAAGTTTTTATTGGGTATCTCTGATTTTCCTTGAAACAGCACTTTCCAAAGCATATCTCCATGACTTCTGTTAGCTGGTATACATCAATAGAACATACGTAATATTTGGAGACACAAAATTTTCTGCTGTGGATTTCTGGATGGGAAATAACTAAAAAAAACTTTTTCTTTATTCTTTGGCATTCTAAATGAATTTCTGTTGCTCCCAGTGCACAGGGAATATTGAAGATAAAAAGAAATACAGTAGAAATTACCAGGCATCTATTTGTTCACAGTTCTCATCTCTTTCATTACTAGCTCTATTTCTTTGCTAATTCATGTTTCCACCAGGATGAAGCACACAAGGGAATGCACTGTGACATCTCCTCCAGCACAGCTGCTTGCCCTGATGGAGTGCATTTCTCCTTCAGCAGAAAAATACAATTCACTCCTTTGCATTATGTTGTCTATTTACTTTGCTCATCACTTCTTTTATTTTCTTACACAGGTGCACGTGGTGTGATTACGAGCTCATGTTACGAGCTCTGCTCTGTATGGTGTGGAAAAATGTGCTTTGTGATATGAGCACATCTCAGCCTGGCCAAGGCAAACCTGCCCACTGTAGTCCACACAGCTTTGGTGGCACATTTCTGAAGAAAAAAACTATCAAACTTGCAATGCACATCAAACTGTAGGCCAGCACCCCACAGGGAGCCAACACAAGGAATTTAATGAGCCAGACCATGAAACAAGGGACTTCTTGTTGTGCTTAAAAAGAGGGCATTTATGAGGCCACACTAGTCCTTGGATCAAAGTGGCAAGAACAGCCATGGGGAGTAAGAGTTTAAGAAAGAGAAGAAAGAGATACTCCAACCCAATCAACACTGTTTTGGATTCTGTATGTCTGGATTTCCATCATCTGGAAGATCAAGCTTTTGTACGTCAAAAGTAAAGATTTCTTGATTGAGTAATGTCTTTGGAGTACTGCAAAGAGGTTAAACTAAAAGCCCGTGGTGGTCACCATCTAAGCCAAACTCTGAAGCAATCTTGGACTTAGGGAAGCAGGAGGACTCTGGTCACAGGAAGCAGTGGCCCTGGAAGGGAGAGGAGGAAGCTTTGGGGTTGGCATGAGCAGGGAACAGAAGAGAACCCATCATGATTTGGCTTTCTTGCATGACAGAGTAGGGTCACAGCATGCATGGGAGGTCTTGGACCAGGCTTTTTCTTGGGGAAATAAAAAAATCCTCAGCTGGTGGCCTTCTGGAGTGCATTTGCAAGCCATGTGGATGCACTAAATGCAAGATTATATAATATAAACTTTTCTACTGCCTGGGTCTGCTCTCTCAGCATCTGCCAAAGCACTTGGCCTACTGCATTACTCTGGAAAAGAGCTCTTCTGCCTGAACACTTGTCTGTCTCTCCCAGCTACATCAGATCAACTAAAAGGTAGCCTTTGTCCACAAGCCTTATCTCTCCAGGGCTTGGTTGTAGAAATTACATTTATTCTGATACTTGGCTGGGCCTACACAGATGGGAAAAAACTGCTTGAAATATATATTTGGTTTCACTGTCATGAGAGGTTGAACTCTCACGAGTTCAGTTTCCTGCCTTACGTAAGCTTTGTGGCTTCATACCCTTTTTTTATACCAGAATCATTGGGATAACTGGCAGGCTCATGGTGGACTGAGCAATGATCTAACATCATAAAATGCAAACAGAACTGCAGACAGGTGAGCCACATATTTATACACATGAGCTGAAAGAGCTGGCTACAGAAGGAGCTTACAGGTGAGCTTATCAGATCCTGATGAGTGCTGGCAGGGACCTGGTCACCTGAGGGACCTGGCCTAGCCACACCATCAGTTTCCAAACACTGCTGGAGATCACTGTCTTGTAATTAGTTTGTCACTGGCTGCAGCCTCTTAGCTCCTGCTCTGCTCACTCAATGGACACCCTTGAGTAACCAGCCAAGCAAGAAAGCAGCTGCAGTGACTCATGTCCTGCTCCAGCATGCTTCATCCTGGACCAGGCACATGCAATGGTGAAGATCCAGAATGCACAATCACAAAACCTGCAGCCAAGGAGCACATCTGTTGGTGTCAAACATCACAACCACCAGGCCCATGGCTACCATTTCCTGGAGTTCTGCACAATTGCATCCATCAATGAACCTTTGGCTTCAGTTTATTAGGGATGCTTCTAGGCTTGCAGTCCTGTGCACCATTCCTGCTTGGCAGGGGCTGGTAGCAGCTGAGGGTGTGTATGAGGTGCAGACACACTAAGCCAAATCTGCAACATTGGAGGAGGGTTTATCAAAACAGTCCCAAGACACATGACTGCAATCTCTAGAACATCTTAGACATATAGTGGTGAATTTACTGATGGTCTCAAATATCCATAAAATTCACAAAGTACTTTATAGGATGCTCTGGGCCTCTCTGAGGAGGGATTGATGCCCTAGGATCCTCTCCCCTGTCCCTGAGTAGTTGCAGTTCCTAGAACCACTGGAAGGAGATTCAGTCATGGAGTTTCTGCTCCAAGCAGGATAATGGAACTATCCAAAATTAGTGAGGATCAGTTAGTATCAAAAGCAAAAGACAACCCCTTGTGCATACTCTGATATAAGGAACAGAAAGAGATAGATGCCAGTGCATGGTATGGATGTTTAGTCATTTAGGAGATTCAGGAAGCAGTATTTGGCTTTTTATGGCATATCTAACTGCTGATTGTAAGCAACTGAGTTTTGGTATATATTAGCTTCTCTAGGTTTTATTTTAATTAAAATAGCCAGTCAAATCCATCTTTGTCCAGCTCAGTGAACCACCTAACACATCTGAATTCATCTCAGGCCATTGGATGTCACCAGGCACAGGGCTCTGCCAACTTTGTCCCAGTCCAGTCGTCACACGTCTGTCACTTTGTGGTGGCCTGTGCTTCTCCTCACTAGGCAACAGTCAACAAACTAATTCCTTCAGGCATCCCCTTTAAATGCTCCCCAGTTGCCCTGGGACACTTGTCATCACAAATGCTAAGACTTCATTTGCAACACAAGCCTCAAATATTTCCGTTTTATTTTCCAGGTTACTTTTGAAATGAAAAGCTCACGAGAATGTTGGTGAATTTTAGCACTTTCTGCAATGTCATTCCAGTGAACACCTAGTATTTTCCTCAGGCAATTGCTCACAAAGGAATTCAACATACCCCACGTGAGCTGTAAGGCATATTTATCAAGACTGAGATATAAAAATGAGTCATCAAAAAAAATCTATCGATCTGACCCTGCCAGTTCATGACACTGTTTTTTTCAAGTCCTCACTGACTCCTGTTTCACAAAGTACAAGCTTGTTAAAACTTTCCAAAGTCATTGAGTTTATAGATTCTCATTAGATATTTTTTATTATTATTATGTTATTATTCCCCCTAAGGGATCACTAAGGCTATGAGGCTGTACTTTACTTGTTTTATATCCTGAAAGAGTGGATAGCCTAGAGAAGAGGAGACTGAGGGGAGGCATTATTGTGCTCTTCAACATCCTCACAAGAGGAAGTGGAAGGGCAGAACACCGATCTCTGCACCCTTGAGACCAGTGAGAGGACTCAGGAAAACAGCAGGAGGCTGAGTCAGGGGAGGTTTAGGTTGGATATCAGCAATAGGTTTTTCACCCAGAGGGTGTTTGGGCACTGAACAGGCTCCCCAGGGAAGTGATCTCAGCACCAAGCCTGACAGAGTTCCAGAAGAGTTTGGACAATGCTCTCAGGCACATGGTGAGACTCTTGGAGTATCCTGAGCAGGGCTACAGGTTGGTCTTGATGATCCCAATGGGCCCCTTTCAGCTGAGCATATTCTGTGGTTCTGTGATCCTAGGGTGGTCAAACAGGCATCAATGAACTTTATGTAGATCCATAAAACACTATTTAAATTAACTTAAACTTGGTGTGCTAAATCTCACTGGGCACTTAGCATTATCCCAAAGGAGTGGTTCTCTTGCAAATGTGCACCCTATGTTTGAGTGTTGCTCACCATGAAATTTAGGAACCCGAAAAATGTGCCAGCAGATCTGACCTCACCTCCTCCCAGCAGGCTGTCAGTATCCAAGAGTGGTCTCAGGTGGATGCTCAGGTATGAATAAAGTGTAGAATAAGCACACTGTGACAGTACCCTCCTGTTGCCTCCCATTCCTGCCCCATTTCTCAGTGTGGAGGCCTGCCTGTGCTGGTTGTGCTATCAACTGTATGAACACACAAGCCTAACCAAGCAGCATGTGCCTCACATTTACTCTGAATAAAAACAAACTATGCAGAAAATAAACCCTGCAGAAATAACTTTGCTCTATCTGCCAAGCGTTGTGTGGTCTTTCTAAAAACAGTCCTTAGTCCATGTTTTCTGAGAATGCTTTTTAGTGTCATATTTGCCATAAAGTATAACTCAGAAGTTGAGACAAGACAAATGCTGGAGTGCTCAAAGGCGTTAACCAGAGTTCGTACAGCACCAACAAACACATTCAGTGCCCATCCCAACACATGTTTCTGCATCTGCAGCTTCCCCAGGAAGAGCAAACTCTCTGTTGCAAAAGTATTTTCTGCAAACTCGTGTCCCTTGAGGGGAAATGGGAGCCAGGAGCTCTCGCTGGGCACATGTGAGCGCTCCCATACACTGCTCACAGCACCAACCGGAGTGCTGGCATTGTCTGACTGTCACTGGCAGTGACTCACTGCTTTGTTTCTGGTGAAACAATTCCAGAAAGAGACTTTCAAGCCTGTCCCTGTGGCTGGTGCCACCACTTTTGCCTGTTACCCTGCGGAGTCAGAAACTTTTGCTGCTCATTGTTTACTGAAGAAATCTGCAGTTGTGCTCATCCAAGAAGTATCAATGGACATCTCTGGGAACACAGAGACAATTACTTCCTTATTAAATATTATTGAGAGATTAGACAAGCTGGACAACTGTTACTTTGGGTTCAAATTTCATACACAGGCTGCTTGACTCTTAAGAGAAAAGGATGCAGGAATGTCTTTTCCAGCCTCTGCTCCAAGCTACAGACTCAAATAGCATCAGCAGCAGCTGCTTCACAACACACACAAACAAGAGACATTTGCCATGAAACAGTCAGTGCTGCCTTCTGACATGGTCCCCAGCCTGTCCCTCTGCTGTGAAGCAGGAGAGAGACCCACTCCAGAGCACACAGAGAGGGAAACTCCCGGAGCTGTCGCTCCCCCACACCTCAAAAGCTGAGAGTAAACTAGGCCACAAGAGTAGATGCTTGCCAAGTTCTATCTTGGAAAACAAGGGAAACATTTATAACCACTGGGAACTCGGGAAAAACAAAAAAGACAACTTTTCAATGCATGGTGCTGAGGTAACCCAAAATACTGAGTCAGTATTCCTACAGCTGCAGTGCTCTGAGGAAGGGAAGAAAGCACAAGAGCTCAAATATCAGTCTTGAAAAGCCTGGTCTCTAAAGTTACCAAGAAGCTGATAGATGACCTAGTAAGAAACAATCATCTGGGGCAAAAAATATTCACATTCTATATTTAGGAAAAATTCAACGACACAAGAATGCTGCAAAGAATTTTGCTATATATATTTTACTTTTTCAATAAAAAAAATTATAAAGAAGCTGTCAATAAAATACATCATGCAAATAGGTAACTAAATTTTCTGAAAAGTTTTGTAAGATTCATGGAAGCTCCTGGTCAAAAGGAATGACAAAAGTCAGAGGGTCTGCAAAAGTTTACCAAGTTTTTTAGTAAATTATACCCTTGGCAAAGAAATCGGTGTGTTTGTCCCTGATCTCCTATATAAACACACAGCAGTGGGTTTTGGATAAAGAGGGAGGGTAAAAGAGAAGAGGGAGAGAAATGTTAATTAAGGAGGGAGACTGAGAGAGAGAAAGGAAGAAAGAAAAAGACCAGTCCTGGCTCCCATATGGAACCAGCTGGGGTGTCCAAGGTCCTGGAAGTGCCCAAGCACCCGGGCTTTGTGGAGTTGCCTTTCTACAGGTAAGTTAGTCCTGCCCTGGAGATAAGTTTCTTGCTTTCTGTGGAAATCAGTTATCACGCACAGTGCATTCTTTTAGACCATTATGGAAATAATTCAGAGAGCTTCAGTAGTTTTTGGTGGTCTTGATTTCCCCCTACGGTCTTAGCCTCACTTGGCCCACTTCTTGGCCTCAGTTCTGTGCCTGCCCTGTACTGTGTTGTGTTTATCTCCACATTATTATTATTAAATATTATGCAATTGTGCAATAAGCTGGTGAGATAGGAGAATAAAGCAGTAAGTATAGAGTAGTTCATTACAGCTGGTGTTTTAGAAGTAATTAATTTAATTAATTGCTTAATTGAAAATCAAAAATATGTCTAAACTGAAGAAAAGAACAAAATTAATTAATTGGAGTATAACCATATAATCAATTTGATTTTAATCTGACCAGGGAATAATTTAATGCAGAATAAAAGTTTGGAACTGAACAACGCATCTTATGCTCATTTCTGATGCTCACTGGAGTTGTCACAGAGTACTTTTTATCTATTCTCCCTCACAGCTTCTGTCTCTTTGGTTGTGTAGACTGTTGCTGACATAAGATCTGTGGTATCAGCTAGAGATGATGGGCAGCAGAAGTGGTTGATAGTGGACTGACAGAGGTCTCGAAATTTCATAATTTTTATAATTCTCTCAGCTTTCTGGAAAAAATGTTAGTTAATTGTTTGGCAATATACTGCTATAAAAAGTTGGAAGAGATAAAGTGATTGGAAAGCAGAGTCATGGCACCTGGATAAATTTTGAAATCCCATGCTGCATATAGATTCTCCTTTGACCTGGACTCCTTCAGCACCCTTTTCAACAAATTTACTGTGGTCTACCTATCTGATACACTCATGGCTTTGGACAATCTAGCACTCCTAAACTCTCATCTGTTTCCTGTCACCTTCAGGTACCTCGGGGACAAGAGTGACCACAGGAGGACCAATGGAAACTCTGCAGCAGATTCCCTGGGCACACCATGCAACCTCCTCTCTGACTTGTGCTTAAATGCACAGGCCCCCTGCAAACATTTATCCCTAAGACCTTACAGGCTGCCTTCTTCCATCAGGCTAGAGCAAATCATTCCTGTGAGGCCCCTTCCATCTGCCACCCTTCCCTGCCAGGGGGTACACTGCAGTACAAAACAGCTCATACTCACTCTGTGCAAAATCAGGTGGTACAAGTGCTGAATTAGAAAAGATCTTATGAGGATGATTCAGCTAGTGCAGATGGCCAACAGGCAACAATTCCCTTTTCCAGCAAGTTTCAAAGATAAAGTTGGTTTTTTTGTCTTTTCACAGAATTATTTAAATATTTTCAGGCTGTGGACTTCTGTTGAGACTTCTTACTGCTCTGGGCTTCAGTTTCTCTCAGTGGACTAACCTGCAGGTCAACCATGGGCATAGTAATGAAACTCCCTTCTAGATGCATAACTAACAGGAAACACAAAATGGTGTCTCTCAAACAAACCAGCACAAAATCTAAGCAACCATGAAAAGAGAACTTTTTAACTAACAGAAAAATATCTATCTGACCCAGCACAGGAAAAGATTCTCATTCCTATGTTAGTAAGGGAAGATTGATTATGTAACCCTATTTTTGGCTTCAACACCCATCAGCTGTGAATTTATATTCATTTTATATTCACTCCAAATTTATATAAAAACAAACACTGATTACAGCTCTCTGGTTTTTACCTACATGTGGTAGTCCAAACTACACATACCACTCATCTTATTTCCATATAAGACAACTTCACTGCACAATGTTCTCTCTTCTTTTTCAAACAAACTACAATTACTGCCCTAATAACTCTCCAGTTTGACACTCAGTTTAAAATAACAACTAGAAGTGGCTATATTTAGAGAACAATCTGGTATTGGTATAAAGCCTCTCATGTTTCCACTCAAGCACACAAGCATATCCTTGGCCAGGGAAGAAATCCCTCTGTGAAAGGTCTTGTAAGAATTGAAGTGCAAAGCAATGACTGTATAGGAACTAGGAAAGATTCATTCATTTGAATTCCTTCTGCTTGTTAGTGAGCTTCAACTAAGCTTCTACAAAGCACAGCTTACATTAGCACTGCCTAGCTATATGGACACACATATAACATGTTAAAGGTTACCCTACTTGAAATGCTATAAACAACATCTTAACATGAAGCATTCCTACAGCTACATGCAAGTTTTTTAAGCTGTCTATGAAGAAGCTGCAGATGCAAACATTAAGCAAAACACACTTTATTCTGTATAATGTCAGATTTTATCTTTGCTTGTGCCCAGATTATCATGTCTCTAAGGCCTACCTCTAAGGGATGAAAAGATCTAGTATATCCAGTTTTCTTTCAAAAAATTGATGCTGCTATATTTGTTACATTTTTAAAATCCAGGTACCAGGATAGCTGCATTTGCCGTTTGGGTAGCCCTGTATACACTAGCACTCAAGGCACACTTTACTTTCCTTAAAAACTCAGGAATTTACACAATCAAAAAGTAGTTTACACTCTGGAAAACCATATCCAAATTTGTTCACAGCTAGGGGAGTAAACTAAGCCATAGCTTAAAGCCAGAGCAATACTAGAAGTTCCTCATTTTCTTGCAGTCTGTATTAAGTAAATCTTCTGAACTGAACAGTCAAGAATGACACCAAACTGTCAGGCTCTATAATGGGAAATTATTTACTATAAAGGCAAGATATAAATACAATGGCATTACTTCAGTTCTGAAATGGATTCTCACAGCTGTTGTATTGTAATCATACAGGACAAAACTATCACCTGACACTTGGGTACACAAATATCATTCTCCTGGGATAAAAAAATATCTCAGGAAGACTGTGAAGCATGAAGAAATATATCACCAGTACCTGGTCTGCTGGTTCCAGCTCCTACCTAGAGCTTGTAAATGATTGTGATTGTTTGCCACAGGTGTTTACATGCTTAAGGCAGGGAATAAACCTTGCTGAACACCAGGCAACTGGCAGTCAGGAGAAGGAGAGAAGAAGGAATTTGCTAGGAGCAGACAACAGCAATAAACACTGATAGTGAACTGCAGGTCAGCTTGAGGATACATGGCTTGGGAGAATTAAGGACTCTATTTAAGGACTCTATATAAGGACTCCAAACAGATGCAAGGGAGAGAGCACAGACATCTACATCTGTTTCATCA
This sequence comes from Luscinia megarhynchos, assembly GCA_034336665.1. Lineage (NCBI taxonomy): Eukaryota > Metazoa > Chordata > Aves > Passeriformes > Muscicapidae > Luscinia > Luscinia megarhynchos. The sequence continues at coordinate 56,895,891 of CM067592.1, read as the reverse complement.
CTTGCCTGAACCTAGTCTGATGAGCTGAGAGCAACTCAGAGTCAATATCCATTCAATTCATCTGCTTCCCTGCTGGCTCCAGTAAACAATTATGCCAATTACTATCAACTCTCTTATATGGCCTAAAATGAACTCGATTCACTTTGGCCAAACAGCTGCAAAACTGTGGTCTCAGTCAAGGAGGTTCATGTGCAGAATGATCTGCCAAGAGTGATTAGATGCAGCACAACTATTTTGCTAAAACTTCCTCAGGATAACAACCATGTCTAAAACAGAATGTGCCAAAGACAAGCTTTCAAAAGGAAGTTACTAAAAACGTAGGAAGTTATAAAGACCAGATCCTGTCACAAAATGCATCATAGTGCTCTACACTTTAACCTATCTGCTTCCTATGAAATTCTGCCATAAGCCATAAGCATTAGAAACATTAGCTACATGACAAGCAAGCTCCAAAAATGCTAGTAAATATCAAGCTCTCCATATCCTGCTTACAACTAAGAGATCGTTCATCTAACAGGATCCACAACAAACTCATTTCTTCTCTTGCATGAGGGTGCAGAGATTTCATATGTATAATATAAATGGATCAGGCATCTACACATGATATGTGACTATTCTATTTCTTTAAAAGGAACCAGAAATTCTTATGTTCTTTTACTGTGCATGAGGATCTCTCTGAAGGACCACTGCAGTAGGGCTTTTATAACTTTCAGACAAAAATACAAAGATACCACAGAATCACAGAATAGTTGAGGTTGAAAGACACCTCAGAAATCATCTGTTCTGACTCTCCTGCTCCAGCAGGGCCACCTACAGCCAGTTGATGAGGACCATGTGCAGACAACTTTTTAATATCTGCAGGCATAGAGACTCCACAGCCTACCCTCCACCCTTCACAGTGAAAAAGTGCTTCCTAATGTTCAGAGGCAACGTTCTGTGCTGCAGTATATGCCATTGCCTCTGGTCCTGTCACTGGGTACCACTGAAAAGAGCCTGGCTCTGTCCCCTTTGCAAGCTCCTTTCAGCTTCTATTTTTTATAATATAAACCTCCCCCCCAGGCTCTTTTTTCACCAGGCTGAACAGTTTCAGCCCTTGCAGACTTTTCTCACAGGAGAGATGCTCAACTCCTTTAATCATCTTCACAATCCTTCATTGGGCTCTCTCCAGTACGTCCATGTCTCTCTTGTACTGGGAAGGCCAAGCTGGATAGAATTCCACACGGTGCTGAGCAGAGGGGAGGGGTCACTCCCGAGCTGCTGGCGGCGCTGCTAATGCAGCCCAGGACACCACTAGCTGCCCTTGCCACCAGGGCACACTGCTGGCTCCTGTCCAGCCTGGTGTCCACCAAGGCCCCAGGGCTTTTCTGCCCAGCTGTTTCTAACTAGGCCACAGTATAAAAACCATGGACTGTTCTCCCAAGAGACCCTCCATTGCCCACAAGTCTCGCAGTATCCATAAAGATTTTTAGTCAGAGGTGACTTTGCCTTTCAGGTATCTAGAATTCTAGGAGGCTGGTTGGATCATTACAGACAGGCACCAACCTCATCATCGAGCCCTGGAGTGAACAGACAGATGTTAAAGTGGTGTTTTCTGCATTCCACAGCTCTCTAACCCAGAGAAAGTACTCGTCCCACCTGCTGACTCCAGCCTTTTTCAAGGGCCTTCTCAAGTTGTGTTCATGGTAATTTGTGAAAAGCAAGAAACTAGGTTCCAGGCTGGAATAAACACTGTTTAGCAAATGTGAAAGAAGCCTGTGAAGGGAGTCACATTTTCATTGCCAAATGTACAAATTAATTACTAAGTACACTGAACAATTAAGGTTCCCCACCTATGTATCAGCTGAGTATTTCTACTGCATGTGGAAAGTGCTTTGTGGAACACTTAGAATTTTACTGAAGGGAAGTGTTTACAGAGTAAATCTAAATTTTGTTTAGTGCATTAGAACATGATGTTTAATGTTATTATTAGACAACAGGGAAATCTGCTTATTCACAGATCAGGTATGATTGTCTGGCTTTGTTGCCCTCCAGGCATAACATCTTGCCACAAATGCATTATCATTTCCCTAGACTCCACTGTTATGCAGAAGCCTGCTCCAATCTTTTTGAGCCATGAGGGATAGACAAGGCAACAGTCTCACAGAAATGATCAATTGTTAGTTATGTAACATCCAAAAAAGAAGAGAATCTGAAAAATAATTATAATTACTTCCTTCAATAGCTTTGTATCTCACTACAGTTCTCTGCACAACAGTTGTAACCTGCCCTTCCATTTCTGTAGCTCTTTATGCATTTTTAATAGCAAATACAATCTGTGGGCCAGGAAATTTGAAGAAGCTTGGCACATCACAACAGTGACTCTTTAAACATTTTAACGGTTTGCTAATTGAAAACTGTGAAGACTGTGTTTCCTAAAAGACTTTGGCTAATGTTTCAAATGGAAGTCTAATTACCATGATTCATGGTTATTTTCATACTAGATTTACAAGGTTTTCAGAATAGAGCAAAGTGCTGGTAACATGTAGCTCATACTTTATCAGAGAATATATCTATTTAAAACAGCATTCAAAGTACACCAACACAATTACTCACACTGGTGGAGCAGTCTCAAATACTGATCTTCAGCCACATTTGGCAAAGGAAAATGCGTTGGAGGAAAGGAACAGCCACATAGTGCAGAAGACACACTGTTAATCAAAGACCACTATATGGTTACGAAAAATTGTAGAAATCTTTGGCTTGATTATGATGTGAAGAGGGACTACAGTAATCACACTTTAATCTCTGGCTGTCTAGAGACACAGTGAAGGATGGGGCAAAAGAGGCTTACTCTTTCCAATGGGAGCAATAAAATTCTTCAAAATATATAAAGCATTCTAAGCAATCAAAGCTTTATTACATGGATGACCATGACCTTTTATGTGGCCTCTGTAGCATAACTGCTAAAAGGTATTGTTAAGACAGTAAAAACTCAAACATTAAAGGAAAATCTCTCTAATTTTTAAAGTATATTTTCTTGAGATGTAACCATAGAAGATTTGGGCCTATTTGGTAAGTTTAATCAGTCAAGCAATTATAGCTTTGCTTGTATTGCTCTTGCACATGGTGGCTGGGGACAAAACAACTAGGAAGGTAATGCAATGGGAGAACTCCAAAAAAAGCAAACAAAACCAACTAGGTGTAACTGGTCTGGACATACTCTTTCAATAAGCTTCCAAATATTTCTACTCAATAGTATCCTATGTAATAAGAACATTAGGGCGTTTTCAGGCTGATTCTATTAAAGTTTTGAACAGTCTGTACCATGTGCAAAGTGAACAAATCTTCTTTACTAGCAGAATTGCTTCTGGAGTGTCTGTGATCATCCTTTCAGCAAGTAAGTGCAAGCTTACTATTCCTCAATACAGATCTTGACTCACATTGGATCTTGACCAAAATTTATAGTGAAAATTTCTTCTCTTCCCTCCAAAAAATGAACTGGCAAATGATTGGCTTTCTTCTTCATTTTTCAGATGATTACGGATGTAGTGTAATAGGTGCAACAACCACAAAGTACTGCCTGACACATTTACTGATAAAAAACTCATGCCATGCTGCATCTTGAAATTCCTGAAAGAAACTTAACTTCAGTTTATTTGCATCTTTCATTCTTTTTGAGAAAGCTTAAAATATTTCTAGCAGTTTTCAGCTAGTGATTTGCATGTCTGTACTTGAATTTTAGCTAACTTCAACAATATCCACAAGGCTGGGGGTTACATGCAAGTGATTTTTTTGACTGGGGTGATTTCACCTCCATCACAGCTCCCAAATACTGTTGCTGTCCTACAATTCTTCCTTCTTCTATTTTATTTTTAAATTCAAGTGGTAAATTATCTATTTTCATGCAGGTTATTAATGCAAAGCAAAGTCCAGCCTATTGTCAGAAGTGCAAGGTATATTCAGTTCACAAGAATTTTCCAAGAGTCATCCTCCATTTCTTGTGGCCAAGTTCCATGGCTCAGTGTAAAGCACACTACAGCAGTTGTTGATTCTATAAGCACTGAATCAGTAACAGCTGTATGTGAAAATGCACTTATGAGAACCTTACTATCCTGTGGAGAAGAGGAATGCTTTGAAATTCATCGTTCATGCAGTGACTCACTGACAACAATTTAGGCTTTGTTTGTTCCTCTGCTGCAAATGGAAAGGCCAGACTTATCACAAGTGTCATCATGCATAGGCAACTGCTGCTGAACCTCTTGATGGACATAAAGTGCTCTTGGCTGTCTTTTTTTTTTTTTTTTGCACAAAACTTGCCTCTGAATATGGGGAAAAAAATATGCTAATAACTGTAATGTGTTCAATAAAAATGCTATTACCCAGAAGCCTGGGATGGAAGTAATACCTGGGCAAGAAAAATGTAAGATTTCATACTGAGATCAGCAAGACAAGGGATAGGCTGGAGCAAGATGATGTGCTCCTCACACATGGTACTACTATTAAGCTGCCAGTGACAGCCTGAACAGGGAAATAGTACAAAGAAATGAGTTGCTAACTCAAGAGTGGTGGCTGAGTGTCTAAGCTGAGTGCACAGGAGAAATGGCACCAGAAGTAAAGGAAAACAAGAAGAACATGATATTCTAAGTGTAAAAGTGTGTGAGTCAGCCTTTCTTTCACCCTCCTCAGGAAGGGCAGCTGTCACTCCAAACTAAATTACTTTGGCCAGGAACACCAACATTTTAATTATCAGGTCAAGGCAAAACAGACCACATGCCAATCTAAGGGCTTCTGCCCTCCTTCAAGAAGCACTCAGTGCAGAGATGCCCTGGCTTTAGGTTTGGAAATCACAAACCAATAAGCTCCTGTGGCAGGGGTGAATTTATCAGCTGAGAACTTGCCAGCGAACAAGCACTGGGGTATGCCCAGCCTGGTTCAGCTGCAGCCAGGTACAGGCTGGTGCAAATCTCCTTGACTCCAAGTACACAATGATTTCCCAACAAACATGTGAGACCACTTGTCGAAGCTCAGGAATTGTACAAAGCCAGCATGACAGCCATTAGCTGCATGTTACCAGCAATGCTACAACTTTGTTTACATTTTTCCAATTATGTACTTCCCAATGTACAGGAAAGTACTGTAGATAAATGGAAAGAAAACTAAGATTTAATATGTGCTAATTCATTTTACTGTAGGTTTGTAACGGAGCATGACAGAGCACACATTAGACATAAGCTGTGTTTGCTGTGCCACAAAAATCTAGGATTGCCAATTATCACCTGCTTCATCACTCTGCATGTTACAACCACGTGATGTGACATTCAAGATCAGAGAGCTCAGATCAAAAGAGGTCAATTTTAAGTCATATGGCACAGCTGTAAATACAAGCTATTTAAATGGTATGCAGGCAACGTTTAGATTTGAGATTCCTTATGTTGCTGCTCTCACGCCTGACTTATCTGATGGCCTGCAATAGCTGTCCTGTCTTATTTTCTGTAGATTTTTAAGTGTAGCTATGTGATAAATACTTTCCAAAAGACAATCTTCAGTTTCCTGAAACTGTTGTTAGTGATGTTGCTGGCTCACTGGCTTTCCAGAAATTGTTATCTGATGGATGCCTGTTTGGAGTGCATCACAGGAACAGTGTCTTGGAATAATGCAGCAAAAATACACATATGCTTTAAGAATAAGAAAATAAGGCCATAATTGTATGTAATTTAATCTAGTACATCACTCTTCTGAGTGAAATCGATCTATTTTCCTTAAAGACACTGCAGAAAGAGAAAACATTATTAAAACCCCTGAAATGTGTGCTATTAACATGTATCCTTGGTGATACGAGATATGAAAAAATATACACTTCCAGAATTTTTGAAGGAAAGCAACACTCACAAAAATATCCATTTGAAGCTGTCAGTTATCCCATGACAGCCAGGTGCATACAGCTGTATCAACTACTGGTCATAGCTTTCGTGTTTCAGTGCCACAAAACTCATTAGGCAATGCATGGGCACATTAAACAACGACCACTTGCTTTTTAGAGCACATTGTTAACATAAACAATCTCTCTTCCCTATAGGTTGCTGTCTTAACAGACAAGTTTCTTATCTAGTGCTTAAATCCAGGCAAGCAGATGCAGCATAGCAAACTCCATTAGGACAGATTTAAGCTGACAGCCAAAATGCAGATTATTTTTAGCACTATTAAACTGGTCTCTGTTAGAGTGAAGGGCAATGGAAAACAAAACATACTCACAGTTCACACAAAGGGCTGCATAGATATTCTAAGCAAAAATGTAAACACTGCCCAGAGTCACAGAAAAGACATGCCATAGTTATTGTGTCTAATGAAATTTATCTGTAATAATGTTGTGAGCAAGATGTTCTTACCATCAGGTTATGGCCAGTTCTGTGCTGGACATGGCTAAGAGGAATGCAAAAAATGCCCAAACCTAACACTTTAGAATGGCTACAATTGACCTGAGGCTGTTTTTCCTACTGCTGCTGTAAGTGGGTCTGCATGGTTTTATTTATTACTCTACTCAGGATTACAGCCTATCACACACAGCATCTTCCTTTGATTCAAAGACCATTTTGCATCTGCAAAGCATGTCTGTCCTCTAAAACACTTGTGCAATTTGGTTAAAGAAAATCTCGAGATTATTTGATTAATCTTACCCTACACAGTTTGACAGTGTGCATTAGAATTAACTGGCATTTCCCTTGCCCACACGTATGCTGCCGACAAAGAAGTGAAATCTTGTGGAAATCAGCCACTATGCACCTGCAAAGCTCTATGCCCCAAAACAATTGAACATGAACTTTTACTCTGTACACCTGCAGGTGTTAGTAGGACTAACATGGTATACAAACCTCTCAACTATCTCTAACTGCTGTAGTAGTGATGAATATAGATGCGATTTCTAAATTTCCTATCCGCTGGTTGAGTCCAAGAGTTTAATCTTTGCCTTATGTTCTGAATTTAAAGATAAATTATCTGTTCAGAGGCATCATGACTGCAAGAACATTTCTGGGGGCATGCCTACTGATGATGGACCATTTCATGACACCAATGAAAATTGATCATTTTCCCTCTGTTTATGTATGAAAAGAATTCACATAAAGCTCTTATCACTGGTAACATACAAATTAATATGTTGATCATTTCAGAACCAGGATTACATTATGATGATCTCTTCCTGAGCAACAACATAACTGTGTTTCTTGTGTAGCTGGTATCCTAGGTTTGTATGATGCAGCAACACATTGCATGGAATTTCCCATGCTATCCTGAGAACAGAACTGGCTCGTTAGGGAGCATGCTGCCTCAGCCTGATGCTGTACTTACCCAGCCTGGGCCATGACCTCAGTTGGGTGTGCTTCCCAGCCATAACAAGAGTCACTAGAAATTCATATCCACAGCTTTCTCTGTATGTCACATTCTTCCTTGCACGGTGTTTGTCTGCTAAAATCATTATCGTTCTAAATGGCAAACACCAAGCTAGCCAGTGACTGAAAAACCTGGCAGTTAAAAAAAGCACCTTGATACAGTTTAAGGTCTTATTCCAGAATCCATAGTCATGTGAGAGAGCTGAGGAAGGTGAAACACTGAAGCAGAGGTTTTAAGGGAGCACAGGTCAACTGGACAGATGCCTGAATAGTTTCTTGTGTAGCTGTTCCTACAAACAGCCACTTCACTAGGGCCTGATTTGCCAGTCTTGAGCAAAGCACAAGTGAAACAGCTATCCTTTGTAGCATTGAGTATTTTCCTCTGATTTGCACTTGATTAAAATGGGCCCTAAAATGCCACTTACAGGTATTGAAACTCTAGCTAAAAAAATTTAAATATTTTCAATTATGAAAATTCTAAAATTAGAAAAAAAATCTTGTATGCTAGAACTATCATAACACTAAAGAGAAGCCAGAAACATTTAAAACAGCAGCTGAACCTTAGAAATATATTCATTTTAATGGGACTGTGTAGCTGTAAACAAAAGCAAAACTTATTCTCACACTTCCTTTCTGTGTGCCTGGCCCATCAGAAGGTACTGGCTTCCTTGGCAACCGGGCAAAATACTTTCAAGTATGGAGTGGAAATTTCTGGGCACAGTTTTAGTTATATTTACATCACCTTGACAGTTTGGCACAAGACTACACTATTGAGAGATTTATAAGATGCAAGAACTTGCACTGCAAGTCAGATAATCCCTGTGAAAGACCAACTGAATGTAATTCTATACCACAAATAACATTTAAAAATAATAAAGCAACTTTGAAGCAATGCAAGGGGAAGTGGAACAATTCAAAGCTAAGCTGTCTCTCCCGTTCCTGACTTCCTCTGTTGTCCCAGTAAATTACCACATGTACATATGCTGACCAGCAAATACCAGGATGCAGTGCTGCCAAAAGGGGCATGGTTTTTTAAGACAAAAGAATGAAAGAGCATCTAAGAAAGACTAATTTTGCTCACCTGCTGTGTAGATTTGAATGAATTATATTCAGCTAGATTTAGTTGTGATTCTATGAATGTATTTCTGAGGAGACACATATACCACCTTGTGTGCCAAATGTTTGCACAGAATCTCTTGCTATGATCAAATTACAGACTGAAGAAAAACTGTTTATAATGGAAATGCTGACAGAACTATGCCTATTACGAGAGCTGGTATACCACACATTCTCCCAGAGTACAACAGTACAGTGAAGTATCTCTGAAAATTAGATGTGCAAAAACAGAAGCTGCACAGCCACTGGAATGTTTGTTTGTACAGAACTATCAAACTACAGTAACAGAAATTGTGTTTTGTGCACCAAAAAAAGCAGGCTGCTGCTGGTCCAAACCCCTGGTCAAATGTCCTTATATCTTGAAGTGGTGTGGATGTGCACAGGATGATACACACCCATTTCTGCAGGCTTTGCTCTCAGCAGCTCACAGTCCCTTGGAGCTGAATCAATACCACTACCATGTGGCTCCCTGCAAATCACAAGGAGGAAGTAAATGCTGCTTTGCAGACAGATGGACTAAGAGAGCATGGTACTAGGAGGCATAGCTGGGGCAGCAAAAGTGGTTACTAAATTTCCACTAGTACCTTCAAAAATACAGGAAAATCTATGTATGTTTAAATAAATAAATAAACCAAGAAATACATATCAAATAAATAAGAGAAAAAGCAAGTGTTTCAATTATGGCATCCTTGCAGGCTTTCTTTAGTTAGGGGTTATAATTCATTTTAAAAACATACTGACTAATCTAAAAGGTAGCAATGAAGGTGACTTATTTTGTATAGGTGAGAACTAGTACAAATCAGGGGAAAAAAAATCATTTTTCTCAACTGAGAGACAAGTGGAATACCAAACTGAATCAGCCAGTTTTGAATGGAACACTTGTAAGTGGGTTCTGTGGGGGTGTCTATCTCTTTGTATCTGTACTCACCTCTTCATTATCACTGGCATCTGTTTTGGGGCTTAAAAACTTTAAAAACACATAGTCCCTTTTTCTCTGTGAGCACAGCTTCCACTCATGAATGACAATTTGGTGAACACATAATCAAAATTAAGTTATTTTATTACCCAATTACAATCATGCTGTGCATATTTTTGTTTAGTCTTTTGTTCACGTAGAATCTGTCAAAAATTGGAGCCCACACTGAAAACTTACCAAGAAGTAGTTACAGTTGTGTGGAAACTGTGCAGTGACTGGATTTTTTTCTCTTTTCAATAGCATTAAGTCTTGTAAAACCTAACAAAACTTTCTGAAAGACTTGACTTTCTCTGTTGAGAGTATTGAGGTATTATAAAACGGAGAAGAGTATTAATTGAACATGTTGTAAAGATACTCTTGCCAAAGATTGTCTCCTGCCCCAGAAATGCATTCACTTTTAGAGCAGAACCCAAAATATATTTAGAAAAAAAAAAAAAAACAAACCGCAGCTTAATAGGAATGTGACATGTATGACGGGTTTTTTAGGGAGAGGATTTGATAAAAGACACCTTTTCCCAGGACAAACGTGAAAGACAGGGAAAGAAAGGAGATTTCCGAGGCATCCCGCAGAGACCTGTGCCGGGGCAGCCTGGGCTGCCCATCAGCAGCTGCCGGGCGCAGGAGCGGCCCGAGGCGCCGGGAGCAGCGCGGGCGCCGCAGCGCTCTCACCTTCCCCGTGCAGCGTCCAGGGCAGATGCGCGTAGTCCCACTGGTAGCCGCAGGCGCTGTCCTCGAAGGTGCACGACCCGGGCGAGAGCAAGGCCGCCCCGGCGAGCCGTAGAGCTGCAAGGACAGAACGAGCCGCGGTCAGGGCGAGCCCGGCCCGGAGCAGCGCCCGGCGCGGGCGGGAGGCGGCCCCGGCGCCCTTACCGTGCGCGGAGAGCAGGCAGAGCAGCAGCATCTTCCGCGGGGGCCGGGCCGGGAGAGCGGCGGGGAGCGCCCGATGTGCGGCGGGGAGAGCGGCGGGGAGCGCTCGGAGTGCGGCGGGGAGCGCTCGGTGTGCGGTGGGGAGCGCTCGGTGTGCGGCGGGGAGAGCGGCGGGGAGCGCTCGGAGCGCGGCCGGGAGAGCGGCGGGGAGCGCTCGGAGTGCGGCGGGGAGCGCTCGGTGTGCGGCGGGGAGCGCCCGGTGTGCGGCGGGGAGAGCGGCGGGGAGCGCTCGGAGCGCGGCCGGGAGAGCGGCGGGGAGCGCTCGGAGTGCGGCGGGGAGCGCTCGGAGCGCGGCCGGGAGAGCGGCGGGGAGCGCTCGGTGTGCGGTGGGGAGCGCTCGGTGTGCGGCGGGGAGAGCGGCGGGGAGCGCTCGGTGTGCGGCGGGGGAGAGCGGCGGGGAGCGCTCGGAGTGCGGCGGGGAGCGCTCGGTGTGCGGCGGGGAGCGCCCGGTGTGCGGCGGGGAGCGCTCGGAGCGCGGCGGGGAGAGCGGCGGGGAGCGCTCGGTGAGAGCGGCTTGGAGAGCGCGGCCGCCCCGGCGGGGCGCGGGGAGGGCAGCCGGCCGGGCAGGCAGGGCAGGGGAGGGACGGGGAGGGCCGCGGGCAGCGCGGGTGGGCGGCCCGTCCCACTCCCGCACGGAGCAGGGTCGGCCCCGGACGGTGTCCCCGGGCCGGAGGGGCTGGGGCTGGAGTGGTGGCCGGAGTGGGGGGTGCCGCCTCCTCTCCCGGCAGCCTGCGAGGAGCATCACCCCCAGCTCAGCGAAAATGTGCTTTCTTATGTTTCTTGTACACAGAGCGTTCATCCCGTCACTGTGTACCAGCCCTGGGTACCGCAGCTTGGCTCTGTGTGATGTACTCTCTGTCAGGTGTTTGTACACAACAGTAAGATGCTCACTCAAACTCATCTGCAGAGGACAAAGGGGCTCCCACCCCACCGGAGCTCCTGTGTTACCACAGCTTGCCCTTCTGTCCTTCCCTTCCACCAAACCTGCCCTTCCACAGAACCACGGCAGGATACTCTGGCACTTTCAGCCAAGAATGGTCCAGCAGCTGCTGAGATGCTCCAAGTTCATAGGCTTATGGCATAACTCAGGACTGGATCACAAGAGATGCCCAGCTCAAACCCTGCCCAAAGCAGAACCATCTTTGAGCTTAGATCAGGTTGCTCAGCTGGAATTTGACAACGTGCAAGGCTGGTGATCTCACAGCCTGCCTGGGCCCAGGTTGCAGTCCTGGGCTGTTTTTGTGGGGAAGGTGTTTCTTCCTTGTGAATGCTCTGAATTTCCACTGTTTCAGCTGCTCCCTCTCACCCTCCAGCCGTGCACTACTCTGACAAGTCCCGATGCTGCATTTCCTCTGTCCCTCTCCTGTCCACACCAGGACTGCTGTTGGGTGTTGCCAAACTAATCTCTCTTCCCAGCTGAGCAGACCTGGTTCTGCAGCCTCTCCTCGCAGGACAGCATCTCCAGGCCCGCTGCCTCAGTGGCCTTCCCTCACCTCACATCTGAAAGAGATTAAGATCACTTGATTTGTTGCATTGCTAATACTGAAATTCTGATTTATTTGTCTATCAGGGCTGCAGACATAGCATACTATTCAGATCTGACTGGTGGCACACAGTAGTACTTAGAATACAGGCTTTCATTTGATTACTATGCTTTAATATCACAGCATTTAGTGCATAGAGACCAGAGACCCCTTTTATTACTCTTCAGGATCATAAGAGGATTCCAGCAGGAGTTGAATGCATGCAAATTATTCCTAAGGAAGTGATGCTTATGTATTAAATAATAAACATATTTTAATGAGTAGGTATGATTAGTATAGATAAAATCCCTGTTGTAAAGTCTCACCTCACACAGAGAATGAGGAGAGTTCCTCTGTGTGTCCTGTGCAGATAAACAATGCCTGCTTTCTAATGTTTCAAATTGTGTTAGGAAGTTTATTCTGGCCAACTTCAGTATCTCCATGAATTAATTTCAGTACTAAAGTAGTTGATTGGCTAAATTTCTCCAGCAGCTTTTGACACATGGCCATTTTCCCACAGAATTGAGTATGATGCATTATCTAGAATACACCACTTCTGAAGAGCTGATGTCACAAATAGCCAGCTGATACTGATGACTCACCAACATAAGCACTCAATAAGAACAGCTGAAGTGGCTAATGCCCTCAGTTCTTTCCTTGCTGTTATCCATGATGTTCCACCTCTTTGCAGAGATGGCTTAACTCCACATGTCAGCCACCAAAGTTTACAGTGCCAGGTATAAACCAGCTTTTAAACTGGCACCTCCAGCTTGCTGCAACCTCTCAGGAGTCAAGGAAGTAACAGATGTGTGTGAATGAGACGACATTAAAGTGCCTGAAACTGATGTAAAACCTCAGAACAGCTCACCACAATCTTTTCCAAGAACTGTATAGAAGGTATTTTCCTTAATAATGAATTTGTAAAAGCATTTTGCTCCTTATTGACACATTTTTCCTGAACTCTCAATCCATCCTTTCCTGCAGGTTGTTCTCTTCATATCAGGGAGTAACATAATCAAGGCCATGCTAACCAGGCAATCTCATGAGGGAAAACAAATGTCGGAAGCATCATTAATTGTTATATAGGAGTATTTGAGAGGTAGAAGAGGCTCCTATAGATGGCAGGGTTTAATTCCATAAGCACTGGCCCAGTTAGTTCCTGACCAGGCAGGAAATAGGTAAGCTGCATTTGTCCTTACTGCCTTTTGAGACAGGGAATGCAGAGATCTAGGATAAGGCACCTCCTGTCGATTCCCTTACTAAGTGAGCTTGGTTTAACTACAAAGTTAATCCAAAGGCTGCCATTTGACTTTTATCAATTAGACTCCTTTCATTTTTGCAGATTAACTGCAACACCAGAGAAGCAGAAGAGCAGCAATTAAAGCCTGAGCTTTTCTGAATTCTCTGCACAGCTACAGACACTGTCCTCTCCAGTGTTTTGCTTTGAAATCCTGGAAAACACACTTCATAAAAAGACCTCTTTGCATGCCTAGGCACATCCAGATTTTCCACTAGTTCTCAGACTTTGGACACTGGTACTGTACTCAGTTGGAAAAAGACATCAGGACTGGAAAAGGAAATGAGGTTTTGTAGCACCTTTCAGTGTTCAAACTTCAGTCTTCTTATATACATGTCTTAATATGCTTTATATGCTTTAATGGAACTACGATCATGCATGACACTTTACAAGTGTGCCTAGCACGAAGTCTTGGCATCTTTTTCTTTTTATATTTATCTTCAATAACAAAAATACACATAATTTGAGCCGATCTCGTCTAATCTAACTTTGCTTTGCTATATCCGTATTTCTTTTGCCCATTGTGTCCTGTGCTTCACAACTCCAGTTGATTTTGATCTTTTCTATGAGCCAGTTTCTGCAGCTGCTGTCTTCTCCATTCTCTGGCAGAAATGGGATGAGCAGTAAAAACTCCTGGCAGTATTATTTCATTTTTCAGTATTTCATTGTACTGTTAGCAGCAAACTGCAACTGCCAGCAGAGGCAGTGGGAAGAGCTCTTCTTCTGCTGTCTATGGCACGAGCCACACACGTGTCTCAGCAAAGCAGGTACCTCTGTGCTTTGGGGGTGGCTCAGGGCAGAAATTTGTTCACATTCTGTTGAACTGGTTCTGTGCAATGCTTGGGAATGCCCTGCTCCTCACAGCCCAACATGGTTCACTCCTAACAAAGTGCCCGTGTTTATCACATTGCTCCAACTCACTGGGTCTTGACTCTGTGGGTTTACTCTTCTGTGCACTGAAGATGCATCTACTAATTGATGATCTGAAAACCACACATGGAGCTCTCCACTATTTCCAGTTTGCTGAGGGTTGGTGACTGGTCTTAAGGAGCACCTGACTTTGTTAATGGAAATTGTATTTAGTCCAGTGCTGGGTCATCTCCTGAGGCTCAGTGAAAAGAATCCTGCTGTGATTGAGCTTGGCAAGGGCTGTGGTACAGAGCCACAACAGACAGAGGGGGCTGATCTGATTTATATGACAAGGCAGCATTTGCTGTATGTATGCATATATATGAGATACATGTATGTCTGTAAGTAGTGCTGTACTTACAGATAACGACTTAATTAGTGGCTGAACTGAGCAATCCTTAAAAAAAAGAATTCAATCTTTCTGAAATATGCAGACTATTCATATTAGGGAAAAGACAAGGAGGCAAATCTCAGAATTAAAGCTGGGCATGAAGGCACCACCCAGTAAAGCTGGCTCTTTGTGTGGGGCAACAAAGAGACTACAGGAACCCTCTCTTACATTAAAAGTACTCTCTTACATTAAAAGATTCAGGCTACTTTTTATAACTATGATATTACTTTACTAAGATTATACTTTTCAGACCTTGTTTAATTCGCTGCAAAGGAAAGCCAGCTGCTTTAATGAAGTGGGCTCTTGCTGTACATCATTGTGGCTTCATGAAGAAGAGGGAAAGAAACAGTCAAGGATGACACCTGCATGTGAAATTACTAAACAAATTAAATCCCAGTGATCTGTCACTTTATAAAATCTCTTCTGGCACCAGCAAACTGCAACTTCCTCTTTCCAAAGAAAATAAAGGAAAAAAAAAAAGAACATTCAGGTGCCAGAGAAATAGCTAGACACAAATTGCTCAGTTTAATAGCTAATGAATTTTCTACTGCTCTCACATCTGAGTTTTATGTTTTTGTTTTTGTTTTGTTTTTTTTTTAACCAGACAGATATCAGATTATTGGAAATGGTTGATTCTGGAGGAATTTTAAAGCATTGTAGATGTAGCTCTTTGGGACATGGTTTAGCCAAGGACCGGGCAGAGTTAGGTTAGTGTTAGATTAGTTAGGATGATCTTAGAGGTGTTTTCCAACCCCAGCCGTTCTATTATTCTGTGCATCTGTGACTGGACTGTTCAGTACCTAAACATTGGCTACAAGGCTGAGAGTGGGCCTGCTGGCCAGGTACTGGCCCCTGAAGGCCACTGGCTATTGCTTTCAGCTGTCAATTCTGTCCTTTTCAGTCAACAGAGGGTGTGCAAGTCACTGCTCTTGGAGCTGGCGTAAGTGACCAGGAATGCCACAAGAATACCCATGCTTGATCCATCCTAGGGAATACAGGTCTACAAGAGTCCCTTCTACATCCTCACACCACCAGCTGCTCAGCCTTGTGGAGAAAAGGAAGCCAAGTGTGTGGGAGCTGGAGTAGCCCCATCCTTGGCAAAGCAGGAGGGCCAAAGTGAGATGGACAATCTCACAGTCATGAGAACTGCAGATGAAAAAGTAGCAGAAAAAAGTAGCCTCTCCACATACAGGCATGTTAGGGAGTTTCTTGGCATAAATCCAAGCTACAGGATCTTGCTTCACTAGCAAGAGACAGGAACCACCACAAGAGAAGGCCTCGCAAGGCAAAGCTGAGCCCTTCCGTGCTAGAATTCCCCTGATGCTCTGCTAGACATGAACAGTTAGGAAACTAACTCAGGAAGATGAAGGAAGAAATATTAATATTCCGTATTTTGGGTTTTGAGGATCAATATTCCAGGAGGTTTTGGTTCCTGGACAAACCCACAGAACTACAGTAAGATTCAGGAATTTTAGTGATTATTTCAGCTACTCGGGTGGGAACAAAAATAAATGCTTCAATTAAAGCTGTCCTGTGAGTTTCCAGTTACTGGAGGTTACTTATATCTGGATGAAAAAGCAGCCTTTGCTGTTCTACACGAAAAGATGAGTTTAAATAAGTACCTGGTGTGACTCTTGGGGTGTCCTGTCAGGGTCAGGACCCAGACTCCACGATCCTTGTGGGTCCCTTCCAACTCACCATATTCTGTGAAATATAGAATAGGGACTACTTGCAAAAATACAGTCTAAATACTAATTCCAACACAAGTATATTTTTCATTTTAAAAGTGATTCACAGTACTCTGAAACAAGATGTACTAGAGCAGGCAGTTATACTATGATTACCAGTGTAACTCTAGCTTGTAAATTGCAAAGTTTCCCCACGAAAACAAAATTCCAGATGAGCACAGGGTAGAAGGACATAATATATTTTGAACTGGAGAGGTTTATCATTTATTCTGCAGAAAGCTAGAGTTAGGATTTGGTTTAGGGATGGGGAAATCAAAGACCTCAGAGTTGAAATGCCATCAATATCTTGTTCAGCTCGAAGACCTGAGCTGGGCTCAGGACAAAGCTGTAACTCAGTGCACATCTGGAATCATGAACAGGTGTTATCCATGCAAGGATGGCCAGTTCAAAGATAGGGTCTGGGTTAATCATCTGAGGACCACATTGGAGCAGCATCCAATTAGCCAAAGTAAGCTGGCCTTTCCAATACAGACTACCTGTATTCTGCTGCAAATTTTAGCTCTGAAAATAGAAAAGTATTTTTTTGCTCAAAAAATCATTCAAGTGCCATTATTGTCTTTGGACATTGCAGAATAAATCACGTAAGAGAAAAAAAATTGTAAATAAGAATCTGTAATCCAGAAATAACACCACACGATGGGTGGTAATTTGTAACAGATGTTACAGTAGAGATGTACATGTAAATATAATTAGGCTTATAGCATCAAATATGAGCAAAATAACATCACTGATTGTTTTAAAATAAGTAACTCTTGCATATTGTAATGAACGAAAGCCACTGGCAACTGCAGAAAGCCTTTCCTATGGATGATGTCCCTTTTCTTTATTTGTTCTGTGTTTGTAACAATATACTTTTAACATTTCTTTGAGATATCAGCTGCAGAAGAGGCAGGGGAATGCCCAGCTGTTCAAAAGCTATTTCATGATACCGAGGACTGCACAATGAAAAAAAATTAGGGTTGCCATGGTAAAATATTATTTGTGTACAAATAAATGCCCTGCAGACAGTTTCTCCCTCAGATGACATTACTTTTGCAGAACTTTGTAGAAAACAGAGGACAAAGCCAAATATGACGATATGTGCAGAGCTGGAAAACGGGGAGGGCGGGGGGGTAAAAAGGAAGTGAGACAAGAAAAGCAAGATTTATTCAGTGCTGCTGAAAATCATTAGTGCCTGTGTTCCAGAATTCAGTGAATTGGACTTGCATGTGCCTTATCTTGCTATAAAGTAGCTTTCCAGAGGCTTCTTGATACTGAAATAGGGTAATGAATCCCCTGTCAGGAGCTAGATTTCTGCCCAAAAATGTAGCAAAATCCTGCAAAGAGGGTTGCCTTCTTGAAGAGACGCCTCCTGTGACAGAACTAGTTCAGCTGTGTCAGGACCTTTCCTGTGTCCCAAGCCAGCAAAGAACTAGCAGGCACCATGTCAGCATTGTGTCCTTGGGGTAGGAGTCCTACAGCTGGAAGTCACTGCACCCACCTGGCTGCTGGGCTGGAATTTTGTGTGACTTGAAGTCAAGCAGTGCTCCAGCTCTTAGCTGGGTATCTCCTCCTGCCTGTGCCAGACCTTTCTCTTTGCCAGCACTGAACCATCCCTTCTGTTGCAACATGCTGAATACAGCAAGGATATGTACATATGTGCATAGATGCTCACAGCAACAGCAGCCCCAGTTGCAACATCAAATAGGAAGTGTGTGAGATTTAAAAATAAAAGCAAAACAAGCAAAAAACAACCAACCCAGCACCACAAAAACTAGAGAGCTAACATACATATGGCATTTTTGTCTGAAGGAGCCATGACTACAGTTTTACAAATTCATAACAAAATGAAGAATACTCTTTATTGTACAACAACTGCAAAGAAAATCAGGACACACACTCAATTAGCTAGAGGTTGCTGAGTATCACAAAAAATGTAGCTTGACTTTTACACCCTTCAAAGAGGCAGCTGCTCATTGTCTTTCTATTTGATATATAGCATAAATATATGAGCCACAAGATAAACATACATTTAAAGCTGTACAGGCAGGTATTGCCACAGGGTACCACAGCCCACTCACGTTAAATGCCAGCATTTCAACAGATTACATGCAACAAAGAAAAATCTCTGTAATGTATTGCTTACTGTGATTACAGGTCATAGCTTGTTGGCTACCTGATTAAAAACCTGAATGGCAGCTCCACAGTGTTCCTGCACAGCCAGTTGATCTGACTTTCACCTTGTTTCATGGGCAAAACTGGCCTCTTGTTTCCCTGCTACTCCAATTTGTTCTTATCTGCAAATGCTGTGGCACTCAAGCAGTTGTTGAAAATCTTGAGTGAAGCATTTATTGCAGCAGTAGGAGAAAGGAAATTGCTGGAACAAGAAAGGAGAGAGATGAACACAGTGGTTGGTTGTTGTTTGGAATCACCCATTTCACTCCTCAGCAAGAAGGCAGCATTCTAATAAACTCAGATGTTTATATATTTAGTGTTGTCTGAACAGGTAAGGTCCGGATGGCATTTCATATCCCAGTTTTGTACTTCAGTCTACTTCTTCCTGGTTTGCCCTGGTGTGAGAGCAAGGTTGTGTTTGGCTTCTCAAACTGAAATGTTATGTAGCCAAAGTTAAGGGAGTATAGGACCCAAATGATGAACACAAGGAATGCAAACTGGAGGTACAGAAAAATCCCTGTATATTCTGTTCTTTAGAAGCCAATTTGCATGAAAGACAGAGCATCACTTTGTCATTCCTTATTTGCTTTCCAGCCAAAAAGCTTGGCCAATCTGTAAATCTGCAAAGACAAACATGTCTTCCACAGGTTAAAATATTTGTTACCTAGGAATTATTAGGGACTGTTGGACATTATGAATGCTTCCAGCTTGGCAGAAAAAATGACTGACTCACACTGATCACTCCAAAGAAAAAAATGAAATCTAGAAACTTTAGAAGTTTTTCTTCCTGTTTTTAAAGCTAATAAACAGATGAGACTATTTCTTCTCAAGATTTTTACTTAGACAAAAAAAGAAAAGCCAAAATTACACCCCTTCTTGTGGCTGGGGTTTTTCCTTGTCTGCTGATCTGATCAATGTCTCTGACAATCTGTGTGTGCACCCTGGCTATCTCACACCAGATGAACTGTCAGATGGGCAAGTAGTGCTCTTTGCACCACAAGCTGCACATCACACTAAACAAGCAAATTTCATTTGTCAACAGAGCTACAGTTTTGTGGCTTTCTTGCAACCATGTAGAGACAAAAGCAGTGAGTGAGGATTACAGTATATGGCAAGGTCCAAAGGGGGAAATGACTAATAATTAATGACAGTGAATATGAGGTTTCCACAACAATGTGCTGTCGTGGACTGGGTCCTGTGACTGGCTTACACAATACATGTATATGTTTTTGAGTTGTGCTGTCTTCTGGTTAGGAATAGTCCATTTTTAGCTCTAGCACCACGACAAGATGGGTTCAATAACTAGCAAGCTGCCAGATCCCCTGTTTCCATCAGTTTCTACACATTGACTGTTACTTGTTCTGAGATGTGCAGGACTGCCTAAACTGTTTTTTTCCAAGGTGAAATCTCTCAGAGAGGTTTATGATTATATTGTGCCAATATCTGTAGCCATCTAGGGAGCAAAGCAGAGTAGGGGCTGAGGAGCTCAGTTACAGGTGGGCTGACAAGAATTGGTCTGCTGCAGAGTAGATCTCACACACATCTTACAGCTGTCACTGTGACACAGCAACAACTTCATCAGCTTCCTCAGACTGACTGAGCCACTGCTCATCACTGCTCCACCTCCCCTGGGCCCTGGGCTACTCACTTCTTTGTCCAGAGCTGGTGTTATGGGAAGGGAGGGCTGGGAATTGTCCACAGGTCATCTCTAATTAACCCTGTATTGATCTCCTTCATACCTGTCTGACAGCCTGGAAGCCATCACCCAACTGACAGCTCATGAATAGTAGTATTAATTGATGGTGCACATTAGTCCCAGTTATATGACAGCTGACTGTGACACCTCGCTCATCTTCTGCACAGGAGTGATGCCATGGGCTGAAAGGGCTACAGAAGTGATGGGAGAATAAATTGGAGCATGTTCTGCTGCTATTTGTATGGCACTGTGCATAACAGGCTAAAGAAATCTGATGGTCCTGTATTCTAAAAAAAGAATGCTTTCAAATTCCTTTGTCAGCTGGGATTCCTCCCTGTAATTTCTTTATGAGTAAGCCTTTCTAAAATTTACCACGAAATGTGCTTTGGAATATATTTTTATCACAGATTCACCTCACAGAATCTCGGAGATCGGCAAATATCTCTGGAAGTCACTTAGTCCAAACCTCTGCTCAAGCAGTATCAGCAAGTTTACCAGGACAGTTGTTCAACTGGGTTTCTAATATCTCTAAGAATGGAGGCTCCACCACCTGCCTAAGACACTTGTTGCACTGTTTAATTGTCCAAACACTAGAAATCTTTTTCTTCTCCTTAAGTAAAATTTCCCATATTTCTCTTTTTCTCTTGTCCCGTCACCAGCCACTATTAAGAGAATCTGGATTTATCTTCTTTATTCCTCCCATCAGGTATTTGTACACATTGAGCTACACTGTCTTGTGGTAACTGCAGCCGTGGCTCCTCCCAACATTCATATTCACAAACAGTTTTTCTGTGAAATTAAGAGAAACAACAGAACTTCTTTGGCTTTTCAGTCACTGATGTCAGGAAATCATCAACAGTGGAGTCCAGAAAGTTCCTGAATTACTTGTGCTCTACTGCATTAACTCTGCAGCACATACCAGGGTGGCTGAAGAGCCCCCTGAGGGCAGGGCAGGTGAAAGTGAAGTTTCTCCCAGCTGTCTGAAGACCTTATCTGAAGATTTTCAGATCTTCTCTAAGCAGATCCTCTTTTTCCCAAGCATGTCTTCTGTAGAAGGCACCTCCTCAACACCCCTCGTGTGCCCGTGCCATCCCGAGACAGTGCTCCCTGCACTCCTGCTGCTCCTTTGTGTGCAAGGCAGCTCCATCTCCTCACTCTCCCAGCCTGTCCTTCCTAATGGATGTTTCCATCCACCACAGCACTCCAGCCCTGTGAGCCATCCCAGTGCACCAAGATGACTGCAGTGAGACTGTAACCCTGCAAATGCACATAGATTTCTAATTACTGCTCTTTGCTCCCCAAGCTGCAATAGGTAATTAAATAGTAGTTGGTACCTGCAATTTAACTTATGAATTCCAAAAGAGAGAGTAAGAAAAATAATCTCATTTTAACCTCTATTTCATCTTCTACTATACAGTCCTTTAAGAATAACAATACTGCAACCAGAAAAACAAGAAGTTGAAGTTTTTTCTCCAGCTTAATCCAAAGACCTATGGAAGTACTTTAGAAGGCTTTAGATGGAAACAGCAAAGAATGCAAGGGAATGACTGAGCACTAGAGCGAATTACTTCTTTAGTTTTCCCTAGTAACTTCTTTTGTGGAAAACACCTTGTTTCTGTTTTAAGTACCCCTGAAAGAATATGTTGTGTCTGACTTCTGTTTTGGTGGCAGTCAGAAAAGGGTGGGAGAAGGGAAGCTCCATGCTTGCTCGTGGCCATAAGCCAGGGAAGAATTTCAGGACCCTGGGAACCAAAGTGGTACTGCAGCAAGCTGAGGTGCCCAAAGGGATGGTGACATAGACACAATGACACCAGATCGTGCCACAAACCCTTTCCCACATGGACTAGGGAGTCACTTAAGGCAAAGGGATGAGCTGTGCTGCCCTTGGGGGGTGGAAGAAGCAGCAGGCATCTTTGTCCACCAGGCATTTCAAACACCTCCGTGGTGTTATCCTACATTGGTCAGTGATTTCATGGGTTACAAGGAACAGGCAGAGTGAAAGAAAACTGTTAGAAAAAGGGCGGAATACAAAGTAGTAAGATGGGCAGGGAGCTCTAACCTCTACAGGACAGCAGAGCCAGAAGAAGATGAGACTGGCTGCAGGAACAAAGAAATCCAAGCATGTAAAGCAGCTAATTTTTCATGAGTAATAATCACAGGTGTATATAATCCCTTGTTATGTCAGATGGGAAATTGTGATATTTGCCAAAAAAAACCCAAAAAACCAAAAACAGACTGGCTTTTGAACAAATATGAAAATTAAGATATTTCTATCGTAATGGAAAATTTTAAGCTTGCAAAAGAAACTTGGGCCACAACAGTAGCAAACGTGAGCAAAAGCAGATGGAGAATAATGCTGAACAGCAAGTTTCTTTCATACAACCAGCAGAGGTTAAGCTATCCTAGATGACCACAGGGACCATTTAATGATGCCCAGTTTTAAAAATCAATAGATCTTAGTTATTTTTGTAATCCAGTAACTTCTTGTTTACATCTGCTTGATCCCTAAAGATTTGCAATCAACTCACCTGACAATTCTTTTTATTTGCTGTAGTTTCCTTTGCTGCAGTTCTCTTTGCTGCTTCTGTTAATTTTAAATTTGATCTCTATGCTTTTCACTTGAAAATTTGTCTTACCTGTTTCATAATATATTATGATACCATATCAAAATTTTAAATGGCAGTTTATGGATACCTCTATAACATAAAAATCAGTCTGTGAAACAAAAATGAGTGATTTGAGCTCGGTTTAATTGGAGGCTCTAGAAAAGGCATGCACAGAATGACAGAGCCATAGACTGACTGAGGCTGAAAGGGACCTCTGTAGGTCCAGCCCCCTGCTCAGTCAGGGCCACGAAGAGCTGGGTGCCCAGGACCATGTCCAGGTGACTTCTGAATGTTGACTCCAGAGCCTCCCTGAGCAACCTGTGCCAATGCTTGGTCGCCCTCTCAGTGAAAAAGGATTTCCTGCTGTTTGTAGGGAATTGTCCGTGTTTCAGTGTGTGCCCAGTGTCACTGAGCTTGTCTGGAAAGAGTTCTGGCTCCCTTCTCTGTTCACTCTCTTCATGTACTTGCACACCTTAATAAGACATCTCTCCTGAGCCTTGGAGCTCAGAATGGCCCCAGCTCTCTCTGACTCTCCCCAGAGGGTTCATACACCACACAGGGGCTGAAAACATGACACACAGCCTGTTTTTATATTGAGCTTTGAAATCACTAGATTTTTTATCCCCAAAATGAGATGTTTTGTTCATGGCCTGATTGTGCACTGTGATTTCCTATTATGCTGTGGGTAAGTGTATTAAAGAAAACACAGCAGTACTTATCCAACAAGCAGTAGGCACAAGTAAACACTTGCAGATTTTGGTCGTAATAAGTACAGACTAGGTAGAAATAGAGATGAAATACCTGTATCCAAAATTATAGAGTGGGTTAAAATAAAAAGGAATCATGTTTAAAAGGTCTAACACCATGCAGTGATGCTGACAAGTCTGAGATCAGCTGAAAAGATTATGGCCAGCTCAGTACTCGGCATGGATGTGGTAACAATAATGTAAAATGGTAATTAGAATCTACAGTGTGTATGCAAAATGAGTGTATTTCTACTGAGATGAGCTGTCTCAATTTGAAGAAGCCAGAAATTTCATGGAAAAGACGTGGAAATCTGTGCCAAAAAGGTATGCCATGATCAACAAAGTCTTCCTACTTGTAATCCTCTGATTCAGTCCTGCCAGGAGTTTTCATAATTGGTGCAGGCAGCTTCACAAAGAACATGAGTGTGAAAGCAGCAGCTATTCCTTACTGCAGATCTGTGAGTGAATGTGGTACTATCAGAAAATAACAAAATTTTTGTATGAAAGGGATTATTCAGAAAAAAATTACAAAATTCTTCATTGAAATAATTTGTGCTTAAGAACTAAAGAAATTCCTAAACACCACCGGAAGTGGAGACTGTGAGTAGAAGAACTGAAAAC
This sequence comes from Luscinia megarhynchos, assembly GCA_034336665.1. Classification (NCBI taxonomy): domain Eukaryota; kingdom Metazoa; phylum Chordata; class Aves; order Passeriformes; family Muscicapidae; genus Luscinia; species Luscinia megarhynchos. The sequence goes on along the minus strand of CM067592.1, from coordinate 56,871,817 downwards.
ATCTGGTTTTAAAGACAGACAAGACACATAGTAAATGATTTTTCAGACACTTCTGTAATTACACAGACCATAGTTCACAAAATCAAGGAAAGGGTCCCTGAGCAAGTGGAACTACATCCCATGAGGACATCCAATTTAATATGGAAATGCAAGTTTGATGCTGTAAAACAGCTGGTAACCATCAGTTGGATTCAGACCACAAACTCATTAGAGCAGGAACTGCTTCTTTGTTCGTGGCTGGTGTTTTATTTCTTAATTGCAAATGTTATTACAAAACGAGAGTAGAAATAAAAGCTATGAGTCTTGCTAATTCAAACCAGAACTAGAATGACATCAATTGTTAGTGTTGGAAGCTAAATTTTGACATGCATAAATAACAGAAACCCTATTACACTATGTCAAGCACAATCATGTTTGATTTCACTATGGTCACACACTCTGTTCAATACACAATCCCCTGCTTTCAAAAATAGAATTAACCCTTCAAGTTTCCCATTAAATTTCAATGCAGATTCAGAATCTCTTGATGAAAATGGAAGCGAAAAACACCAGTGTTGAAAAAAACACACTTTTGAAATGCTGGCACAGGCAGAATTGAATACTCAGCTTACCTCAACCTGTCTCATGTATTTCCCTGGTTTTTCTTTGTAATACTATCCAAATATTATTAACTAAGTCTTTCCACCGACAGTTTTTGTGTGTCAAAACAACAGACTGAATTTTGAATATAGAAAAACAGTGTAGTCAAAGGCCAGAGAATAATAAAATTGATATTTATTAATTTCCATAATAGACATGAGGAGGAAAAAGTAAAAAGTGAAAGAAAACAGGATCAGACATTGCTTTCAAGAAACTGTATGTAATGACTCAATTGTTCTCCCCCTGAAGGAAGAAAAAGACCTTCACTTGACATTAATGGAAATAGGCAAAGGTTTTCAGTCACCTAGAGATGCTGCAAACTGAAAAGATGTGTATCCTTGAACACTATGCTGGAGACAAAGAGAACATTACACTTTATTTTGTTCAATGTTATTTGGCCCTAGAAATAGAATGATAGTCTCAACAGCAGCATAAACCTAGAACATCCAAACACAGTATTAAAGGTATTTATTAATTCTTTTCTCTGGTTATGAAAAGTTATGAAAGGCATCTTATCTTAGCTCATCCTGCACATCACAATAAAAGGTAAAGATTTCTACTTTCAGAACAGAAACAAACCAGTACTTTAAAAAATTAATCAGTGTATGAATAGGCTATTTCCTTTGCCTCTGTGTGCACTTTTTCCTAAATATGTTTGAGATTCAAATTTTACAATATACTGTAAAACTCCCCAGAACACTAGATTAAATATTCTCCTCCTTTCTCTTGCCACAGTATGTAGATTCCTGTTCAACTACCAGTTCAGCTGTAGGCAAAACAGCTGCTAGTTCACCAGAGGAAAACTTAAATCCATTTCTTGTTCATTTACACCCCTCTTTTCTCCGTGACTGAAAGGTGCATGTAAGAGGCCATGGGTCAAATCCTAGTCTCATCCAATCAGACATGAAAGTCAGCAAACACCCATGAAATCAAGGCAGGAAGAATAACATGCAAAAGAAGCCAAGTCTTTTAGGCAGGAGCACTAATCTGTCTGCAAATCAGCCTTGCACAGTTTTTCCTTTTCAAACAGTTCCTGCACAGCTGTGAGACTTATTTACCATTTCTGTCCCTGCTTGTCTTCAGGGCAAAGATTTGTTGGTACAAAGAACCTCTGCCCCCTCCACCTTCCCCAGCTGGGATTGTACTCCCAGCCACCCCACTGTATTCAACTGGTTTCTTGGCCAACTTCCCCTTAGGAGTGGTGTCCCAAAGACCAAGTTCTGGTTTGCACTTGACAAGCTCATCTCTGTTAGAAGAATTTGTAGCATGTTCACAACTGAGGGCAACTTGCATTTGAAGCCAATAACTACATACACAGCTTCAGACATATCTTGGGTTTTAAGAGCCTTTAATGCTAACCCCAGAACAATTGTCAGCATTTATAACAGTGATTTCTGACACTGTTTCATAATGAGAAAGAGGAGAAAAAGAACCACAAAAGTAAAAGTTCTGCCAGAAAAGTAGACCAAAGCAGACAGATGGTTCATATTAACTGAAAGGGCATCCAGATTTGTGATTTTCTTTTTCCTTAACAGCAATATCAACAAACAAATTCAGAGAGTTCATAATACTTCTTTAATTAACCGTTCCAACACTTAGTCTCTTTGTATTCATTAGGTGACCATCAGCACCATTAGCTTCATCTCACATACAGACAGGGTAGCTGGGGGAGATCTCACCCTGTTCTGAAGACTTTCTAGTCTCAAATTGTGCACAAAACCAAAAGGCAGAGTGAAAACCCTGCCATACAGTAAAAATGAAACATAATGCTACGGATATATTTTGCCTGTCCTAGCACAGAGCCTGCAGAATGCAGTGACCTCCCAGGACTGCATGTGGTGAAAGGAGCCACACACAGTGCAAGGTGTGTTTGTACTGCAAACATCTGTGTATTGAAACACCCAGACAGATCTGCCCCAGTTTCCCTTTCCCCACCTCAGAGCACACCAGCACAAGTACATCTTGAGTGATGCACCACAGGAAAAGGTCCTACAGCAAAGCAGTCACTAAAATAATCTGTCTACTTACTCTCCAGTGGCAAAGAAAATTATATCAAGGAAGTTCATCTATGCATTTTTGTTTCTCCTGTTCTAGTCCACTCTGTAACTAGGTCCCCAAGAGGCTTTTTTCTTCTTGATGCTCAAATTTCCACTCAAAACCTAAAATTTGTGGCCACTAGACTATTATCTCCAGGCTTGGGAGCCATCTGTCTTTCTTCTTGGGTGGCTTCCACATTCATATACTATAATCAGGATCAATTATGTATTTATTTCTGACAAAGAATAGCCACTTTTCATGGTTTACTCCACCTCTCCAGACAGTGACTGAGACAATTCTCAATTCCTCTTCAAACAGAAGAGGAATTCTTACAAAATAAACAGGAAAAGATTTAGTAGACAGAATTTATTGGAAATAGTTCTTCCGTACAGCAGGTCACAACAGGCAAAATTTTTCATTAGAACATTACTATTAGGTCATGAGAAACCCTCTGAAAATATTAGGGCAGCCTCTGTAAAAATCTTACAAAACATCTGAAGGTGACACTGAGCATTAGACAAGAGAAGTATATAGATGATCCAAAGAAGAAAGAGGGAGAAAACCTTATCCTTTTTGTACATGAAATTTTGTCTATGCAGTGAATAGAGAAGCAGAGGGAGAAGTTCCTCCTGCTGAGTTTCCTCAACAAAACCTGAATTATCAAAATGCACAAAAAACCAGGTCCATGTTGAACAGCTCTTGGCTGTAAGAGCACCTCACCCTTGCAAATAATGGCCCCAGCAAAACAAGGGCAGCCAGGCTACATCATTCCTTTTCCTCCCACTCAGGAGCAGATCCCATCAGCTCTGCTCTGTTTGACATAAGCCTCTCAGGGTACAGAGCCAGTGTAACTGTGAGTGCCTTCCTGCAGCCCTCACTGCACTGCACCCCAGCCTGAGGAGCTCTTTGTGCGTGGAGCAGGGGGAAAGGTGGCTCCTAGGCCAGCATCTCAACAGACCCAGCTGAGCCAGCATCCATGGCAGCCACCAGAAGAGACATTCCAGCCCCGTGGTACCAGTAGACACAGCTGTTCAGGATATCAGGTATCAGTGTTTTGAAAGTCTTATTTGTCATTGTTGCCAGATGTCAAAGGAATTACTAAACTAGATGCTAGTGGTATCTGAGATGCCTGCAGCAAGGTTATGGTGACCCATATAAAAGTCTCAATTCACATTCCTGTGGTCTGGGATTTCAGATGAGTCCTATTAGCAGATGATTCGTACTTTTAGTAAGTGTCTATTTGTTTCTAATTGTACTTGAAGCTCCAGCTAACAGACCATAACTACGAGACCTTTAAAAGCATGACCCAGTAAACCATCAGTAAACCAGAACAATGAAAAGCCCTTTACAGACATATCACACTTTAAAACGAAAAAATATGTTTAAGGCTTGTTACTTTGTTCTAGTTTCCCCAGCAAATAAAAACCTATTCTTCAGCTGATTTAAAAAGAGGTAACTGAAGTAATAACCACTTTCTTTCAACACCTCTTGAATTTTGGGGTAAGGAAGTCAAGAAACAAAAGAGGCAGGGATCTTTCACTATTGATGTGATTTGGTCTGCACTTTTCATACTGTGTAACAGTAACGTGGTTCAATAATTCTAATATATCCCTTTAAGAGAAAAGCTGTCATTTTAAAACTTTCTACAGTAAAAACTTTACAGAAGGATGAGGATTTGCTGTCCCCAAAATTGCCAGATTGCAAAAATTCAGTTTTACGTAGAAAATGTATTTTGCTGCTAACTCATCTCCTTCACCTGCATGGGTGTTTTTTAATGTGCCATTGGCATAAATATTTTATTTGCAGTTATTGATGAAATGTGAAACAGGAAAAGTCTGGTGAAACAGAACAGAATGGGGAGAATGGACACAGAGATGGTTTTGAGACTTTCTTTCTGTCTACATCTGCTCTGGAAGATCTGTTCTTCCATGGGCTGTCAGCATAACCAGGACTCAGAGATGACCAGGGATAAAAGTCCTACTCTGCTGGCTGCAAAGAGTAAGGAACAGAGAATCAAGAACAGCTCAAGCTTAAAGCATGTTTTGTGTCATCTTACCTGTGTTTAGACTGGCTAAAATGCAATTACTACTTCCTAGTTTTGTAGAAATAGTTATGCTCATGTTAATTAGCACAAGAGAGCAAACTAAGTTCAAGAAGATTATGAGCACTTGTTTCTACAGTGGATTTTCTTTAGTAAGAACTACAAACTACAGCTAGAATGTTAAGGATGATGCTGTCAGACACATGGTGGGACACATGGTTGGGACTGTCCTGTGCAGAGCCAGGAGCTGGACTTTGACCATCCTGGTGGGGTCCCTTCCAACACAGGATCTTCTGTGATTCTATGAGTATTTGCTCGTAACATTTTTTCCACTCTCCTAATTTAAAAAGGTAAAATATACAACATAGAGGCCTAAAATGAGAATTTGTCCCTGATTCTTAAATCAAATGTAGAACTTGTTGTCCACATGAGAATAGCTTGGGTAAAATAGTAATTTCTTAACAGTGTTGTCATAACTTGGTCATAACTTGTATATAGAAGAGACAAAGCTAAATTTTAGCTAAAGAAAGCTTACAATTTTAGCAATCCACTTGCTTTTTGCACTTACTTGGTCTCATTCAAAAATTCTTTTCTTGAACACCTCTGCAATAACTATGTTCTTTTGACTTTTTCTCAGCCGAAACGCAAAAATTTTTCTAGTTCATTGTGGAATCATTGAAAATTTACAGTCAAATGTAGGCTTTTTCTTGTGTTTTTCCTTTTAATTCTCTTCACATTTGGGGCAGGAGAAGAAAAAGGAAAGCAAAAAGAGTGTGGCAGGGTAGCACAAGCACTGCAAATTTTAAATGCTGACAATAGTAAACTGAATTTTTACTTTTAAGCATCCAAATGATACTTAGAATTATTATTTTTTTAAAATTTCTCCACCACTAAAATGAAAAGTCAAGGCACAATTATTCAGATAAAGTAAACACGAGGATCGTGTTCTGAGGTACAGTGGAAAACAATGTCCTGGAGAAAGAAGTAAGCATCATTAGAAAATGTGTATCCAGCACAGAATGCCTCAGAGTCAGAGAGGACCATGCTAACACCATGCATATAAGAGACAACCCCTGCAAACACTGATTTATTTGGAGCAGCAGACCTCCCAGATAAATACCACAATATGATATACAGTTTTTTGGTTGGTTGTCTGGGAATTTTTAGACTGTGGGAAGCTTAACACAGTTACCAGCAGATGGTTGCGCTTTTATATACCCAAGGTAGAACAGATCAACATGTATTGCAGCACACAAAGAAAAGCTTTACATCTGAGTTGCACTGCCACAAACAACTGCAAAAATGGTACTGTCTGCTCCTTAGGAGTATGTACATGCACTTTTCAGCAAGTGATGTTCTTGTGCTCCATGCACAATGTAAGAATGTCCCGCTGTGCCCTTGGTTTTGTCCACCAGACTCACATGGCATCTGCTGCCTGACACAGAGCTCTAGCAATCCTCATCCTACAAATTTTGCACCATTTTTCGATGTCAGTGACACAACTTGGAGTTCTGGGCAGGTAGATTAGAGTAGAAGGCATGGATGTGAAGGATGCACACGTGGGTCTCTCTTTTCCCTCGTTAAGCACTCTCGTTACCAGCTTCGTGCTCTCCATTCATCACCGGGAGTTGCTCCATCCCAACACATAAGATTTTAGGAAGTACTTCAGCTGTCAGCTGCCTTTTCATTGTAGAATCATAGAACTATTTAGGTTGGAAAAAACTTTTAAAATCAATCTGTCATTATAATTTTGTGCTTTATTTGTAAAATTACAGAGGACAGGAGAGGTCAGTAGACAGCTAAACTCTAGAAAAATATGCTCTATGATAACAACAAATAAATTTATTTTCATGGCAACAGTAAACCTCCCTTTTAGCAGCCTTGTTGACCAGAAAAGGATTAACAAACAGAATAATTTACTATTTTCACTTGATTAAAATAAAAAATATTTCAGGAAATTCAGTGAAAGTTAATATCTTTAACTAATCATTACAATAATTTATCAGCTTTAACACTGTTTAATTTTTATACCTATTACATACTAATTTATCATACCAACTTATAGCATGAGTGATTTAATTGTTGTTAATAAAACAGTACCTTAAAGAGCAAAAAACTGATATTCTGGCAAGAGTATTCAGATGTGATTAAGCTCTACATGAAAGAGAAATTAAACCTATGATGTAGCAATGATATGAAATTTTCAACTACAGTACTTTTAGGAACTTCATTGACAGTCTAGAGGAAGACTAAGATAATTATATCCTAATCCTGTGCAATATTTTCTCAAAAATAGCTTCTATCTTTATGTATCAACTTGATTTTCAGCAAAGACATACAGAAAAGATGAACCCGTAAACAAAATTCACACTTCTGCTGAAACCAAATACACCAGTGCAGAGAAGATGGAATTTTATATTATTTTACAGTCTATCCCAAACCTCTGCTGACTTCTTTGTTTGTTTTTGCTTAAACCTTTTCACTGAAATCTGTCTAGTTGATGAATATAATTAATAACTTAATTTCACTATTTAAATCCATAATTACATGCAGAAGGAATACCTGCCCTAGAAGATGTACAGTCATCAACAGGCCTAATTAGATATTGAATGCAGATCCCAAGTGCTGTCCTAAATTATTTTAGCCAAGAATTTGTCACTTCCTTATTAGATTTCATGTGCCTGAAAACTTTCTTTTGACAGCCTAATTATTATGTAACCCTCTACAAGTTAGCTTCCACTCTTCTAAATCTTCTGTTAGTAAAATTATCTCAAGAATGTGCTCACATGCTTAACAGTTTGTGTATTTTTTCTGCTAAATAACCTGGTCTAAGTAGTATGTTTTGTCTCCTATCTGTTTCTTTATTTGTCTCTGTCCTTAGATCACCAGAGCTAAAACAATACTACCACTAAAAGAGCTATCCGTTCCTTAAATGTGCTATTTTGCAGCTATGACACTTGTCAGTTATGAATTGCTGAAATTAACACATAAGATTTCCAAAAGCACTTGCCATGATTTACTACTGATCCTGTAGAAGCCTTTGGATGGGTCAACTCTGGATGAGTGTATAGACTGGGAACAAGAGGCTGGGAAGCAGCATCATGGAAAAGGACCTGAAATCCTGGTCCATGGCAAGGTGAGCATGAGCCAGCAGTGCCCTGGCACCAGGAGGGCCAAGAGTGCCCTGGGGAGCATCAGGCACAGCATCACAGCCGGGCAAGGGAGGGGATTGTCCTGCTCTGCTCTGAGCTGGGGCAGCCTCACCCCCAGTGCTGGGGCAGCTCTGGTGCCACAACACAAAAAGACACTGAGCTGTCAGAGAGTGTCCAGAGGAGGCCGTGAGGGCGTGAAGGGTTTGGAGGGGAAGCCGTGTGAGCAGTGGCTGAGGGCACTTGGTCTGCTCAGCCTGGAGGAGACTGAGGGGAGACCTCACTGCAGTCACAGCTTCTTGTGAGGGAGCAGGAGGGGCAGGCACTGATCCCTGCTCTGTGGGGGCAGGGACAGATGTGAGGGAATGGCTGAAGTTGTGCCAGGAGAAGTTTAGGTTGAACATTAGGGAGAGGTTTTTTACCCAGAGGGTGGCTGGGTACTGGAACAGGCTGCCCAGAAAGTGGTCACAGCACCGAGCCTGATGAGAGTTTGAAAATCATTTGGACAATGATCTCAGCCACTGGATGTGACTGGATGTGGGGTATCCTGTGGAGAGCCAGGAGTGGGACTCAATGATCCTGATGGGCCCCTTTCAATTCAGCATATTCTGTGATTCAATGATTTACTGGAGAGCCATTGATTTTAAGGGAAAAAATAGAACCAGAACTAACACCCTTCAGATATCAGCCTTTTGACCCAACTCGTGTTGAAAGCAAATGGCTCAGTAAGAGTTAGGTAGGTAGCAACTTTAAGGTGCACCTGATTAGTTATGCTCTTTCTTCCTGCTGCTCTGTGTTGCTGCTGAGCAAAGAGTATGTAAGACCTGGCTCTTATTAATCTTTTTGCAAGAACAAAAATATCAGCTGTCTCTCCTGGTGTGATTTGTCACTATTAATAATCTTGCTACTAGGATACTCCCACAGGTGCTTATCATGTACTTGGCACACACAATAGGCATGATGCAGACTCACCTTTACACTTGCACATCCCCTTTTTCTATACTGTTTGCAAAACAGACTTTAATCAGCTTAAACATAACAAAATTATCACAGAAGCAGTATATAGCCCTGAAAATATAGTCTTTATCATGGTATGAACCTAATGCAAATGTAACAAAACAAGAGCCATTTATAAAAGCAGGAAAGGCTTATTACACAAGCCTCCAAAACAGCCTCTGCAAAACCCAAAATCTGAATCCAGATGTAGCTTTGCTTCTAGGTCCAACAAAATTTTTGGTTTTTTCCTGTTTTCTTCCCATCTGGGATCCACCTCCAAATGAATCCAGGAAATGAAAACAGAAACATAAAACCCTTACCTGTAGGTAAGAGTTTATTTTCCAGGTATGCCTTAGCAAATACATGACTGTTAACATTCCTTGGTTCCCTAAGATGGTAATTTCCTAAAAAGCACCTAGAGGTATACATCAGTTCAATATTTCTCCATTTTGGCTTACCTATACTTACTTCTTCTCCAATTGGATATTATAGAGCAATAGTTGCAAACATTTTCTAAATGTTTTATTTGGACTCCGTGAATTTATCAACAGAAACTATTTACACAGCTTATTGTGACCTCCTGTTGATCTATGAAAATTAATGGATAGTACAAACACTATGGGTTTTCCTCATTCAAAAAAACTGCAGAAGAGGTATGCAAGTAAATAAGGATGAAGCAAAAGGTGTTCCATCTGCTACTGGGTTTTTCCCCAGCAACAAATTATTTCAATAACTGGGTTAGATCTAAAACACAGAAATACCATGTGAAAGACATATACATACACAGATTTACTAAATATGACTACCACTGTGACCAATTCAACTATAAGAAATCCCAAACAAATTAATACTAATAAGACATTTAAAATGAAATGTTACTCTGGGTTTTTCTAGGTTCATACACAATGGAAGCAAATATTTAATACACAGACTATTTGGTGGTAAGTGGACAGACAATATCTTGAGGGAGGAACAATTAAAAATGTTCTAGTTAAAATGTTACACTGTTTTGTGGAAAGTTTAGCCATGCTTGGAAAAGCTCCAGTGACTTGACACAATCACATCTAGAGCTCTCAAGGTTTCATATGAGTGCACTGCTATGTGGTGGCTTCATATGCAAAGAACTGCAATGAAAACAAAACAGATGAAAAGAACATTTGGAGTGCTTTCACATCTCCAGACATATATAAAAAAATTAGGTTCTACTTTATTTTTATTGGCAGACTAACTTATCTTCTTTGAGGTTTCAATTACGGGGAAGGAAACCAAATAATGAATAGGAGAATAAATTTTTTATATTAAAATCCCCTAATAAAACCTACAATTTGTAACTCAGAGTGGTCAGTGCTTGGGCCAGTGTCCCAAAATAAAACCTACAAACTGTAACTCAGAGTGGGCAGTTTCAGGGATGGAGGCTATAGTTATTTTTAAAATAACTTCCAAAAAAATCCTGAGAAGATTGCATTTTCTGGGGACCAGATGAGAATTTTACTGTTTATTACCTTGACTCAACACCCTCCATTTGGTTCTGAGATGAGACAGTGGAAAAGAAAAGGCAAAATTATCTGCCTTTGGTAACACATCTGGTTTTATGATGTTATATGGACTACAGTTGCAAAGAAAAAAAAAAACCCAACAAACCAAACACTGGAAAAATAAAAGAAGAAAAACCAAGACTACATAATTTCAGAAAAATGTGTCTTGAAAATTCTTTCCTAATAAGCCAAGAATTGTGGCTGTCTGGAGCTGGAGAAACATTACAAGACACGTTCTTGCTGGCCTTTACAGCTGGATGGGGTAATGCATACACCAGACTCGGGTGTCCATTTAGATGATGGTCCATTTGGGCAACAGAGACAGATTTTGTATTTTCTACAGTTTTCTGAAGTTTTCTAATGATCAGGACATTCAAGTTTGACCACCTTTGACCACCTTAACAAGAACATGAAATTTTGTCAACAGCCAAATAAGAACAACTGCTTTGTCAGCAGATTCTCATTTAATAAGAACCATTTTATCTCTGTTGGCTTCAGTGAAATTACTTGTGAGGCATCTGAAGATACTCTCTCAATATGTCAGAATAGTTTTAAGATATAGCTGTCAATACTCGTATCAGTGTTTAACATGGTGATCTAAATATAATGTAAATATCAGAGGAATCTTAAACTGATTTGGTATTTAACTGTGATATGAACTTACTCAACTCCTCAGTTCAGCTCCTGAAATTCTGTAAAGAAAAGGCTGAAAAACAAAAAATGTGTACAGCTTTAATGCTTATATGGGTCAGGGAACTGGGTGTAGCTAGAGGAAGAGTGGCTCTGAAATATTACTGAGGACAAATCCTTAATTAGAGTAAAACTCTTTGTTTCAGGGGGCACTAACACGCTGACCACCTCCAGAGTGAACTGCTTTATCCAAGAGTATGCAACAGCCTGCATGTTTTCAACCCTGTCAGCCTCTTTTTAAGTACTGTATTTTAAGTGCATTTCCAGAGATGACTGAAATCTGCCTTCCAACATTCGCCTATGAAAAATTACAAAACAGGAGGACAAAGAAGAAAACCCCCCCCCCACCTCCATTTGTAAAATGTAATATGAGGTACTAAGTCATCTCTGTCAAGAGCTGCACCAGAGCACCTGATGGCTGACATCCAGTTGTGGAGCTTGGCTATCCTCAGCTATATTTGCAACGAAAGATCAAAGGACCTGAAAACCAAAAAAGGAGTAAAATACAAACACAAGCCCTCTGCCAGCTACATTGTGTCCTCTAGCATCTGAGTTTTCATTTAAACAGCCTTTCTACATTCCACCTATGCTTTTCTAGGATAAATATCTGGGAGAATCAGTTTGGAAGTCAACATCATTTTACTGCTTTATTTCCAATCCTGGAAGGCAGACTTGACATACTGACAATCAAGAGCAGAATAAAAAGCTATTCTGAAATACACTGTGTTGAAGTTTGTTACAATCTTCCCAAACTTATTCCTCTGCTATGAATATATTATACCGTACAGATCTGCAATGTTCTTTACCTGAAATAATAAAAAGTAAAATCATGAATATTTTAAAGTGATCTGGATGACAGCCTGAGAAAACAGCTACAGAGTGTATAAGACATTTTGTCATTTTCCTGAAAAGCAATCACAATTAGTTTGAGGTTCCAGACTTACTGCATTCCATCTGCTATGAAGAAATGTTTAAATAGTAAACAATTAATGAAAGAAAACTGATATGAACCAAACAGTTTTACAGGATTTTTTTAGAGGTTCACAGCATTTCCTGCATTCAGGGAAGGTTGTTGCTGAGGAATTAATAATACAACTCTGTCACAAAATATTTCTTCTCTTGCTTTCCACAGCCAAAAAATGGTATAAATATCTGCAAAGCAAATTAAGCAGTACCTTCAGTCTTCAGCATGCATTATCTCATTTACTATTTAAATAGTTGTTTTTCAACAGTCCCTCCTCTCAGCTTCTCTATATATAGAGAAAGCTTTTTATTTGAAAGACTCAGATTACACTTTAATCATATTTGTGTCATATAGTGCTATATGTATTTTCAGGCCATAGGCATTCTCCTCCCCTTCAGGCTCACTCCATCAGAACAGCTTTAGTTCAGGGATTAAAGGCCTGGATTGACCAGGGGAAAATCCTAAAAATTAAGTCTTTCAGACATCAGATTGAAGGGGTTGTTCCAGTTCATCATGCTACAAATTATTATTTCACAAATCTAGTTCAGAGTTCAGTTCTGTATCACATACAGAGATAAATGCTCATTATGGTACCAGAAATGACACATGGATTCCTCATTCCATTAGTGTGGGCTTCTAGAGGTCTTAAATATAATTTCCTTATAATTTCCTTACATAATGATAATAGGCTGAGAAAGGTGAACTAGATAGGTGATGATTCAAGGAAGCAGAAGAAAACTCTCTGTTTCCACTGGAAGGTTCCTGGACCATGCAGCAGTACCACATCAGCCCCTAAAATACATGACATTGCCCACCTCTTTGCCATTTGTTGCACTTTTATTTCCTTCTCACGCTACAGTGGCTGCTGTGAGCTTACTGTTTCTGGGTCAGCCCCCCATAAGCACCTGTGGCTTTTCATCACACATTGTGCTTATCCTTTCTAATGACTCAGCACAATAATACACACCGAATTCCATTGTTACTTCAAGTGAAGACCATCAAGGAATGGGGCAGATTCAGGTCCACTCATTATGGGATTAATCACTGTAAACTAAGTTTTCCCTTACAAACATAAAGTTCCTTGAGGACTTCAAATACCACCTTCATCACTGCTTCATCCTTAAGCAAACAAGCCTACAAGAAAAGCTATTTGGTGCAGAGAAACGTGCAGTAATTTTTTTTTAATACAGGACAGGGTCTAGGCAGTATGAATACCACTGCACGTTTTTGTGTTGTTTTGGATTTAGGAGTAGGATTCCAACTTTATTCCATCTTAAAAATCCACCGGCAGTACTCTAGACAGCGTAAGTGTGTTTCAGCCACAGCATTTTCTTGGCACAGCCACAGAGAGGGAATCCATCCATCCATCCATCCATCCATCCATCCATCCATCCATCCATCCATCCATCCATCCATCCATCCATCCATCCATGGATCCCACAATCCCAGGAAGGTTTTCCAAACCCAAAGCACCAGGACAAGGTGTCACCGCGCCCCCTGCTGTCCCCGGCCAGACTCCGGGACCTGCTCCGGTTCTGGTCCTCTAAGTCGTTCTTGCCTTCCTCTCCAATCATTTTCCTGCAGCTACAGCCGAACTCAGGACATTAAAACAAAATACGTAAAGTGCAAGTGCTTTTTATAATAAAAGCCTTTTGATTTTTTCCCCTTTTTTTTTTCTTCAGACTGCATTAAAATGTCGTTGGTACCTTCGCCATCACACGGAAGCCTTTCTGCTGCTCAAAGTAAGCAGTAAGGAGTTTGTCCAAAACCACAACCTCATAACACGGTTAAGCCCCCGTCCTAATAGGTCTGGAAAATGAGGTTAAGTTCTACTATAACTCAGTTTTCTACAACTGCAGTAAGAACCACTGTTCCAGCAGAACACAGCTGCCTGTTTTCTTCCTTTTTTTGCATTTAGAAATGGCAGTGTATTGCTGCAATTTAACACTAAAGGAATGCAGGAAATACTACACATCAGAAATCCAAGTGCTATCTCTGTTTGTCCTGCATTTGAGAAACTTCTAATCTCTCCTTTCTGCAGTGAGTGTTGACCACTTTTTCTATGAGTCAGATACTTAAATCTGAAATGGGGCTTTGTCAGGCCGCACGTGAGAAATGAAGTCAAAACAACTGTGACATCATCTCAATTAATGATGGAGCAAAATAAAATGGCTCCCCCATTACACTTTACCACCACTCACATATTCTTAGCACATTTTCCAAGCATTCAGGAACAGGAAGGTGTTTAACAAAAAGTTTTGCCACGGAAAATCACTGTACGAATGGAATAAAGTGATAGTAAGTATGTCAGATCAGTAAGTCTAAGTAAGAATAACATAATTCCATAATTTTTTGGTTTAAACGCTTGTCTTCTATAAAGAATGACAATGTTGCTAAGGAGTGGTTTTAAGTATTCTTCAGTATTTTAAGCAGACATTTACAGCATTGTTCTTTAATGTGTGGAAAGCTTTACACATTAAGTAACAGTGGCTGTGTTTTATATTTTTTACACAGGTTCAGCGCAACACAGAATCTGTCACTTTGGAAGGTCTCACACCTACTGTAGGTTTACTAATATTCTTCATATTTACCATATTACTAATCTGTGTGACAGCTTTAACACTCAGTTATAAACAACCCAAATAAACAAACTCAAACACAGTAAGTTATATTACTTCAAAATAAAAGACGGGTTAGGACATATTCTCACAAGTACACAAATTTAATTTGCATGCGAGTATTAATGGAACTGGGTTTGCGGAGACAAGCTGGGGGAAGGGTTAGGAAGTCCCACACATACCTGATGTGGAAGTGTAGTCTCTTCTTGATTCTATTCTAAAAATGCTTTTCAATCTTAGTTTTTCACAGAAAACACTTCAATTCTTCTACAATTCAGAAACTGTAGAAGCCTGACACTTTTGAATTACTGTATTTCAGATATATGAATGCTTCTAAAAATAAGAACATCATTACAAAGCTTGCCTTTGTAGTTAACTGAATAAAAATGACAGCTAGTTTATCCACAGTTTTCTAGCAAAAACTGTAAAATGCATAGGTGATAAAGAATCAAAGTATGTTTTACTTTAGACTTAGGCTGCTGAACTGGTTTCGTTTCATTATTTAAAACGTGTCTAATAGAACAGTACCAGCTTTCACCTGATACCTTAATTCACTGACCATAAGAGACCCATCAAGTAACTCGGAAGAAACAAAAACCCCAGAGATAGTCTCAGGGTATTGTTGTCTTGGAAACTGCAGCCTAGCTGACTACCGTCCTTGGAGAAAGATTTCTATATGAATACTTTTGCTTAGCATAACAGCATTGTATTTATCTCCAGTGGAAGCAGAGGAGTATAGTTAGCCAGCATGGAATGACACAGACCTATTCCTCATTTTGCCTTGGTGACATTCCTATGAGCCATCAGATCTGACCCAGAAAATACACAACTATGCCTGCTAGACTTGATTTGATTCACTAAGTGAATGTATCCTTCTTTAGTCTGTTACGCAAAGAGGAAAAGCTACCTACTTTAATTGAAGTGAATTTGAATTTACCTTCTCAATGGAAAATGCACATTTATATGTTATGTTTGCCATATAAACTAAACCTAAAGGGCATGAAGACGCATGTTTCATTAGTTAAAGCTAAAAACAGATCTCACAGATGTGTGCACTTCAATTTCTGAGCTATAATAAACGAAGTGGCACAGTTACTGCCTTGTATCAAATAAATTCAAAAGAATTTAATTTTATCCTAGTCTTTTGAGAGCAGCCTCTTGGTGCCAAGGCATGGCAAGGAGAAAGGTCACAAAAAGTACAAGTCACATTTTTGGAAAGCCAGAGTGAGACATTCTCCACTTTCAGAATAAAGGCTAAAAAACAGTATTATCTTTAGTACTATTTTCCAACGCTCTCTGCTGCCGCCTTTAATTTACATGTTTGCAATTGTATCTCATTACACTTGAGAGATGGCAAGTAAGATCTATGCCACCCCTTCAAAGCAAAAAAAAAAAAAACCAACAAAATCTTCCAACACACGGTGTTCTGTGCACTAAAGAATAAGAAAAGGTCAAATTTGTTTCCTGATCACTACACTAATACTAAATTAAATAGCAGCAAAACTAGCTGAGATGTATGCAGTTGTAGCACATTTCCCGAACTATCATAACTCTTCTTTACCTATGTTAATGGGCACATAGTAGAGTTCCCTCCTAGCAGCCCTTTAAACCTTCTCCAGATCAACAACTGCTCTCTCCTATTAACCACCTCTGAGATATTTTGTCTTAATAAGATATACTCAGAATGTGAGTCACCAACAACTCCACAAAAATATCACTGGGAGATGAAAACTGCATGAGCAGCTGCAGATACTGAAACCACAAACATATTCTGGGATTGCCCCTATTTGCTTCCCAGACTTCAAAATAAAGATGAAACTTCAACCTATGGCTCCCTATGTATTTTGCCATCATCTTAACTAAAAATGTGATTTCATCACTTACAGAATGGAGGAACAAGCAAGTGCCTGATTCTCTTTAGCAATCCATGTTAATATGTACATAATGTGATAGAGCATGTTAAGCTACAGGTACCAGGACTGTGTTGCAGGATCTGAAGGCTTCAGAGTTGTTATTCTCAGTTGCATTCTGCTGATTATGTTTTTCCTTTATCTAGCTTGACTAAACTAATTGCGACTTGCATGCATTACCTTTAAACAAAATTGTTCCCTTTTATCAAGTCAACATATTTTTAAAAGTTTCAATCTCAGCCCAGGAAGAAGGAGAGAGGGAAGAAATGAGGGCTTAAAAAAATTCTGTTACTCCTTTTTATTGCAGGACTGCTGTGAAAAAGAATTAGTTAGAATACGTAAATATACACCAAAAGGAAATTAGGCAGTCACAAAGTTTCATTCTCTACCATTCTTACTGTAAATCAAAAACAATGCTATTATATATAAAATCAGTTCTCTTACACTATAAGGAAAAACTTTTGAGACTGAACTTTGTCCTTCACTGGAAAATGAGAAAGCATTCTCAAAAGTAATCTAAGGTAGCATTTAGCAGCAAGCACAAGCTTTGAAGATATTCTAAACGCAACACAAAATATGCTCATTTACAAAAACAATCATCCCACATTCTGCTACAATAGGAAGGAAAATGAAAGTCATATTTATTACTTCTCTGAATCACTCTGATGACTGTAAGCAAAATCATGCTGAAACGAAATTTATGTAGGGAAAAAGTTTCAACCTGGGTTTGCTGATACGGAAATTGTAAAGAAATCTCAATATTGTCTCAGCTAACATTGGACTGGCAGTGTGCCTCTAGCATTAAAACCAGCTAATTTTCCTTTCAGAGAGATTTTGATAAAATTAAAATAAACTACTTTTTAAGAGGGAGAAAAAGAGGGAAAAATAGGTGCCAGACTGATAGTAATTGATTATGCATGATTTGCTGATTCGATTGAATATGATCAAGAATTGCTGCTTAAAACCCATCTCACTTTTCAGGCTGTGTAGGTGTACTCAAACTATTTGATACTATATATAAAAAAGTACTGCTGAACTTTTCCCAGACACATGCAGGTGCTATTGAAAATGAATATAGAGTTTGATTTTAAGAAAAATTTGGAATTAGTTAACATGTCAGGAACACGTTCATAATATTAAGAATTTATTTCTTAAAAAAGTGTAACTTTTTATTAATTTGACATATTTTTTATTCAAGAGAATGAGGAATTCAGTGTGTGTAAGATTATTTCATCTTGGCACCTCAGGTGCATTTTTCTCTAAATAAGAAGTGAAGAACTTTGAGAAACAGATAAACATATCCATGAATGACGTCCATTGTACCCAAAGTGTAAAGCATATGGAGTTTCCCAGAAATGTTTCATTAAAAAAAACCAACAAACAAACAACAAAAAAACCCCCCAAAACAGGGTATTTTACAGTGAGGTTTGCTTCCACTCCTTTTGTCTTTCATCCATTGGAGGACCATGCTTGCCCTGTCTGTCAACAATGCTCTTTCCACAAGCCCTCTGGTGCTTATTGATCACATAATGAAAAAAGACACACCCCACTCCCTACAGTGGTAAGCAACCTTCACCATAAAACATAATTTATTGCAGTAAAGCCATTATATTAGAATATGAAATTTTGATGCAGTAACAACACATAATGAATTTTTCACCTGAACCTTGGAGCTTCCCTGGAGCAAAGTCAGAAGGTGAGGGTGTCTGAACACTGCTGCAGCAGAGATGCAGGACAAGTATCCAGAGGAATCAGCTCTCCCTGTACTGGTGAGGCCAGTTCTGGGCACCTCGGTTCTGGAATTGCATTGAGGGACTGGAGTGTGTCCAGAGAAGAGCAATGCAGCAGGAAGGGTGTGGAGCACAATTTCTATGAGTAGCAACTGAGGGAGCTGGGGATGTTTAGGCTGGAGAAAAGGAGACTGACGGGGACACTTTATCACTCTCTACAATTGCCTGGAAGGAGGGTATAGCCAGGTAAGTCTTGGTCTCTTCTCCCCAGCAACAGGATGAGAAGAAATGGCCTTAAAGCTGCACACCCAGAGAGGGTCAGGTTGGATATCAGGAAGAATTTCTCCACTAGAGTAATGCCAAGACATTGGAATGGGCTGCCCAGGGAGGTGATGGAGTCACCATTCCCAGGGAGCTCAAGAAATTACTCCTCCAGGACACGGCACTTAGTGCTATGGTTTATTTGACATGGTGGTGTTCAGTCAGAAGTTGGATTCAGCGATCCTGAACACCTTTTCTAACCACACTGAGGCCCTAACTCTGAGTCACTATAATACTGAAATCAATTGTGTTAAACTCAGTTGGACTTGTCCATAAAGTTCTAACAAATTAAAATGGTTGGGGGCACAGACACAGCCAAAATTATTACATGTTCTGCAAATGTGGCCATGAAGAAATTAATGATTACATTTCACACCTGATGAGTTGGATCTAAATGTAAGATTTTAATCTTTTAGGCATTTATTAAGGCAAGTTTAATGAACTTAGAGTTTGTTATGTCACTTTAGAACAGTTAGAAGGACATATTATTCGGGACCCATGAGAAAAGAAGTCCTCAAGCAAATTGTTTCCAATACCTTTGAGACTGCCCCAGATGACACAGGAACGGGTTACTCAGGGAAACTTCTTCTTTGTGTGTAACAGAGAGATAATTCTTGGCTATTTCATTGCAGGGTATTTTCTACAGTTTATGTGAAATCTAACAAGATAATATTTTCTGAAATAAATTATTATAATTTACCCAAAATTATGGCAAATAAGTAATTTGGCTGACAATTCAATATCACTCCCAGAAGCTACTATAAAGTATCATTGCAATATTAATACCAATGCCCACCTTACAAGCCATAACAACGTATATAATTGCTAAGATGTACTTAAGATACCTTTTATTATGACATTTAAATAAGAATAGCAATTTAATATTCAGACCTCTTCAAAAGACATGCATGAAGTCATATACAGTATATTGTCAATTGATTGCATAATTCTAAAGAACTACTTTTGCAACTTTTAAGGACATTATTAGT
Organism: Luscinia megarhynchos; assembly: GCA_034336665.1. NCBI lineage: Eukaryota > Metazoa > Chordata > Aves > Passeriformes > Muscicapidae > Luscinia > Luscinia megarhynchos. The sequence continues at coordinate 56,852,198 of CM067592.1, read as the reverse complement.
TTTGTATCAATTTTAGTACTTTAAGAGCTTTGCATTGTTATGATTGATTTCCATTTGTACCCAATACTAAAACTAACAAACACTAAAACCACAACCCATCACAAACACAAAAACTAGATTTTTAATCCACAGAGTATTTTTGTCATGATTAATGACATCTTAAAGATGCTTCATTTAGGTCTAATCCACCAAAACCTCCTAACAGAATTACAGCAACAAAACCCAACCCAAACCAACCTCATAGCTAGAACTGTTTCAGTCACTGCGTTCCCAGACTGAACTTCAATTTGCTGCTTTTCACAAATGTGACTCAAACCTGTACACAAACAAATTGCACAGGACAAAGTGAGAAGGCAGTGAGCCAGGAAAGGTGTGCAGTCCATTACATAAAACTGACTTAGTCCTTAGGCAAATAAGCATAAATTAAAAATTCGGGGTTATGCTGAACACAGCAATCTAAGCTATTTTAGAAAAACACTTTGTATTTTTCAGCTAAAAATATCTCCCAATACTCACCAAGTGCTGCAACACCTTTCCCCATATTTGTTTTTGCTTATTTGACATGCAGAATGTATCTGTTTGCTTCAATAATTTTAGACACATCATAAAAAGTGTGTGTGCGTGTGTGTGTGTGTGTGTGTGTGTGTGTGTGTGTGTGTGTGTGTGTGTGTGTGTGTGTGTTAAAAATAAATACATTCTACAAAGTGAATGAAAATCTGGAACGACACAGACATGCAACACAATTACCTGAAGCCAGTATTATTTAGTCTAAATTTTGCAACTTAATGTACGGACTATTAAAAAGGCCCCACAAAATGTCCCATATGCCAATTTTTTTGGTTTAAATTTTATTTTTAAGAATATTTGGAAGGATCTACTAGGCTTCTTGAGGGATAGGTAATGATGAAGCAGATGATGATGACATTGCAAGTTTTCAAATTAGAGACAAATCAACAAAGCACGATTAATGCCTTGTAAATACATTAATTTCTACTGACAAGCAAATACGGTCCAGAATGACAACAGGCTCCTTGCACTCAGCAGCGGAGATGAGCGCTCCCATGTCTCCTGGGCCTCAGGAGAAGCTATACACACGAGGTTTATCTGCCAAAGCACGGCGGCCTGGCACGGCTCCCTTCTGACAGCACACACACACACACACACACACGCACACACACAGCGATCCCCGCCCGGGGAGCACCGGGCCCGCCCCGGCGCCGCCCCGCGCCCGCCGCCCGCGCTGCCCCGGAAGCGCTCCCGCCGCCGCCCGCGGGAACATGGCCGAGTCGCCGGAGGAGGTGGCGGTGCTGGTGCAGCGGGTCGTGAAGGACATCCGCAACGCCTTCCAGCGGAACCCACACATGTGAGTGCGGCCAGGGCCGGCGGCGCGGACGGAGCGCTGCCCGCCCTCCGGCCCGTGCGCGTTCCGCGGCCGTCGGCGGGCGGGGTGCGGGTCCCGGGGGGCCTGCCGGGGCCGGGGCCGGGGCCGGGGCCGGGGCCGGGGCCGGGGCCGGGGCCGGGGCCGGGGCTGGGGCTGGGGCTGTGGCCGGACCAAGGTCACGCCGTGAGCGGCCGCAGGGACCAGCCGGGTCTCCTCCGAGCGGGAGAGCGGGCTCCGGGCGGCTGCGGCTGCACCTGTGCCTCGTTGGGGCAGGGCGCCGTGTCCCTGTCCTCGGTGCTCTCCTGCCGCCGCCGCTTCTCCGGCGCTCGCTCCGGGAGCCTGAGCCGCTGGACGCCGACCAGCGCTGGACACGGCGGCCGCCCCACCGGTGAAACGCACCGAGCCGTGGAAATCAGCGAGGGCTCCGCAGTCAGGGAGCGAGCCATGAGTGCATTTTCAAAGAGAAGCTGCTGGCTGGCCTCTCTCGGAACCCGGTGTTCGGCAGTGTCGGGATGGGGCTGAGGCTTGCCGGCGGGTGTGCCAGCCCTGCCGAGCCCCGCTGGGCCGTGTCTGCCTGGAACAGGGCTCTGGCGCTGCAGGGAACAAAGCTTAGGATTGCACCTTTGCACAAACAGAGCGGCGTGGTGAATGACACCTTCAAATCCGTATCTCTTCGTAGAAGTGCCAGTGCTTTTCGTTGTGTGTTGTTTTGAGGAAAACAGAATGACTATGAAAATGCAGACCACAGTGATTGCTATCTTTTGACAATCAGATTTATCCAGCAATCTGGGGGGAAGATGGTCTGTTTTATTCTTCAGTGTTGTTGACCAGCCTTGAGACCTTGTTTTAAGTGCCTCCCATTCTTCTGTTTCCCAGAATATATTTCCCCAGCCTTTAAGACACAAACTAGGGAAGTATCTTTCAGTCCATATGCAAGCTCCATGTTGGTTATAGCAAATAAGGTAGCACATAATGAGTGATAATTTCCTAATTTAAGTGAGGTGTATTTGTGTCAGCTGGAAACTCCGTAATCTCTGAGGTGGTGGCCCATTAATCTGTTCCAGAAAGCTAAATAATTACGTAGGAAAATTTTATGGCACCTAATTTACCCCTTTGCTTAACAAGAGAAAATTAGAGTAAATACCCTCATGTTTCTTTAAATGTAGTAAGCAATTTGGGTGGGCGGCCAGGTTTTAAAATGCAGCATATGGATGCTGGTTAAAAAAAGGCTGCGTTTTGCCTTGAAGCTTCTTTTTTAGGATGTGAAGCATAATGCGCTGCAAGCAGCCAATATTTATGAATGAAAGTTCTGATTTTTTCATAGTTCCCACTCCTCTGCCAGAATTCTTTATTGGTAGCAAACTTCGAGATGGTACTTTTGAAGAATTTGCTGCTCTTGCAATTTTGTTTCATAGATGCAATCTCAGAGATGAAAGTAGGCTGTGAGAGTTGTGTGTGCTGAGACTGATGCACTGTGACGTGCTTCAAGTGAAAAAGCACAAGCTGCTGCTCGTTTATCCCTCAAAGTAGGAAGAGTGATGGTCTTGCCTGCTAGATTTCTGAACTGGTTGAAATGGGACTCTGCAGGCCAGTGTAGGCTGTGGGCCCTTGACTGTGCTGCCTCTGTGCCTCGGGAGCACCAGGCTGTAGCCGTGCTGGCCAGGTCTCTTCTTGTGTCTGCATCTTGTCTTCTGCTGCTGGCCAGCTGCAGTGCCTAACAGGTGGTGTCCTGAATTCAACGTGTTACAGATCCAGGTTTGAATTATTTTACATGGTAGCTGCCTAGCTTCACTGAAAATATGGAATCTGCTCTATGCATGATGTTCCTATTCACTTGCCATACTTTTGTCCCCTACTTACATCTTTTTCAGCATTTATTGACCCTTGTCAAGAGTGGCTTGTACACCTACCCACTTAGCATCTGTCAGAATGAGTGTTCTATTTTGTTCATAATTTCATAAATTTTAAAGTGGCATCAGTACTAAAGAGTGTGTGAAAATAAAGTTTTAGACTAAATGTAACGTAGGATTGATGTTTCACTTTTTTTCACTTTAAATGAAATATACAGCAATACTATATGTTTTTGAGATGAGCTTCTAGCTCAATATACAACTCAAAATTCGTTTTGCCTTTTCTCTTTAATAGCTCCATTTATTTTCAGTTGTATAACTGTATCAGCAAAATAGTTTTTAATTTTGTAAAGCTTCTTTTAAATTTACGGGGCAGTATTTTTACCCAATCTTCCAAGCATTGGTCTTGATAAAGTCACAAATGTGAGCTATCCCACTGGAGCTGAATAGATCACCAACAGTGAGCACATCATTGTATACTTTCTCTTTGAACTTTGCTGTTCCTTTGCATGTAAAGTGAATTAGAAGCAGATAAGCTTGTCAGAAAAGTGCATGAATTTGTTGGGCATAACTGGCAAGATGAACTCCTGAACTAGAAGATAGCCCAGAATTTGTGTAGAAAATCTGAGGGTACTATTTACATTTTGCCAAGAGAGGCTGGGTTATTTTAAAGATTATTTTCTAGAAGAGAAGTCAGAGAAGGTCCCTCTACATGGAGTACCTAGAGCTGAAGACCCATAATGGAAGTGTCACACTAAATGCTTTCTTCCCTAGCTGTACTATGGTTTTGTAACAGAGAGAACTTTTTTGTATTATCAGGGCTTTAAAAGTTTAAAGCGAGTTGGCTAGGGTTTATTGAACAGCTGGATCAACAGACCAGGACTCTTGAAGCAGGTCCTGCAATGGCTTGTCAGTACTGTTCTGTCATTTTGTACATCTTCTCTGGTCTCAGCTCCAGTTGAAGAAGCTGTAATGGTGGAAGATTTCATGACAACTCACCTAAAACCTTCCACTACTTTCTGACTGTTTACACAGTGTGTTTCCAGAATATGAATTGATATGGTGTCCTGTAAATATAGAAATAATCTGTGAAATTTTTTTGAATGTGACTGTGGTGCCTGCTTTCAGGAAAATACATATAAAAGCACTAAATAACTTCTAAGCTTCAGGGGACAATATCAGGATATTGGTAAATATTGGGAGAGAAATCAAACCTTACTTTAGGCTAGTGATACAAATACCAATGAAAAGCAGCCTTCAATTGGTGTCTCTTTCAGTATTCTGAGCATCTTGCACCTGTCCCTTGACCTAAATGCAGACATTGACCATTCTGCAGTGAGTTTGGGCAGTCTTGTCATATAAACAGGTACTGTGTCCAGGGATGTTTTGCATGGTCAGTCAGTCAATTTCACAAGCACAAATTCAGCAGTGTCTGCATGTGAGTCCTGCTGCACGGGCTTGCTTTGGGTGCATGACGGGCAGACTCTTCAAGCATTCTTGAGTAGTGTCTCCTGATAGGCTTGTTCTGTTGCTTGGTCCTTCTGCAGATCTGAGGGACCTTCAGAAGGACAAATACATGGTGCCCTGAATAAATTGTTTTGTGAGATAGGCACCCCACCTCACATAAATCTGCATCCCTGATACTTGGCATTGTGAATTCTGTTGATTCTCAGGAACTGAATGCAGCATAATTCTGAACCACGTGAATCAACAAAAATGATGCCAAAGTGTTGGAGAAAAGATTGTTACCAGATGACAAATCCTGGTTGGCATCTTTGCAAAAACTGAGATACCAGCTAAAGCATTTTTTGTATTGAACTATGTCTTAGTGCATTTCAGTATGCTGTGGATTTAGTCCTCTGGCGATTTGGGCTACAGCTATGAGAGTGCATTCTGAAGTGTTTTAGGCTGACTTGTCAGCTTTGTGCAAACTGTGCCTGTCTATCATTTTGGTGTGTTCAAAGCAGTATTGTGAAACTTAGCTCACCCAAGTCAGAATTCTTGCATTTGGTAGTAAGTAAAGGTGTGGATGTTTTGAGGGCTTTTTTCTCTCCTTGCTGTTTACCTTTGGTATACTGTTTGTAAGTTACATCTGGTAAGTTCTTGTGGTAATTCACAGAGTCGATTCGCCAAGCAGTGTCTGCATCTTTGTTGCTTTTGGAGACTTTCATGTCCCTGTACGCAAGGCCAGGCAAAGTTTGGCCAGGGACTGGCTTTAGCATTCATACAAGAAAGACCCATGTACAAACTTCAGGCTATTAAGATACTGTGTTGAAAGAAGCTGACTGGAATGTCATTTTAGGTTTAATCTTGCTTCTTCAAGCTTGTGTTATGTGGAGCAGCACAGATAAGCGTCTTGGTTTGATACTCATTTCTTGCTTTTGGTGGAGTGCTTTTTTCTTCTCTGTTCTTAGCTGACCAGGGAAGCTAAAGGGACCCGAGTGTGTGTTTGGAGACAGAGCCACATAATTTGCAAGTGTTTTACCTTGAGTTCACCTTACCAGTGTTTTCTGTGGCTTGTGATATATGTTGTGATATATGGAAGGTCAAATATATTTTCTGAATAAGCCAATGTGTTCTTGAACAAGCATACTGTGCCACTTTTTATTACCTCAGTAATAGTCCAGTGAGGACACAGAACTAAATCAGCATGCTCAGAGTACCCAGTAATAAATTTTATATGAGATAATTGAGTTAAGGTTGAGGAGCTAACTAACACTCGAGTGTATGTGTAAATCTTGTTTTAAGAAGACTTAAGATGGAGAATTTGTTTTCTGAGATCACAAGAAATCTTTTTTGTCCTGTGTGAGATCTGAGCATGTTCCTCTTTAGCAACAATTTTTTTCCATTGAATGGGAGCTGGTGGAGAAATGCTGCATAATGGAAAGTATAAAATAATGTTGCTTTCTGTCCGAACAAGTATGAATCCTTGATGAACTGTGTTTATTTTTAAGAAACTGCTGAAGCTGCTCTTCAGCATGCTAGAAAAGCCTGACAAAAAAGGAAAATAAGGTACAACCCATTGAAACTCATAAACAGCTGAGTCTCTTCTGCTTTGTTTGCTGGTACAAGTGCTTGTGTTTGTCACTGTTGTTTTAAAGGCTTAAGTTTCACATACAGGGTTATCGTCTCATTAGACTGGCCTCTGTCTCTCAAATCTTCCTCCTGTTGGTCATGCTGCCTTGCATAGGACAATGAAAAGTGGGACATGTGGAAGTGAGGTATTCTTCTGTGTGATCTTTAGTTTCAAAGCACCTGGTCACGCTGCTGCAGGGCGCACCGGGGTAGCTTTTTGGTAAGTCAGGTGCTTGTACTAGTTAGCACGTTCTGTTTCTCTTGCCAGAGCAGTTGTTACAGCTCTGTCACATATTTGTTACAAGATGTGGGGTGCTTGTGTTGATTCAGCAGAGTTAAACTGCTTGGATGACAGTCTAAATGCAGAAAAAATGTGACCTTCATAATTTACGATCTTTGTGAAAATTGAGCAGAACTTTTCAGCTTACAGATTTCAGCAAAGATGAGGAAAAAAGATGATTAAATGTTTGGTTGGGAAGCATTGCCAGCATGCTCTATTGAGAAAAATAATTGTCACCTACTGGGAGGAAGCTTAATTATATTTTTTTTCCTGTTTTTTAAGAGATGAAATTGGATTAATACCCTGTCCTGAAGCCAGATATAACCGAAGCCCTATTGTCCTAGTGGAAAACAAGCTTGGTGTGGAGAGCTGGTGTGTGAAGTTTCTTTTGCCATATGTCCACAATAAACTTCTTCTCTACAGACAGAGAAAACAGTGGCTGAACAAGGATGGTAAGTTCTGAACTGGAGAACATATTATGTGATTTTTGGTTCACATTTTTTATTTATCGTAAAATCATTTAGTTTGGAAAAGAGCTTTAAGATCAGAGGCTGCCATAAACCAAGTCCAGCACTAAACCACATTCCTAACTGCTGTGTTTACATGTCTTCCAAAATACCTGTGGGGATGGTGACTCTACCACTTCCTGGGCAGCCTGTTTCGATTTTGACAACACTTCCAGTGAGGAAATTTTTCCTCATATCCAACCTAAACCTCTCCTGGTACAGCCTGGGACCATTTTCTCTCATCCTATTGTTTGTTACCTGTGAAAAGAGACTGACACTCACCTGGGTACAATCTCCTTTGATGTCGTTTTGGAGAACAGTTAAGGTTCCCCCAAGCCCCCGTTCCTCTGGGCTAAACACCTCTGGCTACCTCAGCTCCTCTTTGTAACACTTGTGCTCCAGTTGCCCTTCTCTGGGCTCACTCCAGCACCTTGATGTCTCAGTGAGTGCATGGAGATGGTCACTAATGTGATCCTGCTGGCCATACTGTTGTGATCCAAGCCACGATGCCTTTGGCCTTCTTGACTACCTGGGGACGCTGCTGGCTCATGTTCAGCTGGTTCTGGCCAGCACCAAACGTCTTTTCCCCAAGCCTGTGCTGTGGCATTATGGCATTCTGACCCAGGGGCTGGACCCATCAGAACCTCATACAAGTGGCCTCAGTTCATTGATCCAGCTTGTCCAGATCCCCCTGCAGAGCCTTCCTACCCTCCAGCAGATCACTTCCACCACAGTGGTGTAATCTCCAAACTTACTGAGGGTGCACTCAATGCACCTGTCTGGATCATTTACCCTTCCTAATGCCAGTTTAACCTCTTCTGGAAGAAATAAGGATTACTGAGGAGAGCAGGCTTTGGATTGTGCATCTTAACTTAAACAAGTTTAGGGTAATTTGAAAATAAAATTTCTTTCTCTCTTACCGAAACTGGAAAGGGTAGAGACAGACAGCTTACTTCAGTGAGTTATTTGAGGAAGTGATGTTAGTTGATACAGAAGGAACTTTCTCCTGTTTTCCTGAGTCAAAAGGAAAGTGTGGTGATGTATATATGTACTGTAAGAAATTAGTGCGCTGTGTTTCTGATGTAGAAGTACCAGAAATCATTAGATCCTACAGCCTGGTAAAGTTTTATTTCATATTTCGTCTCTTTGTTTTGGTTTGGTTTTTTGCTTAACTCGCATGAAAAATTATTTTGTATGTGTTCTTTAAAAAAATTCAAAATAAAGAATTATGAACAGGTGTGACATACAAAGTATTTGACTCCTTATAAGGTGTCCTGTTCAGAGCAAGAATGAAAAAGAATAACTAGTTTATGGAACAAGTTTTTTGTTTATTGTTGCAGTATCTTTTAAACAGCGGTTGGAATAAAGAAAGTTCTTTTGCTGGGCTTCTCAGTGTCTTATTTCTGTATATTTTTTTTTTCCTTTTAGAGAACTTCATTCTAGTATCTTTTATTATGGTGTTCTGCTATGGTATTTTTCACATCCCTCAGAAAGAGGGATATCTGTTCTGTTGAAGAGCACCCTGTGACCACTCACAGAGTTCAGATCTTTAGTATCTCACTAGCAACTGGGTTTCAGTTCTGGACTGACATGTTTTAATTTTTTTCTGTTTATGTGTAACTAACCTGTCCATAAAGCACTGACTATCCATTTTGCTTCACAATGTGTGGGATTGTCTTCCCCTCCTGAAGCATACCAAACAGCCACCGTTCATTTGGTTGTGTTGATTGCAGCTATAGCAAAGCCAGTCTCCCTGGTTGCTTTATGAAATAGTGAGTTCAAGAATAGTTTTTAAATAGTGGGATGATAGCATACATCTGTTGCAGACTCTAGAGCCTAGTCTTAACTAGCGTTGTATTACTTGGTGTTACTACTAGGTAAGTTTTGAGGGAGGTCTGTGTAGATCAAGACATGAAGTCTTTTCTCCTTTGATATTTACTTTTCTTTAGTATTTTATTGCTATAGTCTGTTTCACATTGAGTGGAGGAAGCTAGCTGTGCAGTGATGCTCATTAAAGTGTAGTGTATGGCACAGTCAGGTGGTGTTGGTCAGGTCTGTAGATGTGCACTTGAACTTCTTTTGCCTTTGGAGATGATATGGAGGAAGAAGATTGAAGTGACTAGTGGATCTTGGAGTGGGAGCATTCTTAAAGCACAGTATTGCCTGCTTTTGTCTGCCTGATGGTGGGGTCTAGATTTGTTAAACACACTTTGATTCCTTATTACAAGCATACAGATGTATAATGCAAGTATTTTGGAAAGTATAATAAAATGGCAGGCAAGGCAGATCATGACAGGGAAGAACCCATTCTCCTGGCAACATAGAGTCTTCCAGTGCTAGCTGTACACCTTGGGTGTTGTTAGAGTAGTAGTGCACTGGCTTGATCCTTAGAATTAATTACCCTTTAAAAGAGTAGCTTAAACAACTTGAAATGTTTTCGTGTGTTGCTGGGTATGACTGACCCATTGATTTTATTTTTGTCTAACAGATTTTTTGTGTGTATTTGTGTCTTTCTGTTTCCCACGCTCCTGCAAGAGGGTTGATGTCATGTCATTATGTGATTATTTATGAAAAATATTTTGTGGACTTCATAAATTTTATATTGTTCTTTATTTTTTACATAATTTATTTTATTTAATGTTTTTTCTTATTATAGACATTTTTAAAATACTCTCTTCCTGGTGTATGTGTATTGATAACATAAGTAACTTCCATTTCTTCATGGTCTTTGTGGTTTATGTTTGGACCTATTAAGACCAGGATAACTTTTTGATAACTGCCACCAACCTGCTGTTACTGATTTATTCCATTCTGATAGAAACTGGTGATTGTGACATCATTCCAAATTTGAAATTTGTGATGCAGACAATTACAAAATTCAATAAATAGAACTTTAATAAAGGGAATATGGTTGATGTTGACTGACACATAGCTAAATACAAACTTTAGCGTTTAAAGAGTTGAACCCACTAGCACAGACAATCTTAGCAACACCAGTGGGTCCCATTGCAGTGCTTTTGGAGGTCTGAGGTAGGAGTTTGTGATCTGTGTTGTTATTACGCTGCAGATCTTCAGCAGGGAGACTTCATTTTGGTCTCAAGTGTTACTGTAAAGTCTAACCATTAAAATTTCCACACAGAGAGAACTTCTTGTTTGAAGCCAAACTACAGACATTGAGATCTGTGTCACATTTTCAGATGTCTGAAGCCAGCTGATAGCCATTACCTATGTGCTAGCACCTTGCTCCAGTCACAGGGAGTGCAGGTGCTTTTTTGTCATGCCTGTGGCCACACCTGCCAATGCCACAGGGATGCTCTGCAGGCCTCTGCTTCCCTCACAGGTGAAACCTTGCAGAGCCCTTCCTCTTGAAATGCAGCTCAGAAAACTCTTCTCAGTGAATACTGCAGCAGCATGGATTTTAGGCTAGTGCCTGCAACTTGTTTGGCTTTCTTTTGAAAGTGAAACTCCATTCTGTTTTGTCTCTTCATTTACAAAAGTCAGTTTCAGATCTGTGAGAACAGGTGATCTGCAGCATTTTCATGTCTTGTGAGGTTTTCTGTAACCACTGTAGAACTCAGTCAGGTCCTTCATGTTAAAACCCTGTTTGTAAGGGAGTTTAGTAAGTTTTACCATAATTGAGTTTCACATTTGATAAAAGGTTTGAGCAGAAACTGAACTGCTGTGATGGAGAGAATGAAGGCAGAAGTCTGTACACTGTCAATAGATGTTACAGTTCTCTCTTAAGGATTCTCAAGGATTTGACTCCAGATTGCTTTTGTAGACGAAAGAGCATGCTTGGAATTTGGTAGAATAGCTGTTTTCTTTTGCAACTGTAAAGAGAGAGATTTGTCTATTACTGCTTCAGAACTCAGTTATATATTCTGTTGAAGCTTGCTATAAACGGTGATTGCAGATGTGGTCTCTACTCACCTCTTCTGTTTTGTTTGAGTCACTGTAAGCCATTTAAAATAGAACAGAGGAGAACAACAGGATGCTAATTTAAGTGTCTGCCTTCAGATATGCTATCAGATATTTTTCCTGACAGGATCTTGGAAGAATGAAGTGCTTTATAGTCATTCACTGATAGGTTAGTGACACAGATGTTTAATTTAGTTATAGTTTATTCTGGATACCTGGAATCCAGAATCATGACTGCTCCTCCTGCTTATTATTTGAGTTTAGAAATCTAAATTTTACAATACGTTTTTATCCTTTCTCCAGTATTTTTTTATGCACACATTTATGAATGCTTGCTATTTATGTTATGTCAAGATGGTTTTCTGAAAGTCCTACAAACTACTTCCAGAATATCTAAAAAACTGCATACAGCCATATTTAAAGGTGAGCTAAAACTGTATTGTTTCATTTTTCCTTTTACAGTTGGGGAGACTTTAATATGCAAAAGGGCATTCAGTGTAAGCACCTATAATGCAATAGTTTGCCTGAAACATATCTGGTAGAAAATAAATTGAAATTATAAGTAAAAGATATTGGGTTTTGTTACTGACATGGGGGAATAATTGGCAACTACTATCATTGTGTGCCAGATGTCATAAGACTTCCTGTTAAAAAGTGGCTCAGAAGTTAATAAATTGTGCCATTTTTCTGTTGAAAAGTGGCTTAGAGGTTACTAATTATGTCATTTCACATCTCTGGATCAGATTCCACACTTCATGAATCCGTTACATCAAAGAACAGTGGCATGAAAGAACTTTGAGATTACTTGGAGATCTCTATTACATCGAGATTTTCCTTTTATCTGCATCTTTCCTTTGATAATGTTTGGGATGCAGTGAACCTCTGTAATGGGAAAGTGGACAAAATGCCAACAAATTCTGTTTAAGTTGGGCATGATTGGATGCTCTGACAGACCTTTGATACTGCCGGAATCGTCATACTAACTGGAAATCATGACTAAAGCTGTATTCTTCTAAGTAGACTTTGAAAATCTTTTCTGAGAAGTATTCAAAAGACTGAAGTACGCTATAATAAACTTTTTCTTGATGTGCATATAACATATACAGTGGTAGTACTTAATAATTACTAAATCAGTTATTGTAGGTAAAATGGAAAATGTACATGAAACAATCACAGCTCACAATTTTAACTATACTTCCTTATAAGAATGATGTTTTGGTAAATGTTCCAAACTAGTTTTTGAATGTAAAATTTAAACAGTAGCCACAAAACAGTTAGCAGATGTTTAATTTTATGTATGTTTGATTTTGTATATGTGCGTAATCCTGGTTATTTGAATTGGGATAGTCAGCAGCATAAAATTAAATGGGTGTTGAAATACTTTTCTGGTTCAGGAATTGGGTAAAACAAGGAATAATATTTGTACATTCAGGCAGCAAGTTAGGAAGAAGCTTTGCACATATGAGAAATATTTATTCCTTGGCAGCAAAGAGGGGTTTAACTAAAACTTGTGAAAATAGAAAGGTAAGTTCGTTCCTTGAGACACTTTTCAAAACATTACAGTTTAGTGCAAAGTCAACAGTACACTAAAAAATTCCACACCACACCCTCCCATCAACCTTGCCTTATATGGTGGCTTAGCATGCTCCTCATAAGGAAGAACATAATGGAAAACAGCTTTTCTTTGTTGGACATAAATGATCAATTAGATGCACAGTAAGCTAGAAGGTATTTCACTTTTAGATCTATTAAAGTATTGGCTCTTGTTTCAAAGGTACATGAAGCCATGTCCTTTTCATTTTAAATTAATTTGTCCTGTTACTGTTGAATTTCTTAACAGTTCATTTTGCAGTCCTATTAGCTGCACTAACCAGAGATCTGTTTCCATGAGATACCATAATTTTATTTTTCCTTCAAATAATGAAGTACCTCTTGTTTGCTGGAAATCACCTGAAGTGCCATCTAATTAGTATGTTACATGCAGGGCGATTAGGAAAGAATGTAGCCAAATTTAATTGAGAGTAAAAGCTTGGACAGTCACATTCAATTTTATGACAGAGTTAAAAATAAGTGCAGTACATAAATATACAGTATACAGTGCTTAAATGCAGAGATGCAAGCAAATGTTTTGGGTTTTGCTTTGGGTTTTTTATTGGATTAGTCTTAAAACTTCAGTCTGAAGCGCTTTACAAGGTATTTAATGTGTTTTCTGTACAGTTTAATAGAGAGTGCTTTTGTAATCCTTATTCATAACTGTGCAGTTTCATTTTTTAGCCCCAGGTTTTTTATAGTGTGTGTATTTTTTGTAACAGCATGGTGTATGGCAACCATATGCAGCTCAGACTTGTTCTAAAATAGTAGGGTATAATTTTACTTCTCTATAATATTTAGAAATCTTTGGATTTTCTTTGAAGAATTCTCTGCTTCTCATATATAGTGAGAAAAATCACTGAATACTCAAAAGATTTTATGTAATGATTTTTCTTTGCTGAGGGCATACTCAGTTCATTATTTTAAATAATGAAAAGTTCGTTATTTTAAATAATGAGGATATGGCAGATCTTGCTCCCTCTTAAATTAAGCTATCATTTCTTCTGGAAGGGGAGCAGTATTTTACAGGGGTACCACAGCCCATAGCAGGGAGACTTTGAGGAGTGAGAGGGAGTAAGGGACTGCAGAGAGATCAGTGCTGTGTGCAAATCACTCCTAATCTTGATGTCTCTTGTTCCATCATTTTAGAGCTGATAGATGTCACGTGTACCCTGCTATTGCTGAACCCTGACTTCACCACTGCTTGGAATGTGAGGTATGTTTTGCTCAGAAAATGCCATCAAAAGATCTGAGCCTTACATGAGTGAACTGAAAGGTTTGCTTTATGTAGTTGTTAGTGATGAAGCAAGAACTTGTCAGCTGAGAAGTGCTGAAGGAATGTTAAAAATCTCTTTTTTCCTGTATATTGCAGATAGTTTGAGACTGCCCTTTTTTGGTTTCTGTTGGGTTGGTTTGTTTGTTTGGGTTTTTTGTTGTTTTTGGTTGTGGGGATTTTTTTAATCGCAGGCTGAAGATTACAGTGCTGCATATGAAGGCACGTTTGCACCACATTTTCAGGTGTATAAGTCCTACTGAACTACCATTCCTCTTTCCTCCTGCAGTTAATGAGGGTAGTGCTCAACTGATGTCTGCTGTGTGTATTCTGTTCTCATTTTTGCCTCTCTTTGAGTTCTTCTGAGATTCCAGCCAGGTTTGCTGCCACTACCAGTGCAGGCTATCAAAGTTCAGTAGACACACTGAAAGAGAGGGGGAGAAGGTGTCTACCCTTTATTTGAAACACATTTCCCATCTCCCCTCTCCTTTCTTGTACCTGTTGGGTTTAGTATAGTTTCATCATTGGTCAAGCTTCAGAACTTGTCCAGGAGTCAATGGAGGAGGAGCAGGAATTTACTGCTCTTCAGGGGGTGCAGAAACAACAATTCCTTACAACTTTGTAGTCTTACAACTGTTCTGTAAATTTCAGAGTTGGAGGAATATTCTCTTTCTGCTGCCTAGGTAAGACTGGAGAGAGTCTTAAGCTATAGTTTGAGAAGGGCTGGAGGGCTGGCGATACTATGATAGTCTGTAGAAGGCCATTAGTGGAAATCAGGACTTCTTTAGTTACAGTGCACTATTGCAGGTGGTGCATTAACAAAATGACCTAGAAAGATGATGGCTGCTTCTAGTTGTCAGCCCTAGTTATGGCAAATTCAGCTTTTTCTTTTTTCTTCTTTCACTGCTGATATACTTCTGAAGGATTCTGCTGTGTTCTGTATCTTTCTGTCTCTCAGGACTAAAAAAGAGGGATGAATATGATATCAAGGGGTTTACTGTCATGAAAATGTGTAGCTTGAGTAGCTTTGAAGTGATAAAATGGAATTAGGAGCTTGTGTAAGTAATAAAAGCTGTTAACAGTAATCTCATTTTATGGTACTTATAATTGATTTTTAGTGTACGTTTTGTGGAATTTTTTTTTACTGCACGTGCATTCATCCTTATCAGTCTGGCTTTTTTTGTGCCTGACAGCTGAAAGAGCTTTTATATGCATGAGAATAGTAGTTCAGAGTTGTAAGTGGGATTAAAAATCCTAAGGAATATGGGTGAGGATTGTTTTCACTTTTATGATGTTTATGATTTACCAGAACATACAAATTACTACAGAAGTTGGCCATACTCCCCAAACTGTTAACTAGTGATCTACTAGTCAGTCTGTCTTTGGAGCTCTGTTTAGCATCCAGAGAGATCTTTTTACACAAGCCAGTCAGTATCTGTGGAGGTTACCAGGGAGCCCACTGTAGCAAAGGAGCTGCTTTGCTGCATTTGATCCTACATTCTTCTAGGCTTCTGCTGGAAGTTTGCTCTTTTGTAGAGGAGGCACATTAATTATGTTGTCATATATTTCAGCTTCTCTGTGAAATTATGGGCCAAGCTAGCCAGATGTGTGCATAATCAGTCACAGAGTAGAGGACTGACTGTGTTCTTACAGATGCTGGTGGTAAATCCTTGTTCTAAGGTAGTCTGCTTGAGAACTATATTGTATGAGACTTGCACTCTGCTTGCACAACATGATGGATCTTGTGGGATGATTGATTTCTTGTTGCTCAGATGATATTTGTAATGCCAGATTCATCTTGCATTTTCTGTGCACAAATTCACTGTTTTATTTTGAGAGGGAAAAAAGCATCATAGATTATTAAGTAGCCTAAAAAGTAAAAAGTGTTCTAGTTGTTTACTGAAGAGCAGCCCTGTACACAGTGTGTTTCTTGTAATTTATTGACTCATTGTAGACTGGAATAATTCCTTTTTCATATGCTGAATTCTGCTGAAAGCTTCAGCGATAGTGGTTGTTCACTAGCACTGAACTTGAAGATAGATGAAGAGAGAGAAAATGAAATCCATTCCTAGGAAAGGACAAAGGACTTGACAGAACTAAGTCAGAAGATTAAAATGGTGTTGTGGAAGACAAATGAACATTTCAGCTCAGCTGACAATTACAGAAAGTCATATCTGATTAATGAAGCATAGGAGCACACAGAACTTTAAACATGTTTTCTGGGCTAGCTGGGAATAGATGGTATGCTGAAGAGTTGTAATGTGCCTACTACATATGTTATTTATTTATTTGTTTGTTTGTTTGTTTATTTGTTTAAATTAGAAGTAACTGGAAAGTTACAGAAGGACAGGGACTGTAACCCTGAGACCTGAGCAAGAGTAATTATATGGCAGAAGAAGATGTGCTAAGAGTAGGTGTGTCCCATCCTAGGAAGATGTGCTAAGAGTAGGTGTGTCCCATCCTAGGAAGATGTGCTAAGAGTAGGTGTGTCCCATCCTAGGAACTGGGAGAAATTCCTGTCACACTGAATGGGATAATTCGTGTCTTCAGTTGTCAATCCTAAATTCAGTTATCCTGTGTTTTTAGAAGCTGAAAAGTCTTGCAACCTAAAATGACCAAAATTTCATGTAAGTGATTGTAAAGGAATTTTCATAAATACCTTTGTTCTTCCTGGCATGTATAATTGATGAAAAGACGTTAGGTAACAAGACATTGTGAAAAGTCACATTTCACTTTCAGATATGAATTGCTTCAAAGATGCTAGCATAAGGCAAATCAAAATGATTCCAGGGTATTTTTTTGGGAGCTATTATCCTTAAGACTAAACATTATCTGTGATCCAGATGGCAAGAAAGTGAGCTAGAAATTTTTACCAAGTTGGATGTTAACTGAAAGAGCTTAGAAGAGCTTTATGTGGGAGTGTATAAGTCATACTAGTGCTTGAGGTCCTTTGTGAATGGGAGACTCTCTCATTTGAAAATTATTACGGCTAAAAACAGCTTTTCTGCTACAAGAGTGAAGGTGGATCCTGTCTGTACTTTGCAAAAGAGGAAGCTTAAGAGTGTATAACTATGAGGCTGTTTACTTACAGTGAATGTTTTAATGTAGAAAGAGCAATTTCTTCACTGAGAGTTTAAGTTTGGGGGTTTAGGTGCCCTGGTAATCTAAATCTTTGTTAAATATATATATGTATATTTGTTGTAAGTATTGGACTGATCTAGGCTGTATTTTCATTCTGTGTGTATGGTAAGTAATTTTTCACCTTTTACTTTGCAGTAATGGGCAGTTGTTCTATCTGCTCCAGGGCTGACCCTGAATCTTTCTTTTGTCTGCCAATTTGAGTACACTGGCACAGAATGGTCAGTCTGCCACTTCCGGTTGGTTAATCTGGACTGCCTGTTAAAAACCAGCTAAAAGCATCCAATCTGAAGCATGCTGGATTGCTTGAGATAAAAACAGATGTCCCAGTAGCTATTAGAAGCAAAACTTCCGTAAGGATTTATACATTCCCTACTCTGCTTCAGTTTTAAGTAGTAATTGCTCACTGTTAGTGTTGCAACCATTAGTTTCTGACTTTGGTATTAAGTCTCAATTGCAACACAATGCTAAAGTAGCAGATGGAGTCAGTTTCCTACTAAAAATTACCAAGTCAGACAGAAAATATGTACTCACAGAAAGTAAATACGTCAATTTGTTTGTGAGACTCGTGCCATAACTTTAGGACAACATTATGTTTTCTGTATCAGACTGTAGAGGAGTTTTGCCTTCTTACTTGATAGCAGATCTTTCCAGAATATATTTCCTCCCATCCCACTGGTGTCTTTTGGTCAGAGACTTGATCATCTGCTCCTCAATATACTAGTGCCATACCTATTATTATGATGTCAGAAATTATTAGAAAAACCAACACCCAAACCCATGCCAAGATTGCTTCTGCTTCTTGCACTCTCCATTTTCAGTTGTGACTTCGGCAGGTTCTGGGAAATGTGTGATTTCTTTCTGCAGATGGTAACTTTGAAACTTAATTCAAAGCTGCTACCTACTAGATTGGAGAATAGGATATGAAGACTAATGCCCTTGAAGTAACCAGTGGTGGGGTGATGTATTCAAACATGCTCAGGACAGGCAATAAGAGTTATAAAATCTAGAAAGAGGGTGAGAGGCAGGGAATTCTATGCAAAGAAGATGAGAAGGCCAAGTCCAGGTTTTAATTTTCCTCTGTCTGTGGGAGGTAATCTAGGAAAGGTTGTGTTGCATGGGCAAATTTTAACTTTTTTTTTAACCGAGGATTGTTTTACATTTAAGTAAACTGAGCGATTGCAGCCTTTTTGTTAAGCTTGCAGAACATTCTCCACACAGAGAATATTTTCCTTTTAGAGAACCTTGACACTGTACCTTGAATAGTATGTAAAAACTAAAAGTGAATGTGGAGGAATGCTATGTGTAAGACTATTTTCAGATGTACACAGTGACCTGAGGGCTTAATTTCAAGAAGGGGTGTTTATCCATATATGTAACCCTACTGATAATTGACATTAATTTCTAGGTAGGTTTGAGAAATAATGGGTTGCATATGTTCAGATTAAGATGAAGTTCTTTGTGCACATATGTATAGTACATATATATGTATAGTAAACACTATATATACTACATATATGTATATAGTGTATATATATGTGTATAGTAGAATGAATTATTGCACTAAAGGGTTTTTAAACTCTTGTAGTTGGGTTTGGTTAGGATACAAAGGAAATGCCATTCAATTTGTAATTGGGATTTGTGTTCCACGTTCAGGTTGCTACTTTTATTCACAGAGATTTCTTTTACCTTTTGTAGGAAAGAATTAATACTGTCCGGCACTTTAAATCCACTTAAAGATTTGCATCTTGGAAAACTGGCGTTAACCAAGTTTCCAAAGAGTCCAGAAACATGGATTCATAGGTTGGTTTCCTTTGCCTTCTTTTGACTCCTCAAACATTTTTCCTAGGGTTTTTTTATTTACTGTTCTTGGGTTCTTGGGTTAAGGAGAGTCATAGATGAGGGAGGACATCTAGAAATAGATCAGATTTTTTGAAACAGTCATTGCAGAATACTGTGCTTTGGCTTTTGAAACTACCTGTCTATATTCTACACTTAGAACTGAAGTCATATGCATCTTTTCTGCTGCATACTTTTAAAATAAACTTCAGAGGGGAGATCAATTTCCTTAGAGGTTTATTGTGTCTTGCAGCACCTTAAATTCTCAACCTGAAAATTCTGATTCCATCAATTGGAAGTATTTGAGCACTGTAGGTTTCTCTTTTCCCTCCAACTCACCACTGTATTGCTTGTCTACGGGCATTTCTGAAAGTGAAGATTCTGTTAAAGCCAACCTTTATAAATAAAGTTGGGTTCTTTTCCATCTCAGTACTGATCTTTTTGGTTTGGTGAATTTGTTTTTATAATTTCTAACTTAAACTAAATCATTCAGTCACCACATTTACTGGATGTTAAAATAACAGATCACGTTTGGAAAATTTAACTCCAGAGTTACTCAAATGCACAAGGCTAACCATCTCAGTGATGAGTGATCATAAAATGCCTGTACCAGAGCCAAGTGACGTAGAGATCCCTTGCTCAACTTTAAAACAAAAAAACTCCAAAAACATGTATGTGTGGTCTTTTTTCATGATAGAAATAAAAAGATAAGTCGACCTTTTATAGACAGCACTAAAGAGTTTTAAGTGTAACACATTAGGAAGCAGTTTGTAATGTTCAAATTTAATATGCCCAGCGTTAGGACAGCTGTAAAGTTGATACTGCATTAAGGGTTTCATACTCTATAAAGAGCATAACAAAACTTACTGACTACATGAGACTTTTCTGAAGTGGAAGTTGTTGATAAACTCTTGTTTGTCACTGCATGCATGAGCTTAACATTCTCAAAGCAAGCCTTGCAGGCAATGCATGGAATAGTGCAAGGTGTGTCATTGATACAGCAACAACAATGAAATTCTGCAGCATTGATTTTTAATTGTGATGTTCAACTTCTTTTCATCATCCTCAGGCTACTGACTTGTGCTGCTTGATGGCTTTGAAGCAAAAGTATGCAGTTATAGTTGGAAAAAAATCTTGCAGTTTGTCATAGTATATCTTTTCTATATGGTGGCTAACACGTGAAAAATAAGGTTTTTTTGCATGTTAATACTTCTGAATACTTCTGTCCATTTTTGATAACTGAGTAAAAAAATACAACATAGATAAAACCCATGAGTGAACAAACTTATTATGAATGTCTTCAAATGAGAGAAAAAGCAGATAAGTTAACTTTTTTTAGTAGGCGATTAACTTACCTATTTTATATATATATATATATATGTAGATATATAGTTTTACATATGGCTTGCAAAAAAAGAAATCGTGAATGTATTTTTTTTTTATTATTGATTTCTTTTAACCTGAAGTTAAAAGAAATTTTGACACTTTCCAAAGAAGCAATTATAATTGGTTTTGGAACCAATGTGAGCCAGTGCAAAATAGGATAACCTCTGTGCTGCACACCAGAGAATGTCTCTCCAGAGCATTCCACATTGGACCATTGCAATTCCATTGGCATGGGCTGCTCTGTGGGAAATTACACGTCTGTAATCTATTTTTGTAGAACCCTTTTGTGTTGGGGCTGCAGATGCAGCATTGAGGTTGCCTCTAAAAATACTACTAAAACTTTGTCCAAAGTAAAATAAAAAACAAAAACATCTAGTAGTCTGTACTTATATGTGTATTTCATCAGTAAAAGCATTTGTTTTGCTTACATCCTTGAAACCATAAGCCTTTTGGACTCTGCTGCTGCTGGTGAGGTACAGAAACCAATTTGAATTGCAGTGTGCAGTACTGTCAGATGTAAAAGATACTAAGCAGAGTTAATTTTTTATTAAATCACTTTTTTCTATCTCACTTTGGCTACTTCATTTTAGTGCAATGCAAGACTTTGAAAGAGGGGACTCCATTAGAAATTTCATGCACACACTGCTTGCGCTGTTTCATAAATTTGCTGTTTCCTTCTGTTTCGTTTTACTATGCTGTAAGTAGCCATGATCACTTAGAGTGAACAAACTGATACAGCTGTTTTGGGAATGTGATCATCGTGTGGTAGCTTTTAGCATGGTGGGTGATCAGATGGTTGTTTATCACTACCTCATTATCTTGCTACAATGTAGTTCAGAGAATACAAATGTTGAAAAGATTTGATTTATGCAAATGAAAAACTATTTTTTTTCTCTTAAAATTGCTCTCTCACCATTAACACTTTACATCATTTAACCAGACGGTGGGTGCTGCAACAACTAATTCAGGAAAACTCCTTGCCCAGTCTTGCAACTAAAGGAAACTTGGGAGCAGCACCTGTGGAGAGAATTCACCGACTAGTGCAGGAGGAAATGAATGTCTGCTCTGAAGCTGCTGGGAGATATCCAAGCAACTACAATGCCTGGTCCCATCGCATCTGGGTTTTACAGCATTTGGCAAAGCTCACTGTCAAGGTATAATACAATAATGAATAAATTATTATATTTTCTTGTCCAAAGAACCTTAATACTGGTTTGCAAAGCAGATTGTATAACATGAATGAAGACTATCAAGTGAAGTTATCACAGATAGCTAAGAAAGTTTTAAGAAAGTGGGCAAAATCTTGCAGTGAGAGTGTGTTTTGCATTTTTCTATCCAGTGTAAGCAGGTTCTGCTCAGCAGAAATAGCACATTTTTCTTGCCTGTGTTCAAAGCTCTGTTTCTCTCTTAAATGTATGTGTGGGAAGAGTTTCAATGAGGCTATGTGAGCAGAAGTGAGGAATGGGCAACTCTTAAGTAATTCTTCTTGCACTAGTCTTGAAATTCCCAGTAGAGGAAAAAGGTAATATGTAACAGATATTATTTTGGTAATGTAATATCATTTTATTGATGCCCTTATTCAGCTTACCTGTAGTTTCAGAATACTGAAGGAGCAAGTAAAGACAGCAGGAATGAATTTGGAGAAAGCATAGTAGTGCTTGTAACTAATTTCTTCAGTTCCAGCTGTACTTTTTGACAGCATTTAAACACTGAGAACTGATTAAACTATTTCTGGGATAGCAGGGACACTTTATGTGGTGTTGAATGTTTTGCATCTGTAACATCAAGACCTCCAGCAAATTGAATTAGTTAATGTGACATGGTCTAAAATTATATAGGCAGTTTTGTAATACCATGTTTTCTGAGTGGCTAGGTGAGTTCTTTGTAAATATTGGTTTAATACAGTGACACATAACTCACTTTTTACAGCAGCTGCTGCATTTTGCCACGGAGTTGTAAGGGAGGAATTTACTGGACATTGTTGAATCAATACAGCCATTATTTTTATGTCCATTGCAGAGACAGGGCAAAATTTGGACTTGTCTGCCTAGCAAATTTATATGAAAAGGTGGTTTTCAGAAAGCTTCAGGAACTTTATTAGAGCTTACTAAAAGGTGAAGGTAGTTACCACTGTTAAAGAAAATACAATTCATTTTATGCCTTAAAACAAGTTCCAAACAGCTCTGTGTCCATTATATAGTAACAGCAATCTGAGGATCAGGATTACACCTTGAGTGCTTTTTATGCTCGCTATTCCTAACTAATTTAATTAAAGAAAAATAATAACATTGTAATAGAAATAACTCTTTGCAGAAGTTGAATTATTCTGGAGAGTTTATTCATTGTCAGTTGTGAGTGCTTTTTGTGAAAAATCACAAACATACATGTGAAGAAAGTATTTTAAATTTTATTGATCATTCCAAATGCCTGCCATCCCACTTTCCCTACTGATCTGTTGAAGACTATAGAAGTGATTCTTCTGTCTAGAGTTGTCCATCTGGTTTCTGTTACCTATGGCAAAATTTCCCTGGTGCTGTTTTTCCTCCACCAATGTGTTTAACCTGTTGAGAAGTCTCCATGTTGGCTCTAGGTTTTCTTCATTACACCACCTATGCATCTCATCAGAGGGCTTAGTAGAAGGTGTTTGGGATACAGGAAAATTAGGGAAAAGTGTGGAATATATAAGATAGCAAGAAACTTGTGATAAAATGTCC
The DNA here is from genome assembly GCA_034336665.1 of Luscinia megarhynchos. Classification (NCBI taxonomy): domain Eukaryota; kingdom Metazoa; phylum Chordata; class Aves; order Passeriformes; family Muscicapidae; genus Luscinia; species Luscinia megarhynchos. The sequence continues at coordinate 56,829,248 of CM067592.1, read as the reverse complement.
AGGTAACTTTAAGAGGCAGAATTATATTGTGATTATTTGCAAGATATGATGCAAGGAAAAAAGTAAATAAGAACAGGGAAAAAGGAGACATTACAGATTTTCACGAAAATATGCAGGTTCATAGAATCACAGAATGGTTTGGCTTGGGAGGGCCCTCCATCTTATGCCAGCCACCCTGCCATGTGCAAGGATGCCACTCACTAGATCAGGCTGCTCAGGGTCCCATCCAGCCCACCCTTGAATACTCAATGGAGGGGGCATCTGCAACCTCTCTTGAGCAACATATTTCAGTGCCTTACCACCCTCACAGTAAAGAATTTCTTCCCCAATATCTAATCTAAGCCTGCCCTCTTTCTTTAACCATTACCTCTTGTTCAGTCACTATGTAGTCACATTAAAATCTCTCTCCCTCCTTTTTCTAAGTTCCCTTAAGATACTGAGAGTCCACAGTGAGGTCACCCCAGAGCCTTTTCTTCTCCAGGCTGAACAACACCAGCTTTCTCAGTCTGTCCTAATAGGGGAGGTCCTGCAGTCCTCATAGCATCTTTGTCACCCTTCTCTTGACCTGCTGCAACAGGCCCACATCCTTATGCTGGTGACTCCTAAAGCTGGATACAACATTCCGGATGAAGTGTCAACCAGAGTGGACCAGACAGGCAGAATACCCTCTCTCAGCCTGCTGATTTTGATGCAGCCCAGGATGCACTTGGTTTTCTGGGCTGCAAGTGGGTCTTGCTGGCTCTTGTCCAACTTTTCATCCTTGAGAGCTCCCAAGTGCTTTTCCATGCTAATTCATTTCCAGTCTGTGCTCACGTCTGGGATTACTCCAGCCCAGGTGCAGCACCTTGCTCTTCGATTTATTGAACTCATGGGCCCATTTCTCAACTTCATTCAAATGTCCCTGTCTAGCATCCCGTCCTTCTGTTGTGTCAGTTGCACTGCCCTGCTTCGTGCCATCTGCAAATGTGCTGAGGGTGCACTTAATCCCACTGTGTGTGTTATTGGTGAAGATACTGAAGAGCAGCAGTCCCAAGACAGCCCTGAGGGACTCATCACCAGTCTCCACCTGGACATAGAGCCATTGACCATTCCTCTCTTGCTGCATCCATCCAGCCTGTTCCTTACCCACTGAATAGATCCTGTATCTAATCCATCTGTCTCAAATTCAGAGGTAAGGATGTAATGGGGAACCCATATTGAATACCTTACACGTCTAAACCCATGACATCTGTTGGTCTTCTCTTGTTGACCACTGCTATCACTCTGTCATAGAAGGCCACCAGATTGCTCAGGTGCGATTACTGGCTGCCTCATGTCACCTCCTTGTCTCATATGTGACAAGCCTGTCTTCTGGAAGGATCTGCACCATGGTCTTGCCAACCACAGAGGTAGGGCTTACCAGTCTCCAGTTTCCCGGGTCTTCTTTTCTCCCCTTTTTGAAAATGGGAGCAGCACTTCCCTTTTTCCAGTCATTGGGGACTTCCCGTAACCACCATGACTTCAGGTGTGATGGTCAGTGGTTTGGCAACATCAACCAAAGTTGTCTCAGAGCTCTGCAATGTGGATCTACAGATGCCACATTGTGGCTGTTCAGCTTCCTCAAGTGGTTCTGAATCTGCTCTTTGCTTATAGTGTGAGGGACCTCATTCTAACCCACAAGAATCTAGAGGATCAGGGACTAGAGAGAAGTGGGAGGGAGGCCTGACTACCAATGAAGACTGAGACAATAACTCGGCACTTCATCCTTCTCCATATCATTTGCTACCAATTCTTGCTTATCAGGGAGCATACACTCTCCTTGGTCTTTTTTTGTGACCTGTGTACTTACATAATCCTTTCCTGTTATTCTTTGTGCCTTTTGCCAAGTCCTGTTCCAGCTTTGCCTTGGCTTTTCTGACCGCATCCCTACCATTCTTTTAGACAGAGGTTGGTCACTTGCTTGTGTCTCATATTCCACCTTCAGCAATTTCTGTGTTTGAATATCTGAAAAGTATGATAAATTTCAACAAGATGCAGGATTAGAACCATGCTGAAAAATTGGCAGATGAAGCAGTCTGATTCTACAGCCATTTAGTTCTTGCAAGGTTGCTTGAAATTAAGGAGTACCTGTATTATTTACGGCTGTATTTCTGCTGTAATATAAACCTTGCCTGTAGTATGAAACAAAACTACGGAAATTGCCCAGAAACATAAGTTGTTTGTTGTATTATCATTTAAATATGACTTCTCAAAACATTTTTTCATCAACATTTCTATCCTGTTAATGATAACAGGTTTATTAACAAAGCTGTTGGCCTGCTTTGGAGGATTTCAAGAGGTAGGCTATGCAATAGGATTTTGGTTATTCTTTTTGGTTTGATAATCCCAATGCTACCACAGATTGAATTTCAGCCCAATCTGGGAAAAAGATTTAAAATGCTACAGAAGAAAGTTTTGGCCCAGTAGGAGGATTTTCTCACAGGATATAGGTGTTTCTTCTTTCTTACAATAGACAGTCACAAACATTATCTTCTTTCAATACACAAATTTCAGATTTTTCTAGTTGCAGAATTTGAATGGCATTAGCAAGTTTATGTAATGTTTAAATAGTATTCATTAACATAAATCAAGGATTTGCCAAGAATAGATTGTTTGAGCCTAATCTAAGATTGGATCCAATCCAAACTGGTATTGGAATACTGCCTTGGAAAGCCCAATGTCAGCTTTCTCACATGACTGTACAGTTAGTGGGGTTAGATCATAGGCTCCAGATACCTACTAAAAGGTGGGTGTGTAATTAGTTAGAGAACCGGGGTAAGAGAGTAGTAGAGCTATATTCTTCAAATCCATACACACTGTGTTGCTTCAGTGAAATCATGCAGATAGAAAAATAGGAGGTAGTTCAGCAAGTATTGACAAACTTTTTTGTTTTCTTTAGATTGGAATACTCAATTTCATAATTAAAGGATGGAGATTGATTGATTGATCAGACCCTACAATAAAACAAGCAAGCAAACAAGTAGTGGGGTAATTGTTATGAGGCAACATTTCTCTGGTGTTACGCCCAGAAGACAGTATGTTCACAAAATATAAAGTAGATTTTCTTGTAGCCATCCCCAGTAAGGCCTTGGCTTTTTCTTAAATGACTGGGTCTACTAGTTATCTAAGATACTAGTTTCTGTGAGTGGACCTTGGTATATTTGTCTGGTTATTTCCCCAGAGGAGAAATTTCTGCATTTCCTCTGCAGACCCAGAGGTCGAGACAAAGGTCAGTGAGCACACGTGGTATTCTGGGGGAGGCTGCCTGTTCCATGGTAGTCAGCTTGCCACCAGAGGTAGCAAAGAGGTTTTCAAGAGTGGGGAGGCAGGTATTTTCATAGTTTCCTCTTTCTTCACAGAACAGTGGCAACGGGCTTGTACAAGGGCTTGTACTGATAGAGATGGAAATAGAGAAAGCAGACTTTGTAACAAAGAACCTCTTGGAATTCAGACATTGGCTGGTTTTTTCTTTTACTTGCAGTTGTTAGAAGCATCTTCTGCTGGTACTCTGAGATTCCTAGATAGGAGGCTCAGTTTTTTGTAGATCTCAAGAAGTTTTCATGGCACTCTTCTGTGTTGCTTTTTTAGAAGAGGTGTTCTTGTTCAGGTAAGGAATGATGCTGGGAATAATTTTATTCCCTTTGTACAGGGAGTAAAATGCGTAATTAAGATACCTCCCTGTAAATTTTTATCCTATAAATATTTCAGATCAATGAATTGGATTCTTCCAAGGTCTCAGTTAAGCATAAGCATGTCTAGTATCAATCACAGCTGAATAAAGGCCAATCTGATTTTCTGAGCCTTATGTTTTTCTTAATAGACTTCTAAATTTTGAAGTTCAGAAGTTTAAAACACTAAGCTCAGTTCTGTGAAGGAAGGAAAAGCTGATCTTATGGTTTAAAGTAAAGATCTGGACATGGAGTTTTAGCTCTCTTAAGAACCCTGTGAGTGGACTGTTACTTAATACTGCACTTCTCTTTGCTGATCTCTGGAAGAAAGGTAATGCTGGTATCTTTTGGCAAAATCTTTTAAAAAACCATGTTGTCTATCTTGGGTAGAATACACTGTCTGCATTGTATTTACTCCAATTTCTTTTAGAACAGATGCACCCCAAAATGCTATATAGCTAGCCTTGTGTGTTTCCATGGTTTTCTTTGTGGGAGGATGTGGTTTTTGTGCTGCAGTATCAGTTTTCTACCTACAAAAGTTGTTTTGCATCAGCTGGTCCTGTTAACTGATGTAGGTGGTTTGGGAGAAGAGGTTAAAAGCAAGAGTATACCATAAGATTATCAAGATTACTTCAGAAAGTCTTTAGAAGTAAATTAGAAAGGTAGTTTTGATCTCTTTGGATAGTTTAACCTCTGGGGGAGAAGCAGTGTGAGGAAAGAGGTTAAGGCCTGTGAACAAAAAACAGACTGCTGGCTCTAACAGAGAAAGCAAAGCAAAGTAAAAGCTTTGTCTGGGAGCCAAACTTGCATTTCCCTCCAGAAATGAATTTTGAAGGTTGAAGAGCACTCGGAATTAATAGACAACTCACAGGAGCTAGCAGCTAAAAAAAAAGCTAAATTTAAGTATTTACCAGAATTTTTGTGAAAGCCTTTCTAGGGGTTCTTTGGTAGTAAAATCAAGCAACCTGATTATGGTTAAGTACCGTATTTGTATTTCACAGGTTCTAGGACTTTAAACATACTGTTATGGTTGACATCCTCTCATGGAAAATGAGGGTGTAAATTAAGTTTGTGGTTTTTTCCTTTTAAGCAACTCACCCACCTTCAGACATCCACAATCCGCTAGGTAAAAAGTAAAATTCTTAAAGCTAATGGCAGTGTAGTTTGTGCCTCATCTAAATAGTATTTATTGCTAACCATTTTGAGATTCTTAAACCACTGCTTATTTCAGTATCAGAAGTGGTTTGGGATTTTTTCCCACTCAGCTTGTGGGAGGGTTTCTGAAAAACCTGCCTGTTCAGAGTTTGGGAGAAGTATTAATTTGTTTTCTGCAGAGATGCCAAGGTGCTTTTCAGTGCACAGTAGAAAAGCCTCAGTGATAGTTCATTTTTCTGTGTATTCTTAAACCGTTTTTAAACCAGTGGCTGAAATCCCCAAAGAAGAGTTTACTTTAATACAGAAGGAGTAGTGGTAAGTTCCTCCTTTATACTGGTTGATAACTATCCCTGCATTTTGTTTCAGGTTCTCCTTGATGAACTTTCATCCACTAAATATTGGGTATCCATGCATGTCTCAGACCACAGTGGGTTTCATTACCGCCAGTTCTTACTCAATTCCTTGATACGCAGAACGGTGACTGACAACAACGTACTGGTGCAAAATCAAATGGTAAATGAACAAAACCCGATCCTTCAGAAGGAGGAAGAGAGTGCAGGGACAGAAGCTGCCTGTGCAGAGGATCAAAGCGTGGATCTCCCCCGCCGTTTAGATGAAGAGATGGAACTCTGCAGTGAACTGATTGATAATTACCCAGGGCACGAAACCTTGTGGTGTCATAGGTAAGAGGACTTGTCAAAAGAGCTTCTTTCTGATTTGTGTTTGTTTCTTCACATGGTATTTCCAAACAAGTCGTTCTTGTTTTAGGAAGTGCCACTCAATAAAAGATTTTTAAGCAACTATGTATTAAGCCTTTGGAAAATGTTCAAGAGCATAATCAGAACTGTTGTGTGGGAGATTTGATTTGGCTTAAATATCTTATGATGTAAGCTCTACTTGTCCCAATAATCTGTGCAAGAGACATAAGATGCTGTTAATGAGCCTCCTCACACTTTAAATGTTTAAACAACAAAAAAATGAACAAAATGTAGATAGAAGATTGGCTGCATAAAATGTTTGCTTCATTAGCTGGGTGCAGGTTCCTGACTAAGTAACAGCAGATTTGCCAAAATGACATGGAGCCCTTTCTAGTACAGCGTGCGCAGACAGAGCAGATTTTGTGTCTGTGAGGGAAATCTGGTGGGATGACAGATGAATTGAAACAGTTCAGCAGCAACAGCACATTATTTTCAGTGCATGACTTTCTCTTTTTTTTTCTTATTTTCCTTTGAAGAAGGTGTGTATTCTACCTTCAACAGCACTTAAGCAACAAACTTCCTCTCCTGAGTGCAGTGGTATCATCTGTGGACAGCAGTGATGAAAGTCTGAATAATTCCCACCATAGTCCTGCAACAAGTCACATGTCTCAAGCTATGGATGTTGATGGTTTGAATGAATCCAGCAGCAAACAAGGTTATACCCAAGAAACAAAACGCCTGAAGCGTGCTCCTGTGCAGGACTCTCTTGGTCCAGAAATGGAATACCGGTTTGTTGATAAAGTATTATCAACTTGTAGGGATGTGGACCAAGCCAGGTTTGCTACTGCTTATAGAAAATGGTTAGTTAGTTTTTTAGGTCAGTGAAGGAGGTGTTTAGAGCTTTCAGGGTTCTTCTCTTAGTGCAATATTCTCTTTTCAGACACAATGCATGTCTTGGTTGCAAGTGTTAGCTAACCCTGTGTTTCTCCCTCTTTTGATGGTCAGTCCTAAAGCTAAATTTCAGAGTAGAAGTCTGTCACTTTATTAAAGAACTAGCATACATTTTTATTAAGCAAATGCAGTTTGTTACTTATCTCTGTAAGAAATCACTCTTATCAGCTTCCTACTATGATATTTACTTTTTTTTTTACTTCTGCATTAAGGTGGACTGAATCATTTGACTTAAAAAAAAAAAAGAGGTAAAAGAAAAAAAGTTTAAAATCCTTGTGCAACAGAGTGTCTGAAAAAAGAATGAGAGAATCTGTCATATCAGCTAAACCTGTTCCTAGTTTGTTCCTGTGTAGCATCATGCTAATACCTTATTGGATCCAGACTATATTCACTGACTGCTATTATTTTTGTATAGCAATCTTTGGTAGAACACCAGAATACCGTGTTTCTTTCTGAAGGCTCCAGTAACAGCTTTGGAGCTGTCATGCCTTTTACTGTTTTAACCGGGTTTTTTTTTTGCTTATTAATTGTCATGTTAACTTGATAGGAATGTCTATAAGCAGATACAGGAAAATGTGGCAGAAGATAGTTCAAACACATGTTCACCCACAGCCAGAGCTGTATTTGGCTCTATTTGGAAATAGTTTTCTTAAAACAGACCACTTTACTTTCATTTCTTACTTAGTGTTTATTTATTTATTTCATCTCAGCAATCCAGAATTAATCACACTTGATACACATTTCTGAATGTCTTATTTACACTACAGATTCTCACCATGCTAAATCACACATTGCTAACTTGTATTTAACCAAAACCCTACAAGTCCAATATTGGATGGATTAAAAGGTAGTTCTTCCAACTGATCATTGAGACTGTACAGTTAAAAAAAGTGACAGCAAGAGGAGGGAGCTAACTCTTCCCTTCTGTTCTTTTGAAGAGCTTCAGTTTCTTTGATTCCTTTTTTTTTTTTCCTTTTTTTACCCTTAAGGAAGAGCTCTACTCCAACCATACATCTCTGTTTACATAACTGTAAGTTTTAAGGGAATTTGAAATCAAATATGAATGGTGTATTTTGTCATTTCCTTAGAACTTGTCTGTAAAAGGGATTTTTTACAGTAGTAGAATTGTGCTGGTCCACAGACCCTGGGAAAACATTCTACAACTGTAGAAGTCTATACAATGGCAACATTGCCTCTTTTAAAAGCAGACCGTTCTCTGGGGGTATTCAATTTTCAAGGTAGTGTCCTTGCCATAATTGCTTTATTTATCTCCTGCCCCAAATGCCTCTTGACCATAAGTTTCAAGATGCTGTATCTGTTGGGCAGAGAGAGAAACGATGAGGGAGGAAAAACCACAGGTAGCCTGTTCAAAATGTGTCTCTTTGAATCAAAAAAAGCACTTGAAATGTGAAGTTCCTGTACTTCTAAGTGGTTTGATGAATGGAGTTTATTCTTGCATTTCAAAATGAAAACAGACCACTCGCAATCTTTGAGATTATGTTCATGATTCATTTCAGGCACAAAGTGGCTAACAATGACATTTCTAAATGTACACTGTTCTGTTTACAGTACATAGAGAAGACTGATCTAGGCTTGAGCATCTCCATGTCAAAGCTTTGTCTCAGAGGGCATCCACACCTGTCTCTCCATAGGTATGGATGTATTATGTGGTCGTTAGCTTGGAGGTGCTATGGGGTGCTGTGATGGGTTTGGTTGATGGTTTTAGTTGCAGAAGAACATAACTGTTGTCTGAAGGAGTGTGGGATTGGCTTGAGAGGATAGTTTTGTCATAAGATGTTGCCTCAGTGATCACTGACATGGATAGGTTCAAGTACAAACAGGAGTCTGAACTTAAGAACTCGAGCAAGAACTTTTACATGTCCAAGGGACCTGATGTTTATTGAATGTGGATTATACATTAAAGTATGTGTAGTAGCCTCGGTCATCTTGATTAACAGTATCTCATTAAAGTGTGAAGTCAAGGGGACAATGTATTAAAGATCAGGTTCTTGGCCCTAGGTTACATAGTAATCTATTCTTGTGTTCTGTTTACCTTGGCAAAAACTACCTGTTTATGAGAAAAATGTTAGTGGTAGGAGCAATCTCGGAAGTGGGAGCATAAGAAACAATTCTTGTACTGTCTCTTCTTGCACGGGAATGACTGAGGCTTTCAGAAGAAAATACTAATATTAGACTCTGACTTGAAACTCATTATATAGTTCTTCCAGACTATGATCTGGAATCTTAGTTAGCATTCTTAGAGCTGTACTGTGGAAGTTCTGTGCTTTTGAACTTGACATCATAAACATTGAAGCAGGTGCCCTCATATACATGTGTGTAGTTCCTATTGATGTCAGCAAAAGTGATGCATTCCTGTAGGACAACAAGATTTGGTCCTATGTATCTGAATAGAGTTTGCATTGAATTCTTGGAACTAAGAGTTTTAGAACTCTGATTAGAGATGGTGCTGAAATTCTTACTACTTTTGCAAAACACTGATGGCTGTAGTATAACTCATAAGTGTAGGTTTTTAAAGTCTGCACCCAATGGAGAGATTCCCCTGTACTCTATTTTTTTAAATCCAGTTAGAATAGTTACATTTAGAAATGTTAGCAGGCCTGAAAACTAAGCAGTGAAATTGAAACAAGTCATATCTTTCTGTTTGAAGGAAATGCAAACAGTAAGTTGTTAAATTTGAGCTTTAATTTTTTAATGGTAACAGTATATATTATATGAAAAAGGAAAATAATATCTTTAATTGCTTCAAACTGTCAGTGTCCTGAAGCCTCATTCATGCAATGGTTGTAAGAGGTGCTGCTAACATACTGCATTAAGCTCAAAGCTGATGGGAAGTTCTGGAGCTATGATCTGTGCAGCATACCTGTCTAATCATTTGGTGTTAGTGCAGAGTCCCCTTTGGATGCTGTTTAAAAAAAATAAAGTGGCTTTAGGCCATTGGTAGTTAACATACAGTGAGCACAGCTGCTTTACATAAGGCCTTTCAGCTGTTTTGTGTTTCAGAGATCAGAGACTAAAAATCTAATTGGTGAACATTCCTGCAGAGAAAATGTCCAGCAGAAGCTGCAGAATACAAGGCTCTCACTCTCTGAAGTTTCTTCAAATATAAAATCAAACTTTGTACGTCTTTAAACATCTTCATGTAAAGTTCAGCATCTTTCCTAATTTTGTCCTCTCCTGTAATATGTGTTATTTGAATGGATTCTTTTTGTTCACTGGATTAGTCTTTGTAGAAATTTGTTTGTGCTAGAAACAAAGGGTTTCGAGGAACAAATGTAATTTGAAACTACAGAATTTGGAATAGAAATCATGTTTTTAAGTGGTAAATTCTCAGCTGCTAAATACAGTAACTGTTATTTCACTGGCATTTTGTTTGTCTTGTGTGTTACAGTCACTGGAGAAACACGCAGCATTAAAGATAGCTACAATAACAAACTTGTATGAAGTTATTGGAACACATTGTTATAGCTGCTCTGATTATTATTCTTAATGTACTCATGGCTGCATATTTGTGTTTTATTGACTGCTTACATATTCTTTATACAACAAAATCCATGTGTCATTTAAATAGGGGATAAAGTAACTTGTCAGTTTATACTATTTGATTAATTACCTTGTATGTCATTTGCTTTAAGACAAATAAGCAAAGTGATAATATAGTGAGAAAGCTTAGATTTTTGTCTTACAATCAAAATTTCTGGCATTTCCTCTTTCATTCTAGTGCTGCTTAATTAGAATGTGTAGCTAGACTTTATGGATGGGAGTGATTTTTTTTTCTTAAGTAGATAGTTAATGAATTTTTAAAACAGTACTGTATAAAACTGATGAACAGAAACAAAATGTTTTGGAAAGGTTTGTCTGCATAACCAGACTCAATAAGCATACTTTTCCAAAAATACATAATACACTGAGCAAAATGTGAGTACCAGAGAATAATTTAATTTGTGAGTCTTTAGAGACTGGATGATTGAATATTTGGACAAGTTGCTGTTTGTTTAGTTTTGTTTTGTCTTTTGTAAGAGAGGAGTGCTTTTTGGGGTTTTTTTGGGTTTGTTTTTTTTTTTTTAATCTAGTAGGAAGTGAACCATTGCACTTGCAATGTGGGGAGAAAATCCCACAACTGCTGAATTTTATCTTGTAGAGCAATTTTGGAAAAAGCAGTGAACTGACACTGAAACGTAGATGTCACTTCTAAATGCATCTTTGCACTCACTGGGTGATGAGATATATGTATAATTAGATCTTACAGTTTTATCAGTGTCAGATACAAAGAAAAGGGTGTAACTCACCAATTCTCAAATGCACTTAACATTCAGTTTAGTTTCTAAGGAAGTTCAGTGTCCCTGTCTATAATTTTCCCTTTGTACACAGAGGTATGTTTCTTCTCAGCCTCTTCTCTGTTCTTCCAACCAGCAAAGAAGAATGTAGCAAAGCATTGGTGAGGTGGCCTGATTTTATGTTTGAGTAACTGACTACCTCCCAAATAGTTCTTTGACTGATGTCCTTAAGTGGAGTTCATCAGGCTTAGTTATTTCAGAACCTCATGCTAGGCCTATATCCTCTTCCAGATGTGAAAAGCAAGAGCTTTATCAATGAATCCATCAGGTTTTCCAGGGAGAGTTTGAAGGAGAAAGGAAAAAAAAAATCTTGTCGTTAAAGCTGGAAAAACTAGAATTTTAATTAGTCTTTTCCTCTAAAGAAGCAGCTCTGTTGCTGAAAAATGGAGGAAATATGCTTCCAGGGAATTCCATATGATTCTTTTGAACTGCAGACCTGACATTTCCTAGTAGCTTTTGCTTAGTGTGTAATGTTACTTCTCAGGGCATAGTCTATTGTAGTGAGTTAGGGTGCATTTTTACTGTTTATAATTATTGATTAAAAAGAAAAAAATACTAAATGTGTAATAACTGGCTTTTAATTTTATTTTTTTTTGTCTAGTGCAGTATTTTGTAATCTACCCATATGCCAACACTGTACCCAGTAATGAACAGTAGACCTCACCATCTCATCTGCTTCATACTGTTAATCTTTATCTTGAATTGTTGTTGCAGTCTTGCAGGAAGCTCCTGACAGTTGTTGGATTTATTCTCTGAGTTTCCTAGTAGTATTCAATAGAGTAGTTGGTATCTCAAAGTATGTTGTAATCATGGGGAAGCTTTTTACAGCACCTGTGTTGATGCACCATAGGTCTTAGATTCAATATTTTAAAACCTTTTGTTAGGATTCTGAATGCTAAATCTGTTTTGATGGCTGTCAAACTCTTACATGCAGTTGTTCTGGAAAACAGAACTCTTAAGTCTGGTTTGTTAAACATCTTTATCTGCACCACCTGGAACCTGCTGTACATCTTCTTGTATAGACAGAGGTGGGGAGGACCCACAGTGAAGTGCATATTTTCTTCATGGGACATTTTCTGAATGGAATATGATTGACTTAACAAAGAGCTTTTCTTGGATGAGGTACACCTGTCTGTTCATTGTGAATAAAGTTATGAAATTGGTACATTATTATTATGTTACGCTTTCCTGAATGGTGCATGTAATGAGTAGATAAAAGGAATGTGTTTTTTTTAAACCTGTTGTTAAAAAAATTACATAAATGATACGAGGTACTAGAATTTGTTTTTAGAAAGCAAAATATACCTACTGTATTCATTCCTTTTTGTACCAGTTTTTCTCTTTTGAAATGGCTACATTTAGAACTGGGTAGTCGTCCTGAAAAGTGTGCTTGGGAACACACTTTACTTCATATAATCTCATTGCTTTCATATAATCAAAATTATAGATGTCTTAAATATTTTTAAGTAGCATTAAGATCCAAGGTAGTGACAGCACTACAGTGTTCAAGTGAGCCAATAAACTCTAATTTTGTAACACCATCATGTTCATCAAAGTACTATTCTACATAGGGAAATGTTTATTTTAAAAAGATACGTGCAAAAATATCTAATTATCATAGCTTTCTTATTAGGGGGATATACAACTAGTTTTAAACATAATATTTTGCAATATTTTTTCTATGAAAAATTCTCAGATGCACAGTTGTGGCCATTGTAAATTTTATGTAGATTTCCAAGATAAATTAGATAAATCATAAATTTTGTAGCAGAAAGATTAAAATTATGACAGGACAGTAAGACACTGGAAAGTAATCTGCTAATAGACCAGTGTTCTACAGGATTGTGAATGTAAAGCATAAAGTTTGTTTTTCACAGTTTGTACTTTGTCATAGGATGAATTCCTGTCAGATGGGGATTATTTTCTTCGTTTATTTTTTTGGTAATCAGTAGAGAATTTATCTGTGAATAAATTATCTATATTTATTCTCCCACAATAAGTGTGCATGTATGTGTGAGTGGATGGATGGTGGAACTATATTTATGTCCTGTGAACACTGCAAAAATGACCCACATTTGGCTCTCTGCTAATAGACTCCTCCATGGATGACCTGTCCTGAGTCTGAGTCTAGCAGGATCAGTGCCAGGTTGTCTGCTGAAAGCAGTGAGATTTATTGCTTCCCCTTTGTCTTAATCTGCCTGATTATCATGATACTTGGGCAAATGCCTACACACACCAACCACATCATTAGTGGTGGTGTTTATTCCAAGTGCTTGTAGAGAGTATTTGAGACTGTGAAAGAGTTTATAAGGTCAAGCTGGAAAAAATTTGGGGGTGCTCACTCAATACCCAGGGGATACTTTTCGTGAGTCCTCCAGAAAGGAAATGGAAATCCAAATGTTTTGGATGACTGCTTTATCATCACAGGAGACTGAGAGAAGTGTAACTAGTGACTTAAATGGTATTTAAATAAAAACAACAAGTAGTCTTTTTGGTACTTTGTTTTCAGTATTTTTCTTGTGTTCTTTTTGTAAAAATAAATCACATAAAATATTTTCAGAATTACCCTTCATTTTGCATGTCTTTTGATTTTGAATTATTGGATTTGAGAGCTTTCCTTAAAGGAAGCAATTTTAGTGGAAAATGCTAGCACCTTTCCTGTTTCCTCTTAGACAGTGTGATTCATTCCAAGTGTTCTAAAATGAGCACCTGAAATCACAGGGTGTTACTGAAAGTATTATTCATCATCCTGAATGCAAAGCTTAAAAACAAGCAAGTAACAAATCCACCAGGGTCCTTGTATAGAAGTAATTTGCAGGATCTGGTTATCTGTGATCTGAATGCTTTATTTTTACATCTATTTAAATGAGTTTTAAAATTCCTACCAACTTCACTGACTTCACATTAGGCCGTGCTGTGGAGAGGGTATCAGCCTCTACCTGATAGCCATGACATATTTAGTATGATGAATTGTAAGGGTCTTGTTTGCCTTTCACAAATAATTGAATTTATGGCTTCAGTAAAAAAACCAAAAAACAATTAGTGTAGTGTGTAGTCATTAGCACTGTGGAAAAGGAGCCATTAAGGTTATGGAATGTTAGAGGTTTAAAAGGGCAGCTAGAGAAAAACTAAGGGTACTACAGGGTATGAGTAGCTAAGAAAGCTTCCTTTTCCCCTCTGTTTTTTTTTCCCCCCTCTATTTTCTCCTTTCCTCGCTCCCTCTCCCCCACCTCCTGCCCCAGCTCAAAACTCTCCATTCTCTCCCCTGCCTCCATGATTTTTCATCTTTTCTAGTGGCAAAAGCTTTCATACAACTGTGTGCAAACCTGTGTGCAAACCAGGATAATGCTTTAGTTTTGGAAGTACTGCATATGAATAGCAAATAGATACCAGTGCTCGAGGTTCGTGCAAGGTATTTAGGGATGACTGGTGAGGTTTTAAGTGCTGTGTGATAACTGATGCAATATTGAATGGGAATGTCTTAATAAACAGTGGATGGTCTGAGTGTTGCTGTTCTCCAGGTGTGCTGGTTTGCATTTATGGTCACCAATAAACTGTACATTTTTCACCTTTCCATCTCCACAAGTGCTTATCACTAGCTAACAGCTAATCTACTTTGTAGAATGCATCTAACGTTGATTTGAGATGCTCTACCATTATTTGTTGTGATGTAGTGCTAGAAAACTTCCACCACACCTTCAGTCCTTCATTGGAGCCTGGCCAAGTACGGATTTTAATGGTTATAAATCTGGTTTTGCTGTGAAGGGAATTTGAAATTCCACCACATAAAACATGCATTTTCCTGATGTCTAGTTAGAAATATAGAAGGGCATCTTAGCACTGATATCCAGTTGTTTTACCGTTAACTTTACTGAGTTTTACCTTGTTTATCGCAAATATTTTGTATTGCATGTTAATTAAATTTTTGCATATTCTAGTAGTACTTACAAAATTAAAAGGAGCACCCTTACAGTTCTAACTCTTCTATGCAGATGCCTTCCAAAATTACAGGTACAATTTTAGTGGTGGTGGTTGGTAAACAGATTTTTTTCACTTATTTATCAGCAGACTTGTTTTATATGTATTAGTGACAAAATGGACTAAGCACCGCTGTAAGTTATTGTATTTCTGTAGAAAATGGAAAATAGTGTAATATTGTTTTTGTTAAATGTTGGCAGTTTATAAATAAACTTTTCATCTCCTAAAAAAACCTTGTTTTCTGACAACACTGATCTCCATTTTCATTCATTGTGCAACAGACACCCCTCGTGATTTCTGCTAATCTGTAATTACTGCTGATTCTTTGGTTATTCTCCTTTGACAAGAGCTTCATCTTCTCTTGAGGTTAGGTGATTATAGAAGTCTTACTGTTGGTTCTTTTAAACACTGACACTTAGGCCTTTCCATAAACTTTCCTACGTCTTCATTCAAGCTTAGTTTCTAAAAGGACAGAAATGAACAGGAGTTGGTTCTTTGTAAGATACTTCTTTCTGGTGGTAGATAGCTGGCTATGCTGTCTAGAGTTGCAGAACTTGGACAGCTGATTTCTGCTTATGTTTCTCTAACTTTTTAAAATTTCAACATGATATTCTGTGATGTGCTTGCTTTTCTTAAAATCTGGAATCAACCAGAATAGCTTGTGTTAAGTCTTTTCAGATTCCATACAATTTCTATGCTGTACAATTGGAGGGAGAGCATTTCACAGATATTAAAAGCAGATAATTAACCTCTTGTGCTAATAAAATATACCGTCTTTGATTCATATTAAAGATAGATGTAATAGAGAAGTACTGCTATACATGGTACTTTGATTCCAGTTGACTGCCTTTAGAACATGAATTCTGCTGTATAAATTTTATGAGACTGCCTGAAGAAGAACCCTCCCTAATCTGATCCCTCATCTGAACCAGATGAAACGATACTTGAGGTATGCTCATTATTTTTGTAAACTTTCTAATTATGCACATACAAGTACAGCTGGATCCATAGTGTCCACCTTCAGTTAAGCTCTTCAAATAGTCTTCTACTTCATGTATAGTTCTGTGAATTTTTTTGCAAAACTGACTTAGATGCTTAGATCTCTTTCTTAAACTTGAGTCAATGCTGCAGTAAATTTGCTTCCAGTCCTTGTATATCAGGGTAATTAGTAGCTCTATAAAGAGCTTTCATTCCAGGCTGTAATCCAAATAATTCTGAGGTTCATTTAAATAATGTATTAAATTAATAAAAAATAATATAAAATAATGTTGAACTGTCAGAGCATGTGGTTGGGATTGGATTTTTATTTCATTAAGCAGTGGCACTGGGGTATTTCAAAGTATTTCATATGAGAAAACTGTTTCGAGAGTTTTGTATTTCATGTATATTATAAGGTGTGATGAACTGTAGGTCCAATATTTCTCAAATTTACTTACAGGTTTATCTTGTCATCTTGGTATCTTGTTCAGGTATACAGGGAAAGAAGTTAAAAATACATCTGTATGGTCATACTCTTCTGCTTGCACTTTGTACTAATTATTTGTTCTCTGACACAGGCTTCAAGTCTTCCATTGTTTTCTGGTTCCAGTAAGTCTAAATCTTCCAGAGCTACTAGTATCACTGTTAGGACTCCTTTGCCAGATACCAGAAGGTGGTGTCTGCTTTTCCAGAAAGTGTGCAGTATCTGACTGTTAACTCTGTAGTCTCTTTGGCCTTCTACACCTCTGAAGTCAAACCAGAAATTTGCCACTTCCTTCGTAACCAAAACTTTGAAGCACTTAGAGAATTACTTTTCTGCACTGTGTGGTGAAGAGGTAAAAAAAGAGAAGACGTGGAAATGTTATGTCAAGAAGTATCGGTAGAGGGTGCAAAAGTTTGTTGGGCACAGCATGGAAAAAAGCACAACAGAAGTAGTTTTTTTTAGTTATTTGTGTGAGTCTGGCTGTTACCTGAGTGAGCAGTGCCTGGCATGCAGAGATGTTGACAAGCTAGGAAAGCAGTTCCTGGGGTAAGATGACATCCTTTGCAGAGTGTCATGATCTGATGCTGGCACAATGCCAGGCACCTATGAGAGTCACTTGCTCACCCTCCCTGCTACAGCAGGGTGGTGGAGAGACTGCAGGTGAATCTCTGCATCCCCAAGGATCCCATGGGCTGTGGGTGGATCTCTGCATCCCCCATGGATCCCCATGGGCTCTGGGTGGATCTCTGCATCCCCAAGGATCCCATGGGCTGTGGGTGGATCTCTGCATCCCCAGGGATCCCCATGGGCTGTGGGTGGATCTCTGCATCCCCAGGGATCCCATGGGCTGTGGGTGGATCTCTGCATCCCAATGAATCCCCATGGGCTGTGGGTGGATCTCTGCATCCCCATGGATCCCCATGGGCTGTGGGTGGATCTCTGCATCCCAATGAATCCCCATGGGCTGTGGGTGGATCTCTGCATCCCCATGGATCCCCATGGCCTGTGGGTGGATCTCTGCATCCTCCTGAATCCCCATGGGCTGTGGGTGGATCTCTGCACCCCCCATGGATCCCCATGGGCTGTGGGTGGATCTCTGCATCCCCCTGGATCCCCATGGGCTTTGGGTGGATCTCTGCATCCCCCTGAATCCCCATGGGCTGGGAGGGATCTCTGCATCCCCAGGGATCCCCATGGGCTGTGGGTGGATCTCTGCATCCCCCTGGATCCCCATGGGCTGGGAGGGATCTCTGCATCCCCAGGGATCCCCATGGGCTGTGGGTGGGATCACTGCATCCCCCTGGATCCCCATGGGCTGTGGGTGGATTCTCTGCATTCCCATGGATCCCCCATGGGCTGTGGGTGGATCTTCTTTGCATCCCCATGGATCCCCATGGGCTGTGGGTGGATTCTTGCATCCCCATGGATCCCCTCATGGGCTGTGGGTGGTTCTCTGCATCCCCATGGATCCCCATGGGCTGTGGGTGGATCTCTGCATCCCCATGGATCCCCATGGGCTGTGGGTGGATCTCTGCATCCTCCTGAATCCCCATGGGCTGTGGGAGGATCTCTGCATCCCCATGGATCCCCATGGGCTGAGGGGCACAGCTGCCTCACCATGATCTCACCAAAGCCTGCAGAGTGATCTTGTCTCTGGCATCTGAAGCACCTCCTGCCCCTCCTTCTCCACTGACCTTGGTGTCTCCATGTAGTTTTCCTCACATGTTCTCACCTCTTCATATTTGCAGATTAGAAACAAAACCTGTAACTTTGTTTTGATTTTCCTCTTAAATATGTCATCACAGAGGCGTTACCAGCCTCTCTCATTGGCCCAGCTTTGGCCAGTAGCATGTCCATCTTCAAAGCCATCTGGCTCTGCTGGATATAGTTGAAGCTTCCAGCAGCTTTTCACAGGAGTCATCTTTGTGCTCTGCCTGCTACCAAAAACCAGGCTGTGCAAAACCAATACAGAGGGCAAATGTTTTTTGGATTCTGAAGTGGAGTGTTCACAAGGGAAGTGGGAAGTTTTCTATTTAATATGAGACAGTTTGTTTTTTTTTTTAAATCTTGAGTATATTATCTACTTTCACATACCCTCTAGTATATTTTTTTTGTTATGCTGAAGTACCCTTTGCTGTTGTCTTACAGCTCAAAAGATGAGGATAACAAAGACATTTAGCTCCGGACCTGTGAAGTTTTAAAGGTCTTGCTTTCTTTCACCAAATAAGGTTGCTTGTTTAAACAGAAGTATTAATCCACCTGACTCCTCTGTCTGATTGGGAAAAGTGACATAATTGAAGTTTCACTTAGTGGTTTGCATGGCAGTTAGTGATTACCAAGTGGAGTCAAACAGAAGAAAGGGAGAGAGATCAGTCTGGGCATTATCATTATCCACTCTAAAACTAAAAGCTTACATCTGTTAACACATACAGGCATGAAGCAAAGTAAAAGTAAAAGGTATCCAAATTCTGTAGTGTCACACCAGGTTGGCATATCTGGGTATGCATCTTTAGCTGTATGGGATGTGACTGCTTTAAGCCAGCGAGATTCCTCAACACTTAAAGCAAGTTAGCGAGGCCATGAAAATTTAGTAGCCACTTATAATCTGTTGATCTTCATTTCTTTCCTTATTGGGGTGTTTTCATTACTGAAAGAAAATATGGCTTTTTCTTAGGAAAAGAGGAAGAAGAACCTCTCTGTGCATAACTGCTGTCCTTACAAGATGCTCTCTGGCTGTGTTTTATGAGTAACTGGTCCCTTTTGTACCCCTTGCTATCTACCACTGTCCACTACCTCCCCATCCCCACTCCTGCACATCCTGTACGTCTGCACAGGTACACTTATCACCTTGGGCACCCTGGACCCTCAGTTTGCATCCTTATCAGCTGCAGCTTTTCCAGTTTGCCTGGTTTTTTTTTAATAACCCATCATTTAGGTTTCTTTCTTGTCTTTGCCTGTTAGTTCATCTGTTTGGTTTGTGTCTCTCTGTGCTGAGTTTGTGGCTCCCCCTTTACTCATTACGCCCTTTGGTATTGGAAAGGGCCTTGATCAGATATCTATAAGAGAGCAGAGACTCTCTGCCTTTACATACCCTTGTACAAACAGCTTTGCCTGTTTCAAGGAAAGGGTAGGTTTTTTTATCCCATGATTTATTCTTTACTTTCTGAAGCCTTTTCACTTTGACTGGAAAAGTAAAACCTTTCAAAAAGTCCTCAATTTAATAGCTTTATTGGTTCCTACAGTACATGAAAGGCTATTCAGCTGGATAGTGCTTGAATTGAATTAATATAGAAATTAAAATTCACTTTCCAGCTGCTCGTGAGATTTGAGCAGTAGTTGCAGTTTTCCCTGTAAGATAGCGCAACCACAAAAACAAAGGGAAAACTGCAATTATTGGTTGAACTGAGTAATTGGAGGTGAGGATGGCACAGCTGAGTAGTAGTTTCTAGGTGACTGTAATGAGGATGGAAAGGAGACGACATATAAAGAGATAAATTCCCTTCTGTCTAGAAAGACTTTGGGTTGTCTCGGTCAGCAGTTGGTCTTCAATTCATGAAGAGAATATGCTTGCATTAGTGAAGTAGGTCCGTAGGTCCACTGGGTTAAAAATAGGGATGCAGACTTAAATGATTATTGATACATAGCAGATCAAAGCTGGCTGCTTTGAGTCATAATTAGGAACATGAAAATGAACTGGGAAAATGTAAATCCTTTGCTCTCCCTGCTTGTAGAACTAACCACTGCAAACTTAGCAGCCCATGGGTTAAACTGTCAGATTGCATTGGAACAGAAATAGCACTGGAACAACCTGTTGTTGACTCTGGACATTGAGGGGAGAGAAGGGAAGATACGTATATCCATTCCTCTCTGATTAGAGGTTTCCTTAAGGTAAGCAGAAATACAAAGCATATCTTTCTTTAAACTTGGAGGGCAAAGGAGGGGATGAGAAACCTACTGAATGAACACAGAAAGTACTATTGGCTCACCACGCCAAAGGAGAGTAGCCACAGAGCATGAGAGACCTGCTTTACCACTGCATGGAATGAGCAGATGGACCCGCTTCTCTGGAAACATCAAGGCTGATATTCTTTGTGAAGAATAAAAGCTACTTTATGGCTTCTGTGAATCTGGCTATGTCAGTGAATTTGAGCTTCCTACATCTGTCTGTATGGTAATTAGTTTGCAAGATATTATCGTACTTCTTTTTATCTCCATTTTTTATTTTCTGGATCAGTGAATATATTTGTTTGGTGTTTTTGTTTTGTGGTGCTAAAGGTTTGATAAGAAGAATAAGGAGTTTGTCCTCACTCAGGCCAGGAAGACAACTGTGTTTGAATATTATACATTCATTAATATTAACATACTGTTAAATATCCTAAGCAGCATGGTGTGACACAAAACAGGAGTGATTTGTTTTGTTTTGATGAATTTGTAGGAGCAGGACAGGATTTAGCTGTATTGTTGTTTTTAGCACCTGACTGCTTTGACTTTTGTTCTGGAGGCTTTAAGTCATGTCATGCATTGTGAAAGGGCTTGTTAGTTTTACTAAAGCAGACAGTTTCTCTTTTTGCCCTGCTCAGTGCACCACAGGTCCTACTAGGCACCCAAAAAAACCAAGGAACAGTTGGTGTGCATATATGTAGCAACATGCAAATTGGTTAATGCATTGTCATATATGAATCTCAGTGAAAGGCCATCAGGGACGTGGCTCTCTGGTCTGGCTCTTGGCCTCCGTAGGATATTGGTCATGCACTCAAGGGAGATAAATTCAGTCTGGAAATTTTTTGTTGCACTTCGAGTGATCTTTGTACTTACATGTTTTTCAACAATGCAAGCATATATATGCATGTATATACGTGTATTTTGTGATTGCAGTTTCTAAATTCCACAAGACAGTACCTGGAAAGTATTTGCTTAATGAGCAGTAGACCTACTATTTACTAATACTGCAATATTGTAACTGCAGCAAAGAATCCGTGGCATTTTTGTGATATACCACGTATGAGCCACAATATTCAGTCTTACTATTGATAATTTTCTGTGAACATATTTAATACAGAAAAATTTTACAGCTTAACTGTTTATACTCCTGCCTTCCACAGTTCATTTAAAAAGCTGCTACTGAAGCTAATTTCTGCAGAGATTGTTTTCACTGCAGCCATTGCTCAGGAAGGTCTCTAACGTTACAGTTTCTGACCATTTCCCTTTTCATGCCATTAGTTACATAGTAACAAAACGCAAATGTTTTACAATTAGTGATGTTCTGAAGTGCATTAAGTATCTATGAAGCATGATTTTCAGTGCAGTTGAATATAAAGAAAAACAACTATAAATAAATGCAGGCTCCATTGTAATAAAATCTAATGCAAAAAAAAGAGTACTTCCTTCCCTTTGTTAACATACTTCAATTTATTCTAACGGTGGTATGTAGTAAAACCATGGCAACACAAAAATCTCAAGAGAATACCTTCATCTAAAATTAAGCTGAAGAAAAATTAAGAAATTGCATGTAATCATAGGAGTTTGCTACATCTTTACAGCACAACTAGCAGACTATTTAAAGGAACTGTGCTGTCAACAATTTAAATTTGCCTGTACTCCCACAACTCTCCTAAGACTGCAAATATGGAGACCTGGGATTTGCTCACTCTTCTGTTTTCCTTCCTTGAAGACGAAAAATGGGTTATATGTGAACCCACCTCTATACATACTTTGAGCAAGGCTGAAATTCCTTCAGCAAGATAATCAAAGATCCCATTTCTCTGGTAAAAGCTGCCTTTTGTCTTACCTTGGTTCAGGTGCTAGCTCTGGAACATTTCTCACCTAACCATCCACTGACACCTTTCAATCATGTGCACTGCCTACTTTTTTCACCTCTCCAAATGGAGAGGTCAACCTGACCCAGCAATCTTACTTTGCAAGAGCAAAAGATAGTCGTGCATGAAATCCTTCTTCCTTCAAATCCACTTTGCATCTCATTTGTTGCTGCCAACTATCATATAATGACTAATGTTAGTTCCCCACTAAGTAAAGCTTTTAGAAATAGAGGATATAAAAGGGTCTTTCTATAGTGAACATAACAGATGTATCTGAACTTGGTCTAAAGAAGCCAACCTTCTAGGCTAATTTGACAAAGAGGAGACTGCATTTTCAGCCTTTAGTCACACTTAACATATAGAAGTACATTTATTGCTATGCTTCACCATCACCTTAAAAACCAGACTTCATATATATTAATAGCTCTTATTATTTGAATGAAAGTAAATATAAGTGTATACGCAAGGCTAGACAGACCATTGTTTTCATTTAGTCTGTTTCTGTTGTTTTTTCAGAGAACATTAAAGTTATTTCAATTTTTCACAAGGCTTTATTATCCAAATTTATTCATCATTCAAATCACACAAATATCTCTGACTGCTATGACAGTGTCTCTTGTGTTGGCTCTGCTAAACCTTGTTTATTTCACTTGCTTTGTATTTGAGTGAAAACTCTTCACTTTTTTTATTCTTACATTTGCTCCCTTGGTCTGAATATGGGTTGCTAGCTGAATGATTTTCTCGTTGATTTGGAGTAAGCTGGATTGGGTCTTCTATTTTTTTTGTATTCTGAGCTTTGACTTAAGACACCAACTACTTCAGATTTGTACTGCATTCCTACTGCATTCTCTTCAGAAGGTATCACAGTATTATAAGACTGACACATGAAAAGAGATCATACAATTACTGTCCATTTGAAAATAATTTTAAAAAAAAAATCAGTTTCACTGGCACTTGTTTTCCAAATAGTTTTGAAAGGAGTGCTTCCATATGGCCAGGCAGTGTGATGAGACTTAAGGTATAAGTTACAAAGTGTTCAGACAGCAGGGCATATATTTTTTTGCATAGTGTAGCTACCACTGTGACATTTAGGTGCTTCAAGAGCAAATAGTAAAAGATTGCACCTGATATCTGTCACAAACATCACCTTGATATAAGAAGACTTGCAGCACTTTCCATGTTCAAGCGGTGCTGGATTCCCTTTGTTAGAAGAGGCCTTATGCTTCTGAGGATCCTTGGCTGGGTGTATCTCCTTTTGCTCTCTCTTGGACCTCATGGGGTTGATAGTGCAAGTGCCTCAACTGAGGCTGAAAATTTGCTGAAATCCAAAATATAAAATGTGAAATTACAGGCAGAAGATCCTGTGTCCTGGTTCCAGCCAGGAAAGGGATAATTTTTGCAGTAGCCAGGAGGGGCACAACCAGGACCCATAGGTTATTCTTTACTACCTGATGCCGTGCACAGGGGCAGGAGGAAGAGGTCTCTTCCAGTCGGTAGCAGGAAGCGAGTGGTAAAGGATAACATTGTCTCTGCATGGTGAGCACATATGAACCCTTTGCCTCTCCTGTACACTCTGTTATTAATATTGTTGCTGTTACTGTTCATTTATTATCCCATTGCTGTTTCCAGTAAATTGTCCTTATCTCAACCCATGATTCTTGCCTTTTGTACCTCGAGTTCTCATCTCTAGCCTTCTGCAGGGATGAGAGGAAGAGAGGGGGCAGGGGAGTGAATGGGTGGTGCATGGTTTGTAATGTTTCAGTGCCAACACTAAATAGGGGTATATCATCCCTAGACCATGACACTGTGGGTTATAAAACTGGACCTGAGCATACTTGTGACTTGATTTTGCCAAGCAGTTGGGCTGATGACGTGACTGATTTCTATGGCACGGCATTCAGAAGTACCTGA
The DNA here is from genome assembly GCA_034336665.1 of Luscinia megarhynchos. Lineage (NCBI taxonomy): Eukaryota > Metazoa > Chordata > Aves > Passeriformes > Muscicapidae > Luscinia > Luscinia megarhynchos. The sequence continues at coordinate 56,805,236 of CM067592.1, read as the reverse complement.
CTCCAGGAACCAGCCCACCAATGAGGACGCCATTGGACTGTTCTGAAGTGATGAACAATCCTAATCAGAAAACAAATTTAGTCATTTCATTAGGGTTTTTTCACATTCTGTAAAGCAAGCACCCCAACGTTTTGGCAACATTAACTAATGTTTGAAACAGCACTAGAAGACTTAAAGTGGTGTTGAACCCCAACTAATTAGAGGGTCTATTACTTATGTGCCATAAAATATAATCAAAGGTAAGGCAGAACTAGCATTTACAGAATAAAGCGTTTGATTTCTTCTGACTTAAAGACTACATCTATCTAAGTGATAAATAAGATCATCCTCCTTGTTGCATGTGGAGATTGCAGGAGTGCTTGGAGGTATGTTAGGATATCATTCCCTGACATGGGAAGTCACTTTATGAAGGAAACTGCCTGTGGAACTTATGTGTTTCTTATGCTGCTAAGGAGTTACAGACAGATTGAATTAAAGCACAGTTAAATTTTATATGGGAGGTCAGAATAGTTGACAAAATTGGATTTTTATGCTTGAAAACTATAGATCTGATTCCATGCTATTGACTTAGCTATTTCAGACCAAGAAGCTAAAGAAGATAATATGGTTGAGTCTGGAAGATACCATCCATAAAACTGCCTTCCTTTAGTTCACTGGTCCAGTACCAGAATTTGAAAATATTTTTATGTCTGAAACCCACCTATTTCAGTATCAGCAAGCACTCCTGAAACAGCCTACTCTCTTCTAGCAACAGGTAATGCACATGCCAGAGTCAGTGTTTAATACTTTTTGGTATATGAAAGCTGTAATTCTGAGCTTTCAGACAGTAGTAAGCATTCATTTCCATCCCTTCTGGGATTTGAGCTATCTGACCCTAAAAATGTCAAGCTTGCACTGGTCTTTTTAGCCTGTGAGAGCTGTTTTGCTTTTGGCCCAAGCCTGAAGATAACAAGTCACACACACCTAAGCTCATTGCAATGTTCAGTTCCTGAAAACATGTAGAAAGTGATTAGATTAGTAGACTAATATAGGAAAAATGTGTCTGAACTTCCAGGGCCAAAGCTTTTATCTAGGCTAATGGGTATATAAATAGCAATACCCCCTTCTCTCTGCCGTGCCCCCCCCCCAATACAATGAAAAAATTAGTGCAGTGTAAATAGCACTTTTTACCTAGCAAGATTGTCTGAATATGCCAGAAGCTGGCTGATACCGATTTGTCACTGATTACCACAGCTACTTAACTAAACTGTCACCCTCAGAAGGCTATAATTTAATATCCAGCAGACAGTATTGATTCATCCGCAGCGCTACTTGATTTTATAAATGCCACAGATTACTGCTTTTCCTACTGGTTTTTAAGTCAGTTTTAATTTTCTATATTAAAATTTGACTAAATAATGATCATAAAAACAAGCTAAGAGCCTGAAGGTCAATACTAATGCAGCATTATACTAATACTAATACTGCTGCATTCTAGCAGCGTCTGTCTCTTCAGGTTCACAGACAGCATATGTGCTAGAAGACCTGTCATCATAAGCTGTGAAACATGCGGTAAGTGGAGCTCTGGGAGAAAACTGCGTTCAGGACATAAAATTTTTCTGGGATACAATTTAGCAGTAATTGGGACTGCTATTGCTAATCTTTTAAAACCATAGAAATGTAACAGACAAACGTAGGTCGGGGGGACCCCTAGAGGTCAAATCTCCCTCTTAGAGAAGGTCAAATTTAGATCACATTCAGGACTAACCGCTTCATTATTTTGAGAGGAAGAACAGGGGGAAGGAGCTTGATTGCAAGTTGTTTTATCTAAAGTAACTCTCTTAAGAATCGATAGTTTTGGAAATCCGTTATGCATATTTATATACCTTAAGTTGTGGTAACCCAGGTCTATTCCAGGACAATATATGAAGGACATAGCAAAGAAAAAGGCCTCCAGGCTTATTTATTTTTGATACAAATATTAGGCTCCTCCAGAATAGGATAGAAAAGTAGAGATGAATAGAAACTATTAGCATAGGAGGGAAAGAAATGAAGTGTTGCAATGTATTAAAAGCAGAGGAAGGGACTTTGGTAGCAGTTGTCTAAAGAATAAATTACTTGTTTCCTTCACTTCTTCATTCTTTTCAACATTTTTCTTCATACTCTCATTTTCGAAGTCTTCATTTGGAGAATACTGTGGCATTGTGGCATTGGACATTTAAAAATGCAGCTGTGCAATACAGAGTGACTGAACTATATCATAACAGGGGAATAGGCGTTGTTACCAAGAACCAAAAAGCCTCTAATCACAAGCAAGGGGGAAAACAGAATTTAAATCCAAACTAACACCAAGTTATCATAGTAATTAGTTAGAAGCCTTTATAGCTAGATTACTTATGATAGTTTGCAGTGGGATTCGCCTAAACACTTCACAGATGTTTAACACGTTCCCCGAAGAGATAAATCAACAACACTGTCAAAATGTACCAATTGAGGTTGCCAATACTACAGTTTTTCACCAGTTAGGATTTTAAAAGACTTTTTACTGTTAGGCTTTTAAAAATCCCCTGGCCTCTTTTGAAATGAAAAACTTATTAGGCATCAATCTGGCTGGGAAAATTTGTATTTCCTCTGACGGTTTATTTTGTTTAAATACCATAAAATGCAAGACACTATCTCGAGGAGTTTAGGCTATTGTTTGCGTGTGTGGAATCACTGAGGCAGTCAAGCAGAGGGGGCAGGAGCTTGGAAGAGATACGAGATAATTTACAGCTGGGCTATAGATGCAAACTAAGGTCCAACGCTGTGTTTGCGTATGCGAACAGCGGAGTAAGTATTTTGGAGAAGAGGCACTGCAAGCCCTTTCCAGCAGGGCAGTAAGCCTCCCTGCAGGCTGCGCGCACAACCTGGCCCGGTGCGCCGCACCTCGCTGTCGGCAGCTCCCCGCAGGGCTGGAGGGCGCCCGGGGCCGGCCGCAGCTCCAGGCGGGGCCTTGGCGCGCCCAGCCTCACACCGCGGTCTCGGCGGGGCGAGCCGCTCCCTGCCGGGCCACCGAGGCTGCGGGGCCCGTGCCCAGGGAAGGGGGACGGGCAGGCCGGTGCCCTGCAGGGCCTCTCTCGCTCCGAGCTGCCCAGCCGCCGGCAGCCGGGCCGGAGAGCACCGGGCGTGGGACCGGCGAGGAGCCCCGCCGAGCCCCGCCGGGGCGGCACCGCCCGCGCTCGGCGGGCCCCGTCCCACCCGCAGCCCGCGGGCGGCAGGGAGGGAGCGGCGGGCGGGCGCTGACGCGTGAGGGCGGCGCGGCGGGAGGGGCCGGCCCGGGCGGTGCTGGCGGCGGCAGGAGGAGGAGGAAGATGGTGGCCGCGGGAGGAGCGGCCGGCTGCTGGGCTTTCCGCCCTGCGCTGCTCCGCCGCCCCCGCCGGAGCCGCCGTGCCTGCTGAGGAGGCGGCGCGGACCCGCACCAGGTGCGGAGGGGTCGCGGCCGGGAGCGGGAGGGGGGTCCGGCCGCGCCCCCGCCGCGGCGCCGGTGTCGGGGAGGCAGCGGGCCCGCGGGGCGGGTGCCCGGCGCGGATGCCGGCCCTGTCCCGCCCGGCGGCTCCTGCCCGCAGCGGGTGCGGGCGCTGCGGCCGCCGCGGTCCGGCTGCGTGGGCGTGCGCGCATCTCCGAGCCAGCGGGCAGCGCTGCACCTGCCCCGGGCTGCGGGAGCGGCGCCAGCGCGGCCATGACCGCCTCCATCCCAGCCTCCGGCGGGGCATTGCGTGCTTTCCTCCGTTTATTTATTCCATTATTTTATTTGTGGGCGTGGGATCCGTGTAGAATAATGCTGTGTGGAGCCGCGCATACTCAGGTGCGCTGGTTTGCTGTTTTTTATTTTTCAGGTATTTTTTTTTCCACGCGCACCTTTTCTGTGGTGGAAAGGAGAAATGGGAGGGGGAGGGAGCAGTGTGGGGATTTCGCATCCGGCGATCCAGTGGTCGCCGTCGCAGCAGGACGGAATCAGCAGCCCTTCCCTCGGGAGATGCTGCTGGGGTCTGCGGCCGCATCCCGGTTTGCAGCAGGGAACCCAGCGGGGCCTGGGTCTGCACATCCTCCCTGTGGAGCGTGCTCTCCACCCCTGGGCTGGGGGGTAGGTGACATCTGCTGCCGTCACGTTCTGGTTTCAGGGAAAGGAAGGCGTCTTGATATTTTATTTTTCCCCCTTTTTTAAAAATATATTTTTATTTTATTTTTATTATTTTTTTTATTTTGTTATTATTTGGTTTTCCCCCCCCGGAGAAGCAGTTTGATAACAATGCTTGCCTGAACCACAGTCGTGGTCAGTGCAGCCGTATGCACTACATCTGCTTTCTGTAAGGATCAGAGTCAATAGGAGCAGTCTACCAAGACTTGTTTCACTGCCATCATAAATTTCCTCTTTAAGAGAGATGGGGCTGTGGGTCTAGGATGGAACACTACATCTTTTTGCTTTCTCCTATTGCAGATTTTTTGGGCTGTGGAGCTGCAGTTTGGTGTAGAGAGTGCATTGCAGATCTGGCTGTTTTCATAGCTGCTGAGGAGCTAAAAGGCAGAGATGTTTGCCTGACTCTGCATACATTAAGAGTGAGCTAATGTGGGTGTAGGGCAGAGCAGCCATGTAGCGTTTTTCTTGTCTTTGACGTGTGTCACGTTACCAGCTGATAAGAGTACACCCAGGTGGCCGCAGTTTTGTGTCTGCTCTGCAGCTGTGGCCCATGGGTCCCAAACAATTTGCCAATATTCCAGTTATAGTACTTCAGGTTCTGCTGCATTGCTGTTAAATCTGGACCAGCTGCACCTGCCTTTGCAGCCCATGTTGGGAAGAAGCACGTGATGTCTATTCTTCCCAAAAGGTGATGGTGACAGAATGCGTTTATTCTCTGTGTGCTGCCAAACCAAAAGTGAGGTGTGTGTTTACCTTTAATGCTGTGGGGGGAAGGGGCAGGATGGACTGCCCAGAAGTGCTGTTCGGAAGGGAAGGAGAACAGTTACTATTGAATTCTGTACATTCGTGTGTGTTTGTACAGAAAAATTAGGTGTCTGGTGAACAATAATGGAAGATTGCAGGAAACTGCAAAAGCAGAACATTTAGTGTTGTAATGCACCTTAGATGAATGTTGTGGATGTTTAATGAGTGAAATGTAAACCTTAGGGAGACAGCTTGCCTTCCTTGGAAAATGTGGTCTGAGATTGTAGAAATCAGTTTGGCTTAAAAGCTCATTGATATATCAAAGTAGTGGTGGTTCAATGTTGGCTGGGTACTGTGAATCATGTAATTCATTGCTCTGAGTTTTGGACATTTCTAGTTGTAGCTTAAAATGATACTTTTATTTTACATTAGTGCATTATCTTCAATCAAAGTAGCAAACCTTCTGGCTACTATGCTGTCTTTTAACAGGTAGTTAAAAGACGGGTGCAAGGCCAGCCTATTGGAAGGCTATCAAAAGTATTTACAGATTAGCTCTTCGGTTAAAAATGTTAGAATGCTGGGAAGGTGATTTGGTACATCTAGGTAGATAGAAAATATAGGTTTGATATGTTAAGAGTGAGACATGCCTATGCTTTTTAGTATAACCCTGTTTGGGTGCTAATATAAAATCCTTTTCACAAATTTCCTGAGTTGTTAATTTAATTCTCAGTCCTTTTTTATGACAAGTTTGCTATTTCATATCTGTTGGGAAGGGAATGCGTTCTGGTTTTTTTTTGTTTTTATTTTTTATTTAATAGAATTGCTTTTATGTATTTAAAACATGAGAGCTAATGCTTTAGAAGAGATTTTGTGGTGGCATCGTGGATGCCAAAGGTGAAAATCTTGTAGTCCACCACGTCCTTATTATTTTGGGGGAGGGAAATTGGGTGTGGATTTTTGAAGATATAAAACATCCTATAAATCTGAATATTTTGTTTGCTTTATGGTAGTGTAAGTACTCCGTAACACTTTGAATAAAGGGAGTACTAGTTTTGAGGCTAACGTTTGTGTCCTCTGTCTAAATAGCAGCACAAATGAGAAACCTGAACTCTTTGCCTATGAGATTTGAATGGATTTTAATTGGACTAGGAGCTGGCTTCTGACTACTTGGATATCATTTTAAGCCACGGTCATATGCAATGTTTATGTTCTTAAACTTAAAAAACCTTCAGTATGAGGACTGTATGCATCTTTGAAATTTAGATAACATTTCTTTTTATAAACAGAGCTTATCAGCACTAGAGCCAGTGGAAAAGTCGTGAGGGTAAAAAGAAGTGGAATCTCCTGTTCAGCTGCTTGGTTTGTATTTTTAACAGGCCATTGTGACTAGTCATTTGCAGTGGTTTTGTTGCTTGGCTTTAGATTGTGTCAGTTTGTGGTAATGTTTATGGCAAGCAAAATCAGAAAAAATTAATCATAACTCCAGAAAAAGTCGCCAGGAAAATAAACACCATATTCCTACATGTATGTGAGTTCAGAGTTAATAACCAAAACTAATGAATATGCTGAAAAAACAAAAAAGGAATTACAATATTAAGTTCAGAGTCTTCAAATAGACAAAAGACAGGAAAAATCAAGCTGAGAGCTAAAACTTTCCACTTGTATCTCATGGCCTAGATACTTCAAATTCAGCATTTTTTCCCTTGGCACATGAATTGTCTGTTATTGATCATAGCTGCACTGGATTTACATGAGATTATGAATTAGAAGAATCAGACCTTCTAATATTAAAAAATATTAGAGGTGCTTTAGATAGTTTAATATGTGTTATCCATAGGCAGTGCAGCTTGATTAATTAAATCTTAACTTTGAACAAGATCTTATTACCATAGACTTAAGGAAAGCCTTGATGAATGCATTTTTAAATGTATTTTTCTGGTTTTCTAGAAAATGAAGATTCCTGCTTAATGAGGGTTCTAGCAAACGACCCTCTGCTCTATTTATTTCTTATAGATTGCCCATAATACATATTGCAAGGGGGTCAAAGGTTTCTGAGAAACAGATTGATTGGTTTTGCTTCATAGTAATGATTGATTTGGTAAGTCAGCTACTAAGGGTAGTGTGATAGTATTTTTCTGTCCTCACTGCATGTATCAATGTTCTTTCAAAAATCTGCTTATTTGTTGCTTTACTGAAGGGGCCTAGGGAAACCTGCATTGTTTGCTGCTTTCACATATGCAGGCACGTGATGACAATGTCTGTCCTAATTCTGAAGAAACAAATACAGAAGCAGTACAATGGGTACATGACAGCTGTGGATGGCAGACGACTTTACTGAAGGTACTTCAGAACCATAAGAAAGTGTGTTTCCACAGTAAAGCCTTCCTGCTACAAACCATCCATATTGACACAAGAGGAGCAATGAAAGTGCAATTCTGTTACTAGGGAGTTCTGTTTCTACGGAGATGCTGCTAGGCAGGTGGCATCTCACCTGGTCCATCGTGTCTCCTGTGGTGATTTCTGTCTAATTAAAAATACTGGGAGAAGTTTCCATCACCCACGAGCCTGTGTAAGTAACTGTCTGTAGATAAGCAGTGGGGTTTCGAACATCATCAAGGAAACTGAAATAAATGTAGAGGTATTTAAAGCAATGTCTAGTCTACTTGAGATAAACCATGCTGGGAGCCTCTATTTTTCCTGTTGCTCAACAAAAAAGAAGATGTTCTTTGATGTTCAGCCAATTAAAACCAAAAAATCAAAATGTTTAATTTTTTTTTTTTTTTTGCTGTATACCTTCCCTTTGTGTTGTCCAGCCTGTTCTTGGGCGGTTTGGTCTGTCAGATCTTGTTCATAAGCCAGCAGTTAAAAATTACTTGTGTCTTTCTTTCTGATGAGTACTTCCATAAATTTCCAAAATAAAAGCTACTTTCCTTAAGAAGATAAACTTGTCACCCATCTGAGAAAAATGTGAGTGTAGGGCATGAGACACTTCATTAAAAGTCTGTCAGTCACAACTAAGCAACAAATCCATGGAATTTAGGCTGAATCCTTTTAGCGGTAGTTTCGTTTTTCAGCTGATTTAACTCTTCTGAACCTTTTTTGTGTATCAGAACATACCTGCTGAATTTAATTTTCAAACCTTGAACTCCAGAAGATGAACACAGAAAAACACCAGAACAGCAGAGCCATGGAGGCTACAAAACTTGCCTATTTTGGCAAAGATCATTTGAGTGACTGTCCTGCAGTGACTCACTTTTGCCTTATTTTTTCCATTTTGGGGATGCGTGTCAGGGTGAGAAATGCCTTTCTGTATTTATGTGGTTAAGGTGTTGGTATCTAGTATTTATATTGATTTGGTTAAATATTTTTATTTCTCTGTAAGAATTTTCACTTCTGCACAAAAGGCAATAGCTTTCTAGTCATTCCTCTTGTGTGGCCATTCTGGTTTGGTTTTTGATTTTTTGGTTTTTTTTTAAGTAAAAATACTATCTCAAAACTCAAACAAGGGTGGACGAGAACTTATGGTCTGGGTAAAAGGAATGTTTTTTTAAAACAGAAGGAGGAGGTAAAAATAACATAATGGAAGATTTTAAACATACATGACTGTGACTTAGTTTTCCTAATATATGCTTAAGTTTTATTTATGAATTTTAAAAATTTTATTTATTTATTCTGACATGCAAGTTGCAGTTCATGCCAACAGTCTTAGTGTTACCACGTATTTATGTAGTTCTGATGGGACTTTGATCATGTTTGAAATCTTGGTGCTTTGGAAGTCTCAAATGTAACTCCTTAGAGTAAATAAAATTAAATTGGGAGAAAAATTTATAAAAGAAGAACTGAGACTAAAAACCTGTCACTGAAGGCAGGTGAAGAAGCACAGGTAAAAGCTCTTGCTCCAGGTTTTTCCCAGGCTAACATCAGAATGCTTAAACTAACACTCCTCAAATCCAAAGAACAGGCAAAACCAGTAGGTTTTTTATATGTTGCTGTCCCAGGTAAGTGTTAGGAGTGGGTACTGCCTCTGCTGTTCAAAGAGGAGATTAATATGTTTTTGTATAGTGTGTATGGGGAGCTGAGGTTTTTTCCCTTCTCTTTTCTTAACAGCTTTCTCACACCAGCTTTTTTATGATCACAGAGTAGTTTGAATTGGAAAGGATCCCTGGATGCCATCTGATCTAAACTCTGCTCAGCTGAAGTGACTGAGACAAGGGCTGCACATGCCATGTTTCTTTCTCTTGGCTTAACCAAGGCAGGAAGCTCTGAAGGTGGAGTGCTGTGCCTCCCATGGGTGCCAACTACTAGCTCGTGCAGCAGGATTTGCTAGAGTCGGGATGGGATGGGGTGGGATGGGATGGGATGGGATGGGATGGGATGGGATGGGATGGGATGGGATGGGATGGGATGGGATGGGATGGGATATGACTGCTAGACAGAGGCCTTCCTCCAGCCGGCCCTCCTCATCCTCTGCTGGACAGGTTGCTCTGCAGAAAGCTGCTTGCTTTGCTGCTGGCATTTAGTGCAGTGGGAGTGTTGGGGTGAAGGGCATGTACTGTGTGAGGGTAATGGTGATCTCCTCCTGAAGAGTGCTGGTTTTTAAGTTCTTTTTACCACTGCCATTCCCCTTAGGAAAGCACTGAGATGCAGATGTATTTGCTGTATTAGCCAATTGAACGACCTGAAATTTATTTTTTTAATTAGATTTTTAAGATGGTCAAGATGGAGGAAATTATTGCCCAGAATTTAGAAAACTATTTTCTTTGTGGTGTGAAATTATTTTGCAGTGGTTTTAGAATTTGAGCACTGTTTTTACGAAACAGAAGGTTTATTAAACAGCATTCCTAGTATCTATGTGCAATGCAGTCACATTAACTTAATGAGAAAATCTTTCCCAGTAATGCTGTGTGAGCTGACAGAAATTTGTATTAAGTAAGAGTCAGTGCAAAATCAGCCTTTAGCTTTGTAATTCCATTTCATTTTTAGTGGAGATTTTGCATAACGTTTCTCCAAACTCGGCGTGTATTTCTGATATTCACAGCTGTTGTACCTTTTGCCTCAGAGTGATACATAAGGACTAACACAGGTTTCTACTTTTGCTTAACAATTACCATTCCTTGCTGATAAATGATTTATGTAATCCACTTATGAGATTGCTACAGCATCATTCAGATTTTGGTATCTTTTATTTTGTAACAATAAGAAAATCCCAAAGTCCTCAAAAACCTTCCTTGTGTAGAACTGTGCTGCAAGGTGCGTGGGAAGGAGACATTTGGGCTTGATGCCTTTGGCAAGGAGATGGGCATTAGCCTGAGGGGACAGCACTGTGCTTCATAATATTGCCTCTACATTAGCTTCAACATCCAGGCTTTAGACTTTTGCCTGCAGTCTCATGATGATTAGTCTGACTGCTTAGCCCTAGTTTAAAGTCATGTCCAAGTCAGGCAGTTCTAATGCATTGTACTTCAGTGTGCGACCTTTGGCCCACACTGACTCTGGAATTGGCAGTTTTAGTTGCAATTAAAGTTGAGTGTGGGCTTAACACATCTTCACATATCTATTTCTTTACCTCAATAAACTGTAAAGACTGAATGTCTTTATTTCAGCTTAGGTCAAGTTGCTTTTGAGTGCAAATTTAAAAGCTACATGAAACATTTATATTTTAAGAGTAACACAGACTTAATGCTTTGATTGACAATACATCCAACATATTTTGGATTAAAATCAAACTGCATTATTAAAAAAAAAAAAGAACTAGTATTTCTCGTTAGCTACAGACTTGGTTATTTCTATTTGAAGTCAAGATAGCCCAGCCTCTTGAAAAAATTTATCTCAAAGAATGCCAAATAAGTAAACTGGAAAGAGAAGAGAATGTGTTGGTTAGGATGTGTGTAAGCTGCCTGTGTAATTGTTTTTTTAGGTAAAAAGTAATCTCAGTAATGTATTGGATGACTGTTTAGGTTATATTGGTTATCCAGGTGACATGGAGCATGAGCTGATGTCTTCCATTGCTCTGGGTATGACACTACCTGTGTCACTGAGGTCCTGTTGATAGCTGTCATTGACCAAGGAGAGCAGAGCATTTCCTAAAGGAGATCTGGTTCTCTATCAGAATTCCCTCAGGATAAATAGCCTTTTGAAGCAGTTTAAGCTGAATGTCAGCATGGAAATATAGTTGTGTGAAAAGTAAATACTAAAAGCACAATTGCAGCTTGTAAGCAATTGACATTCATACAGTCAATTTTCAGAAAAGTAGAAAGGTCCCTACTTCAAAACCGATTGACCTTTGGTGATTCTTTAGGAATTAAAAATGAAGTGAGCAACCTTTTTGTGCCTGGAACAAAGACAATTTTTTGTATGTCATATTTCTGGTGTGTAAATTCATATTTTATTGACAATACCTTTTCTTCAGCTGCTTTATCCTTGAAGATAATGACTAGAGGTCCAAATTTATTTTTTTTTTAATTTTTCCTTCCAGTATGCAACTGTTAAAACCTGGACAGCTCACAAATCAATTTTGACCTTCAGTATTAAAGTCTGTGTTATGATCTTGTAAGCAGTGGCATTCACAGGCACTGTAGTTCAAGTTTATGTATGTACACCAGGTACAGTCTGGATAGCAGAGTAGCATGAGCAGCAGTAAGATAAATGTTCCTTTTTGATGTTAAAAACCAAAACTTATTCATTTGTATGTAAAAGAAAGGTTTTTAGCTGCCTGCCCGAGAACCTCATGTTTTCATACTGTTCACACTGTTTTCAAGCAGCACTGTTTTAAAACAGCCCTTTTAGGGCCATTGGTAATTGAAACACTAAGGGTTATGTGTACTTTTGTAGCTGTCTTACATCTGAAAAACAGAGGGTGAAATTACCAGGAAGGGATTCGCAGGGTGGGATAGTCACAGGATCTAATTCAGAGTTTCTTGTGATGGGAGGATCATATTTTCTTCAGTAAGTTGAAACAATTCCAAAATCAGTCTGAAAGTTTAGTAATCATATGAACTCTAAAGACTGAAGAATAGTACACAAAAACACCTGCTCTTCTGTTTTTAAAATATTCTGTGTCTCCATTATTATGCTTAGTGTATCCTCCCTTAAAGACCAGCCTCCTCCAATCATGTGCAAATCCACAGTTCACTTTTTTACTCTGCCTGTTGAGGACTCCTTCTCCCCAGAGTATGACAGTTCTTACATTATCTCACACAATTACTGCAGTGTGGTGGCATACAACCTTGGTGGCCTCCTTGTCTGTGTTAACTTCTCAGATGTAGCAAGGTACTGGGCAGTGGGTGCTGTCCAGGTGAAACTTACCCCTTTGGATAGGTTACATTGGTCTTCACCTGCCACCTGTGGGCATTCATGCTCACATGGGAAGACATGATTGCCAGTGCAAAGCCATCACATTTTTGAAATATGAGGTGTTGTGCTGTGAAGTTACCTATAATTCTTTGCATTTAGTTTGAGCACCCTGTAATGCTGGTGGGTTTTAGGGAGGAGGACTGCGCTTGGAGAGAAAAGTTGCTCAGTGAGAAGTAGCAGTCTGTTCTAAAGCCTCATGGAAAACCCACCCGTTTTCCACTGGTGCCACCCAAGCAGCAAGAGGCTGTCCTGTTCTTGGGTCTGTTCTGCTCAGACATCAGTCAGTAGGAAGTGTGGGTTCATAGTGAGGAAAATGTGGGAAACAGAGGAGTCTATTTAATTTTTTTTTTTCTCTAGGAAGACAAATTGGGATGTTGAGAGTGCAAAAAATAGCAATCACCTTTTTCTGGCAGTGTCCAGGGAACTTGAGGTTGGTGACAGAAGCAGATTATTTAGGTAAAGAAAAATCAGACTTGATTGAGACTTTCAGTTATGTGTAGTTCATGTTCACCTGGTCCAGCTTCCTGAAGCCTTGCAAGCACTGTGGCTTTTGAGATCAAGTCCTAATTTTAGCATTATTTTTGACTAAAGTTATTGGTGTTATTGGTGACTGCACTTTGGCAGGGAAGTGATTATCAACATTGGTTTTCCATGTTGGTGCCTATTACTGCTCTTAAAAGTTACATCCTGTTTGGGGGAGAGGAGTGGGGAAGAGATTTGTGTAACTGGAGCGTCCATCTGGTGCATTTTGATGATACAGCTTGTTGGTGCATTGTTACTTGCTGTAACCAAGGCAATGCCAAATATGTAGCATACAATGTAAAAAGCACCTGCTGTTGTGCCTGAATTACATATTCAGAATGCTATAATTTCTAATGTCTGTTTATTCTTTCATATTTGTTTGTTAAATGAATCTTTTGAAGACACTTGAAGATACAATGACCACAGCTGTTTGAAAACAACATTCATGAAATAGGAACTTTTTTTAACCAAGAGGAGAGAATCTCCCTAAAGGTCTCTGACATGCTTGTATTATCCAAAGAGCCAGTCTTCTGGCTGCAGTCCTGCCTAAAGAGAAGATGTATGGACCAACATACTAAACTTCAGGGGTGTAAATCTGCAGGCTATGTTCTGTTGAGGAGAGACTAAAGTGTTAGAAGTCTGGGCTTTTGTTCTGTTGCTCATCAGCTGTGATAGGCTTTCCCCACAGGAGGTGGTTTCTGAATTTTGTAGTGGATCCCAAGCCTGATCTTGCTGATGGTTATAGCCTGCCAGGTAAGCACTGACACTGGGAACTGATGAGATTTTTGACACTTCCAGTTGTAAAGAGGCATTTAAATGTCAGCAGCAAACATGGAGTGAAAAGGCACCAATATCAATATGCATTTTTTGAGATGGCAGCAGCGGTATTGTTGCAAATTTTAACCTGGGGGCTCAGGGTGGTAGCAGTGCCTATGTTTTTTGTTTCCAGGATTATCTTTATGATTGCAGATTCTTCAGTCTCAGACCCAGGTACCTCAGAGGAAACCTTCTATACTAGTTATAATGCTATTTTTCTTGTTTCTAAGTGTAGCATATAAAAATTGAATTCCTCCTTCTCAGGCATAACATTGTCACCATTCAGCTCCATCTGCATGGCTCTTGTGGCAAGTTGAACATAATCTCATGTACGTATTTTGCATGTGGTGTGTTTTGTTCATGTGTGTAGTTTTATGTATTTTACATGCCTTTGAATTGTATGTGGTGGAGATTTAATAATCGTTCTTTTTCTCTTCTCTCCCATCTGTATCTGGTTTGTAAGTAATGTCATAATGTTTTTTTGTTTTTTCTTCTTTGTCCTGAGGAGATTAATTCTTACGGCTCTAAATGTAGCCCTGTTCATGACTTCACAGTACATGTGGTTTATTTCCCAGGGAAAAAAGCCAATGATGTAATATATGGATGGATTTTTATATGCCAAGGATCAAGGTTAGAAAAAAGCCTTTGCAAAGGATCTGGTGAACCTGTGTTGGAGGTTTGGGGAGAGAATTCCATTTAATTTAAAAACATTTTTCAGAAAAAAGCACCACCTTTAGCTCTTGAAAATTATTGGACAGTCATCGACAGGGTTATTGGCAGTACCTTAGAGCTTAAAAATTGACAGATGCTTGGCCATTCTGAGCACGTAGACATCTTGGCAGTCCACTGTTTGGATTCACTAACCCAGAGCGTCTAAATAAATCCTTGTCAGGTAATCCTGAAGACTTGCAAGTGGGTGCTAACCATTATGCATTGCTCTAATATATCAGACTCGGGGAAAGTCTTTCCTTTTTCTGTGGCCTTGTGCATTTATGGTCAAATCAAAATTTTTTTCTCAGTTTTACATTTGCCTCTTTTTATTAATACTAAATATTTGGTTGGGATGCTATGTCTGTGTCCGTGAATAAGATGGCATTTGGTTTTCTTCTGCCTTGCTAATAAAGGCGCTTAGTGAATTACAGGAACAGAAGCCCAAATTGTGCCTGGCATGGACTGTTTCTCTTGTTCTTGTCTGCATATCAAGTGCATGGCACTTCTGTAGTGTCTGATCAGCAAATGGAGTTATGCTGTTGTTGCTGCTGTGATTCCACACTGCTTTAGGTGAAGGTTTGCATGGTTTCTTCAGTTTATTAGGGACAAATACATTCCTGGATTCTTTCTCCATATTACCTGGTAAACCTTACGCTATCAAAGAAAGAACTACAGTAATTTTGGGCAGAAATTGGGTAATTAGTCTACCCTGTGAAAATTGCTTTTTGTTTCTAAATTAAAAAAGCTTTTTTCTTTTTTTTCCCCCCTAGTTCTTTACATTTGAGGCATGACAGAAGTCCAAGGTTTGTAATGTCTCATGTGAGGAAAAGGTTTCACTCTGCAAATTTTTTGCCTGTTGAAGAGAGAGTATAAGGAGTACAGGAAGAGATTTAAGAGTAGTGTTATAATCTTGACAGCAAGTTTCTAGTGTTGGAGCACGACGTGCTGTTGAAGCTCTTTGCTTTAAATGCACTCACAAACTTTTGAATTCTGCCTAAGTTTTGTGCATTTTGCAGCTTGTCTTATAAAATAACAAAATGTTCACAGGGCAAGAATGATGCTTAGTAATTTGAGAGGGATAAAATATTATCTCCCTTTTGTTAATAAAGAGGAATAATCTTACTGTGTAACCAAGAAAAGCCCTGGTAGAAACAGTATGAAGCAAAGCTATGTATGGTAAGGAGGATTTAACCATAAATGATATGGTGAGATGGAGGAAGAGCTGAGCATTGGAAAAAAACATCTCAACACTGATGTCTACCAGACTGTGAAATTATCTCCCAGAGAGAGAGGATACATTTTCAGAGGAGTGAATACTCAGTGGTGCAAGGGCTTCAACAATACTGTAGGGAGCAATCCTCAGCTTGAACAATCACTTTCAGAGGGATTTTCACATGGTTTTGCTTTTTACAATCCAGGATGAATTTATCCTTGAAACTGATTTAAGCAGCTTTTCTTTTCTTCTTTTGTTTGTCACTAGATGTAGTTTTCTGATGTTGTTTTCTTCCACGAGAACAACAATTTGATGATGTGGTAAATTATTTTGAACTATTTGAATATTTGAACTATTATTTGGTTTTGTCCTTGAAGCAGCATTTCATGAGTCTTTAACTTGTCAGCTTCTTTAGGGGGATATTTCAAGTTTTGAGTAATATGCAGTACGGTTTGGGAATATCAGGTGATTGTAGTGTAATTGCATATGGTTATGCTTTCTAGCAGTTTTTTTTGTTGCAGCTGATTGGAATGTTCTTAGCAAAGATCCTCTGTACCAATGGCTCCATCTTTGATATAATTTCAAACATGGCTACCACAATTTGTGCCACATGCCTTTCCTCCTTCAAAAATATAGGGGAAGTAAAACCTGTAGAAAAATCAGCTTTCATGCGTAAGGACCAGATAGATTCACAGTGAGTGGCAGAGGGAGTGCAATCAAATGCTGCGTAAAAAGAGGCTAGACAAATATAGTAAAAATTTGGCAAACACCTTCAATGAAATAATGGCCAACATGGGAAGAGCTTTAGTGAATTCTTTTGGAAGTGGTAAAATGGAGGTGGATGTTTCAGAGTTAAAAGTGTTGGAAAAAATAATTGTAGATGTTGTGAGAAATTAATAGTAATGATGAATTAGCAGAAACACTACTAGGGAATAGGTTTGGAAAATTCTTTATGGGATTTGGGAGTTAATATAGTTGAACAAAAACTCTTAGCTCCTGATGGTTAGATTTTCTGTCCAGGAAAAATGTAATTTCTAGCTGAAGTGTCTTTGACTGCCATAGCTACCTATCAAAAGAAGGTGTTATGTGTTTGTATGCAAATGTTTTTATGAAAAGGTGAAGTAGATATTTTGGTTGTAAAATGCCTTGAGCTATTTCAGAGCATTTCTCCTTGCTTCGCCATCGGAGGTTCAAGCAGTGCCACTGTAGCCCTGAGGATTCTTATTGTTGCTTCTCTCCAAATCTTTTTTCCCATGCTCTTAAAATCTGACATTGTAGGAAATCTTTGTTAGTAATAGAAGAATTACTAACATTTTTCTGTAGGCTGTTGCTGTTTCTGTAATCATCCTGACTTTCATTTTACACGTTATCCATCACTGTAATATCTTCAGCATACTGAGCAGGCAGTGCTGCCTGTTGCACAACCACAACTTGCAGCAGACCAAAAGGCAATAATCAGTCATCAAAGTTGTCTCCATTGGATGAGTGCTGAAGTCTTGATTGTGCATGGTGTGACTGCAGGTGTATGAAACTGGTGTTGTGCGTTTGGTGCTACTGAGAATTGAGGAAATCACTGTGTGGCACGTCACTGGACTAGCCAATTCCTTGGATATATTTTGCTTGCAAGTATTGAACAGTCTGGTTGTACGTTTTTGTTTCTTCTTCCCTTATCCCTCAACTTTTCCAAAACAGGGGATTTTGAGTCAGAGCTGAAAAACTACAGTTTTCAATAAAGCACCTTTTATAACATGTATACAGCAGTTACTGATTAATTCTATATTTTTAAGATCTTTTTGCTGCTTTTGTAATGTGTATGAAATCCATTTATTTGACAGACCTTTCTTTATCTTTATAATTGGAACAATGGTGAAGTAGCATGCAGAAGTCATGTGGTCCCCATAGCTGTGTGCTCATGTGGGTTGCTGGCTGTGGTGGGGTGCCCCGAAAGACCTGCTGCAGCTCTGATTGCTGATGTGAAGCCTCTTCAGTGAGAGAGAGGAGTTACCTGTGGTCCTGGTGACCTGCCTGCCAGCTGTGGTTTATGACTGCTCTACTTCTGCTGTGCTGTGTGAGACGTTTGAAGGCACACCAGAAAACCTGCCAGGGGCTGTCAACTTTTAGGTTTGGTTCTAAGTTTGATAGTGAGTTGCTGATACTGTTGCTGCATGTGTACCCAGTCATTGAGACAGTGGTGAAATGGTTGGGCCGCTCAAGTGCAGAGTTTGTGACTTCAGCCAACATACTAAGAACGTTAGCTTTATCTTTTCAGTAAATCAGAACATCTAATTAAACAACTTCTGCTTGATGCCTGGAGCTTATGATTAAGGGATTTCACAGTCTTTCTTCATGGCTTCTGGTAAGATTCACTAAAGCTTGTGCAAAGGTTTAACTTAAATATGTGTTATTTATAAAATGGTACAGATACCTGAAAAATACTTTTTGTTTCCTTTCTGTGTAAAGCCACGATAAAAAGCAATGGAGGTGACATTGTTGCTTCAGTGTTGAGGGGGTAAGGATGGAAGTAATGAGTTGATAATCCTCTCTGTGTGGGAGATGACCTTTTTAATTTGAAGTAACAGTTTTATTTTGATAATAGTTATTACATTGCATGCTTCTGTTTACATTTTCACTAACTGCTTGCCCTTGTATAGCTTGTAGTAAAGGCTCTGTGAAGCCTTTTTCTGAGCAATGAATAGGCTAGCTGAGCATGGCATTGTGGAAGCCCTGGATAACAGCTGAGGCTATGCTTTTGAGCCTCAACATACAAAATCTCTGAGGTGGAAATTAGTGAGAGTGAAAGGTATTATCAACAGCGTATTTTCTGAGCTTAGCTATATCTTACCTAAATGAGATTTTTTTTTTCCTGGGGATTCCAGGATTGCAAATCCTTAGATATTTGAAAAAGGAGGAAATAGAAATGTCTGAGAGTCTTAAAGATTTTTTGACTTAGCAGGTCTCACTGATCTGCTTCTGGCAAAACTAGCCAAGACTCAAATAGTGTTTTTGCCTGCTCCAGGAATCTGGAAGAAGCAATGTTTCTAAAGAGGAGAAACCAATTCAGAGGCATCTGATATAAGTCTCTGTAGCTTTGCTCTAATCCTGCCATTAGCACAAAAACTGTACTCAATTTTGTGGAGTACTTTTATTTAGAATAAACTGAAGGTCCCTCCTAACTATGTAATCCATATGTTTGTTACTTATACCGTCGAAAGCTTACTTGGAACTGAGTTGAGGGGGCACAGTGGCATTGTGGACACCTCGGGAGAATATACCCATATCCTATTTGAAAGCAGTTTCACCAAACAAGTTCCACATTTCTGTTCTTTGGGTTTTTGTTGTTGTTGTTGTTTTCTGTTTGTTTTGTTGCTGTTGTTTTTTATGTTGCCCTGAAAAAACAAACCTGTGTAAATAACTTTTTTCTTCCCCTTGTGAGCTGCATGTAGACCACACTCTTCTTATGCTTGCAGTGTCCTAACATTAGAATGGCTTGGTTGATTTATTATTTTTTTGAGTTTTTGCTGAGCTCAAAAATGGAACTTTGAAAAATTTTGTACACTCGTTTGTAGGTGGGTAGAAAATACAGCCAAAGAAATCTGTACGGGAGCAGACATGCTGAAAAAGTAGACTGTTTCCTAAATAGTGCTCTTAACAATTTTTTAGGCAGAATGGCAAAATGACATTACTGCTCTTCTCTTTTCCTCTTGCTGGTAGTTTTGATTCTGTTTTTGTTGTATGAACTTGCTTAGTTAGTTTTTGAAATTTGTTTCACTTTTTAATTTAAAAAATTGAGCAGTATAGTAAAACCAGCCAACCAAACAATACCCACCACAAACAGACCGACACCCCCCCCCCCCCCCCAAACTGCAGAAGCTAGAAAATTTGGACTCTGGGCAGCTGTTTCAAGGTAAATTTTCTGTTAATAACGTATTTCTTACTGTGAGCAGTTAAAAGTTATTCTCCTCTAATGCAGAGAACATTAGGCTTCCCTCAGGCTTATGAAGCTTGAGGGAATTTTTTAAAAAAATCTTTTTCATCCAAATCATGTTTGTGGGAATGTAGATAGATTGAAAAAATTTCCTGAAACAATAGTCATATAATAGTTTCCATGTAAGTGACTGAGATCTGTTAAATTGTCTGTCTTTAATAGTACGGATGTGTTTTTTAGATGATGCAGAAACTTTCAAAAGTTTTTAATTATTGTTCTGTTTTCTTCTAAGTTTCTATATAATTTAGTCAGATTAATTAGAATCCTGACACTACACTACCTTGTGCAGAATTCTTCAGGGGTTTGTCCACTTGGACAGAATGTATAGGTTAATACAAAAACCAGCAGTGAAAAAAGCATGTGCTTTTGGGATGAAAGAGGCAGTATTCAGTCTTCTTTTCTGGTTATCTTTTTCGCTTCTACTGGGAGGTAGTAGGTGGATGGGAAAATGATCTTCCAGTGAAGTGACACTGCTGCATTTCTGTAATTGGGTTGTGCTCTTATACAGTTCCTTCTATGCTTTATCTTTTGCTTTCTGTCATAGCTAACCCCTACTTTATGGTCTTGCCAGAAGAAAATTGCACTAGGCAAATTGCAAAATTTAGAAGAAATCACTCCTGGAGTTA
Organism: Luscinia megarhynchos; assembly: GCA_034336665.1. Lineage (NCBI taxonomy): Eukaryota > Metazoa > Chordata > Aves > Passeriformes > Muscicapidae > Luscinia > Luscinia megarhynchos. The sequence continues at coordinate 56,785,110 of CM067592.1, read as the reverse complement.
GGCCAAACAGGAACATCATTTATTAAAAGAAGTGATTACTAAGTAATGGATTCTGTACACAGACAAGGAGCTGAACTTTTGGGTAGTATGATGTTTGGAAATTTGTTTCAACAGGCAAACCAAATATCTTCCCACGTATGATCTGTAACCACGTTGCCTGTGTCCTCCTTTGCCCTGGCATCAGCACCTGGCAGGAGAAGGTGGGGCACCTTCTGATCCCTGCCGCACTGGTATAGAACTGTGTCGGCCCCAGGTGTTTCTAAATCTACAGCTTCTTCAATGTCTTAAAGCAGCAGACTGTCTGCACTACTTACTTTTACCATACAGTTAGTTTATGTTTGGAGATGAGTGAAACTGAAGTTACAAAACCTGACACGAGAGTGGCTAGCACAGTATAGAAAGGAAAGCACTGCTATGGGGAGGAGCTTCCATGAGAGGATCTGGGAGATTTGTCTGGTCCAAAGCCAGGACTGGTGAAACTGGGGACTCTGGCACTGGGGTCTGTGTGATGCATTAAATGCAGCCATGGGACTGTGATTCCTTCCATGCTTTTGAGGAGGGCACTCATAAGAAATTATACAAAGACAGGAGCCTGATTTTTGTAAGATTCATAAGGATTTCATAAGTCTGGTGTTCTTACACTGGTGTGTTGCTTTCTTCTCCATTCTCTATGTCTCTGTGTCATCTCCCTAGAAAGCCAGGAAGCTGGTCATGAAGGAGAAGAGGGTGAGGATAGGGTCAGGCCAAAGACCTGCTGAGCTGTGGTCCTGGTCATGCCACTTGTGGGCTGGCCTGCCAGCTGCTGCTGGACCTCACCCTTCACCTGCTGGGTCAATGAACTGGGATTGCTTCTCAAGCTTTTAGAAAATCCATTTTCTTTGAGACTCTTATAAAATAAAATAAAAATTGACCAGCGGCTAAAAAGTTAAGTGTGAGGAATAAACAAATGTTTAATAATTTAAAACTATTGTTTGTGGATTAGCAAAAGAGCCTACCTTCCAGCCTCTTTAATCACAGGGTGTTTTTTTCCAGTGTAATGTTATTTAGAGGTTGTAATCTTACAAGCTTGAGTGGCTCTTTGTTTTCTTTTTGGTAAACAGTAAGTGAAAATCAGGGACAGAAAATTTTAAATCTTTAATGAAGATTTAATTACGCCTGCATTTTTGTTTGAGTGATATCAACTTGAATAAAAACATTATGTATACTTTACATGTATAATTTGCTCTCCTCAAAACTGCTTATGAACAGATAATTATTTTATTGTTTATTCTTTGTAAGTTTATTCTTGCTTATGGCTTTGGTGATTTGGTGTTTGCATTCTTATTAGATCTTTAAATTGATGCTATGAAATACAGAATTTCAATTATGTCTCTAAAAACAGAATTTAAATATTTGATGTTGAAAACTATTTTTTTATAATTTTCCATAAGCTAAATTTCAGGCCATGGTTACTTCATTTTGCTTTTTAACTTCCTTTTTTCTTTCTGCCTGAGACTTAGGTTATGATTAATTGAATTAAATATTACTGAAGGAGATTACTAGAATTCTCAGAGGACTATTTTTTGTTTCAGCACTTGCCATTTTGCAGTTGCAGTCATCTTTTGTAGAAAGGTCATGCAGATAATAGTGTTCTTATTTGCACGAGCAATGTTTTTACAAGTGAATGAGCTCCTCAAGAGAGTAGTTTCAGTTACTTTAGAAGAAATACAGAACTTTGTGATAATCAGACCTTTTCTTTTTTGAACTTTTTTTTGATATTTTTCAATAAATATTTGAAATAATTTTGAATCCTTGTTATCATTATCACTATTATATGGCTACTGCTGTAGTGGCAAATAATGGAAAATAATGGTTTGTAGAGAGGAAAACTCATCAGTTAGAAATAAATTTTCAAGACAGTAGGCCAATTTTGTGTCTAACCTTTTCACTGTGAGAAAGTAGAATTTAGGCTGTCAAAATTGATGTATTAGCACATTTTAGTGGAAAGAGTTGGCATTTTTGTTTCTGTGTTTTATTTTGTTTTCTGTCTTGGATATTATTGTCTGAATTGACAGATGATTGACAAAGTATTCTTTGTCACGGCTGAATCAAGAGATTTCCATTAAAAGCAGTTTAAAGATTTTAGAATGACTATAATTCAATGAGTTACTCTTCTTTCATCTTTAAAGAAAAGGTATTATTTTATCAATATATGATTTTATTATTCTGTTGACTACTACATTTTTAATTTCACTTCCTGAGGGAGAATCATTCTAAGACCATGGTTTAATTTGATGATTAATTTTTTTGACATGTTTTCAGGTTTTTTTTCCTCTGGTAAAGGTGAGCTACAAAGATATCCTCTTACTATGAATTGAGTAAACTTTTTTTTTTGACGATAATTTTTTTTTAAATTTTAAATTTAATATTTTGCTTCACTTTGTAGAAGGCTTCCTGATAAGCTCCTGGTCTAAATTTATTTATTACTTTGAGTGGAAGTGGGGAGAGTCTGGGTGGATTCCATGTTGTGCTTTTTTTAAGATTCATTATAATCTCAGCTGTAAGAGATAGTATGCAGACCACAGAGAGGAATTTCATTGCTGAGGTGGAAACCTGCATCAAGGTGAAATTTTCAGGATTTTGACAGTGGTACTCAACATTTTCATCAGAGGTTTGAAAACTAGAGTGGAGAGGCAGCAGTCTTGAAGGGGATCTGCCAGGATGCAGGAGGACAAGATGACAACTACAGTGAATGTTCAGAGAGGATGGGAGGTGCCCTTCAGGAGGTGCCAAAGCAAGGTGCATGGAGTTGTGGGGAGGGAGCAGCTGGGTAAGTAACCCCCCAAAACCTCCGCCAGGGTTGCAGCTAATGCAGTAGGGGTTGGCTGTGAAGTGTTGTTACTGAAGGGAAGTGCTGTACTGAGGAGAGGAATAGGTGCAAGGGGTGCTTGGTGTGGGCTCAGGTGGTGTATCCTGTTTGGCAGGCTGTGCTGGAGAGAGCTGGTGAAAGTTTGAAGGAGGGTAGTGGAAGTCTAGTGGACAGACTGAGTGAAGAAGGAATCCCCACCATTAAGTGGGGATTGTTTAGGCCAGAGAAGGGATGGTATGTACAGAGCACTGAAAATGTCTGCAGTGAAGAAACATGCAGCAGGCAATCTGTTCTTGGTTTGGGCAGAGTAACCAGCTTGCACTGTCATGGTGAAGAGTCAGATGAGAGCTTGGGAAAACTGCCAGAACGAAGAATATTGAAACGCTTGAATCTGACTAAGTAGCCATGGAAAAATAAATGTATCAGAAATGTCATCATTATCACTGATGCTGACTTCAGGGACAGGCACATTGATATGATTGTGTCAGATGGCATCTTAAGAATCAATGATTGCTGAGTTTTTAGTATGCTGTCCCAGAACTGCAGTTTGATTGGTTTTGTAGGCAGGGGGCTAAAATCAAACCACTTGGAACCACCTCCTTTTTTTTTTTTTTCTTTTACCCAAACTTGGTATTGTAAAGCATCTATTTTCATTTTTTTGTTCTCCAAGCAGTGTTCTTGCTAGTTAGTTTCAAACCGGTTTGGAAGAAGAGACCTCAAAAATAAAACCATTCAGTTTTAATGAAACTGCTGCTGAGATAATGGGAAAATAATATTGGCTTTCTCCTCTGGAAAGAACACAAACTCAACCTGGCAGTTGCCAAGTAGACTGGGCAATTGTGTGTGTTGGACTTGCATTGCTTGTGTAGCTCTGGACCCACTGTAGATTGTGAGGGCCACCTGTACCCTGGGGGACATCAGCACAGCCAGGTGGGGGAGGAGATTGTCCCACTCTGCTCTGCTCTGGTAGAACAGGCTCCCCAGGGAGGTGGTCACAGCATTAATTCTGACAGAGTCCCAGAAGCATTTGGACAATGGTCTAAGGCACATGGTGTGACTCTTGGCTTGTCCTGTGCAGGGCCCTGAGTTGGACCCTATGATTCTGATGGGTTCTTTCTAATTCAGCATATTCTGTGATTATATAGTTCTATTTCTTGCCTTAGCAGGATTTCTTCAGGTGTTAGAATTAATTTTGGTTTAGTAGTAGTGGAAGATGATTTAGAAGACAAAGAATAGCCAGATATAGGGATTTGAGTTTCTTTTGAGTTGTCTGAGCCATAGAATTTTTTAAATTCGTGTAGTGGTAATTCTAAGAAAAATGGCCTCCTTCATAATACTCATATAGTTCTTCACTCTATCCATTATTTTTCCGTTTTTACTGATTAGATTTCATATGTAATCTGTAGCAAATAAGATTGATGTAGAAAATACCAATGGCTTTCTCATATACTGATACTTGAGAAAATACCAATGGCTTCATCAAAATTGTAACATCCAATATGTAATTTAGATGTTGAGCTGAAATGTTACGTCATACTCAGCAGGTATCTGTAAAGGGGGTCTGTTTACAGTTTGTGGTTTTAAGGGAGATCTGTAAACACAATGTAATGGCTGCTTGTTTATTCGTGGTTTAAACATGTTAATTTGTATTAATTCTATTTTGTATACCAGCTGTCTCCCACATTAGTTAATGATTGTAACACATCTGAGCACACTCTACACAGATAATGTAGGAGGAGTCGAAGGAGTATGGCTTTCTTTCTTTTTAAGTAGATGTGAAATCCCAGAAAGCTCAGTTCAGCTGATCCTCTGCAGTTGCCTATACATGTTAAGTGTTTTCACCTGACATGCATCCTGTGTGCTTGATAGTCTGAGGAACTTTGACTTACGATGTAGCATGAATTGGATTAGAGCACATTTACACTGTAAGCTCTGATTATGGATTCTTTCCTGCCACTTTCCTTTATTTCATTTGAATGCAAGTTCTGTGATGCAGTTTAAAAGGAGAGTAGACGTTTGCAAATTAATAGTCAAAGCCACAATTCAAGCCTTCAGTAATGAGTTTTGCAGGTTGATGTTGCTGTTTCTTGGTTTTCCTGAGTGTTTGTCTCTAAAATGAGCTCTGCTCTCTATTTCTGCTTCCTGCGTCTTTGTGTATTAGGGATAATGTCCAACATAATTCCCACAGGAAGTGAAGAAATTTGAAGGAAATTGGTTTGGTGCAAAATACTGTCCTATATCTAAGTAGTTGAGAATAGCAATATAATTTGATTCACGTCACAAATAGCATGCTGGGCCTCAGAGAGCAGAAATGGAAATTGCATATGCAAGAAGAGTGAACTGCAACATGTTGGGTACTACACATATAATACACAAATCCATTCTGCTCCAATTCTTACACTGTGTCTCTGTAGTATTGCAGGGGGCCTCAGTATAAACGAATCTTTAATGTAATCAGTCTGTCTTAGCGTCTCTGTTCATTGAATTTTCATCCAGATTGTACCTCATCACAGCTGGCTGCCTAGTGTGGTATAACGTTTGTAGGGCTTTGAGATGGAACTATAATTAAATTTATGAAAGGTTTCAAATTGGAATTAAGTTTCTTTTAGAGTACAAAAGCAAAACAATAACATGTTAAATAGCACAAAGTAAACAAGAGCTAAATATAAGCAATCAGGAATTATTCTTGTTCAAGATGTGGGTTACACAGACTGATAGAGCCTTTCCTGCTGAATGTATGTAGCTATTAGCCTTTGACTTACATGTAGCAGAGTGTATTCTCTGCCCTTGTCTGTGAAGATGTCTTTGCAGTGTTTAAAACTGATGCCTAGTTCTTAAGCAGTAAATTCCAAGATGCACTAGTCTAGGAGGGCGTTGGAGGTATTTTGAAATAAACTGGAAACAAGACAAAATAATGCAATCTATGCAGGTAGGTATTTCACTCCTTTGAGTTATATCTTTACTGTGAGCCTGCCCTTGTGAGTCCTTACAGGTTTTCATTAATTCTTTTGCGAATTCTGTACTTCTCTTACCTAGTAACCGTTATCTGAAATTTTAATTTTGATCCTTTGCGGTTATGTGTTCAATGCTGAATTTGTGCATAAAATATAGAACACAATGGTAAAACATTGCATTCAGAAAAATAGTCCTCAGTGTATTTCTGATGTGAGAGCCAAGAAGAAAACAAGGAACTTTGACAGCATTTTTCACAGTTCTGTATTTAAGATGTTTCACACTGAAAGTATTTCAGACTAAACCCCTGGCATTAAAGTACCTTTTGAGTCTCCACAGTACACCTGTGACAAGTGTGTTGTGAAGGTGTATCTAAAATTAGCTGAAAAACCCCCAACTCATTTTTGCCAGTGTATTTGTATTTATCTTGTATAGAGCTAGATGCTGTGCTGTGTAAGGTTTATGGCTTGATGGACTCTTGGAACAAAGGAAGGACTACAGGAGCAGATCCCTCCATGTACACATGGAGACTCTCTTGTTTGTAGCCTGGGCTGCAGGGTCCACTTGTGTGGCTTATGTCACTGGGGAGTTTGTAGATCAAGGTAATTTTGCCACTCAGTTGCATTTGAGAAATGTGAAGTGGATGGACTTACCCATGCAGCATGGTTGTATGTACGCTGTGGTTATGGTACCTGCCAGTGTGACAGCAGCTTTTGATCCTGATAGTTAAAATGTAAGCTGCATTTCATATCTGCATGTGCATTCAGAGCTGGGGCTGTCTACTGAGAAAGCAGATGAGTGCATGACAGCCTGTTGTTTGTACCTTGGATCATGTACCATCTCCGGGGACAGTACTGAAGCTTGCCTTATGAAATAGTCTGTGTTTCAGGAAGCCACCTGGTATGCTGCCTGTTACGGTTACACCAAAGGTCAGTCCACTGGGATTGCATGGCTGGTTGAGAAGCTGGGACTCATTTCTGTGATTACTGTTTGGAGAGAAAGATCTGAACATTTTTTTTCAAGAGCGAACTCTCTTGGAAGCTTGCCTCCCCAGCTGTCTATGGAATAAGAAAATAAGTTACTTAGAGCAGATAATTGTAATCCCTGGTAAAATTCAGCAAAGTTGAATTCAGCTATTATTTTGAGGCCAGTGTCTGTATCTTTTTAAACTCAAAAACTATGTAGTCTTTTTTAATGAGTTGCAAGATGGCATTGTAAATGCAAAATTTATGTTTGGAAGTTTTTCAGCCTTTCCTATTGGTACCTCACTCTGCAAGTTTTCCTTGCAAAATAGTTCCAAGATTAGATAAACAGCATACATGAATGTCCTGGTGTGAAGGACAGGTGTCTGCCAATAAAGGCAGAAGCTTCTCTTTGAAATGGAGAATGTAAAACCCCTCCCTCCAAATTACTGTAATTTTGAAATTAAGTGGCTCTCAGGCAAAGATATGGGAATTAGGAATAACAGTTCTTTACTAGGAAAAATAAAATATAAGTACAGTATTACAAAGAACAAAACACTGACAGAGTCAGAGTAAACCTGGCACCCCCTCAGTCAGGGTGTTGGTAGCAGTCCCATTTAATGGTGGCTGCATCCTCCTGCAGTGGAAGACGTAGTTCAGCTGAAGCAGTGCTCCTGTAGAAGGTGCAGCTTTCCTCTGAAGCTCCAGGGATGATGTAGAAAGGTCCAGCTTTCCTCTGGAATCCAGTAGAAAGAAGGTACCTTATTGTTCAAAATCTCAGTTTTTATCTAGGTAGGAAAGGCTTGGCTCCTCCCCTGGCTGGAGCTTCTCCCAGTGGGATGATGTAATTTTATCAGTCATGCAGTAGGACTCGATGGTCTAGCAGCAGATGATATCTTCCTGGAGGGAGGATGGGTTGTGGGAAAGATAAAGATGATGGACCATTAGCGGATAATATGTGCCACGGAGATAAGGGTCACTGCCCCACGCGGCTTCAACAGATGGTGATAGAATACACATTTCTGGCCACATCCTGTATTGCAAACCCAACACAGTGGATTAAATGTGTTAGTCTGTGTTTTGGTCTGGTATCCTTCTCGAAAGAATATGGATATGCCCAGCAGTGAATGGGACAGCTCTACTGTGAAACTGCTGGATTGGTCTCTGCCATTCAACGTGCTTTCTGTAATGTGTAGAAACATTTACAAGGAATGTGACCTCTTCCTGATGCCCATTTGCTTCAGCAAGACTGCAGCAAATAGAACTACCTAAGTAGTACTAAAAGTATAAACTTAGAATTTCTTTACTTTTGCTGAAAAATTTAGCATCAGTTTCAGACACAGAAGTGCACTGCTCAGCTTGGCCACCGGCTGTTTAATACTTACAATCTCGCATCACAAAGAGTAACTCAACTCACTCCCTCCATTTGTGATATCTTAAAAGCATACCTTATTTCAGGTACTACCCAGTTTGATTTAAAGACAATAAATTAATTCTGTTCCTAGCTTCCTGCATTTCCCTTAGGGTGCAGAGAAAATTTGATAATACATTTTATATTCATATAAATAATCTGTATATATACACTTAAATCTTAGTCTGCTGCAGTATGCCTGATTCAACTTGAAATGAAAAATTCGCATCACATATAATTAATGTTAGATTAGAGATGTGTTTTAATTTAATTACTTCTGTTGTGTTCATTTATATACTAAGTACACATTTCTCATAAATTCTCCCAGATTATTATCATTATTATCTTCAGGAGATTTGGTTCAGGATGACATAGTTTCTTTATTTATAAACTCAGTGTTTTAAGAAGATTGATGTTGTTTTAAGGATTTTTTTTCCCTGCTACAAAAATAAAATAGATGAAGGAAATACAGTAACTGTTTCCTATGCATAAAGAAACTGTATTTAAAAAAACCTGTTTTCTTGTCTTCCCACTGTATTTCTTGCTGCCAATCCTGTGTTGTTTTGGAATATCTTGCTGATTCAAATTGTCCTTTTAATTTTCAGAATTTACTGTAAATAAGCAGTGATTAATTTTCACTTCAGTCTAGTAGCCTGGTAAGTTTTTTGACTCATGCTCTTTGCACTAAAGAAGAGATTTTTTCTGTGACTTTCCTTGTCAGGAAGGAAAGAATTAGATAGAAATCAAGAATTTCTGACTGCTGTCTGTTTTTGTATCATCTCTTTTTACTTCAGTATGAAAACAATCAAAACTCTACAAATTTGAAGCAGTGGCACAAATTTATAATAAAAATCACTTAAGCATTGTAGCTCCCTATTTATTTTCTAGTCTTACTGGAGAAAATTGGATTCTTACTTGTTAGTATTTTACTTAATAATTTTTTAATCCATTGTAATATGAGTCAACCTGATTTTTATTTATCTTGTAATAAGATAAAGCGCACTGCTTGCATACCAGGATTGTTTGGTTTAATACTACATTTTTTGAGGAAAATAGATCCTACTGGATTGGGTGATCTGGGGAAGATGAGGCTGATGCTGCTTTATGACCCTCGGATTTTATCACAAAGCTTCACTCATACATAGTAGAAAAACATCAGAAAAAATTGCTGTGTGAATAGTTTTCTGTTGCTGCCAAGATTTGACACTCCTGTCTTTAGGATGGAGACTTGAGACTTAGCTGGTGCAAGTTTTTAAGATACTTACTGATTAATGAACACTCAACGAATAAACAGGTGAGCAGCCAAATAGTCTATGGAAAATAATCTGTAATCTCTGCAATCTAGTATACAGATTTACAATTCCATAATGATACAGAGTGCAGATTCTGAGGAATCACATATGCGATTCCTACTAAATTAGTTTTCTGGGTAGTGAGATGTAAATCCATTTCTTGCCTCCACAGGTGCCCTTCTCCTCCCACCCCCAAACCCCAGAAAATTGGAGCAAACAATGTTAAGAATGAAAACCTGATTAAGAGTCCAGCATGTCATGCAAAGAGGTTTCTTCCATCCTCCTTGTGGACTTGACTCCACATGTCAGCATGGCTACCATCTAGAGGCATCCACACACTTGCCAGTGGAAGGCTACCTTCCTTTTCCTCTCCTTGATTTGGCATTTTATTCTTTATTTGCTGCGTTAGTCTCTGGTTTTTTTCTCAGTTTGGGCTGAACCTTTCATTCACCTTGTACCTTCTCGTCTCCGCCAAAACTTTTCAAAAGAAAACAGCCCCCTCGTAATTGCCTTTTTGTCATTGATTCCAATTTTGCTACATCCATACTCAGATTTCATAATTTATGTTGTTCTATGGGCAACAATATGCCTTATGCAGTATTATCAACAGGATTACTTCAGTGTGGACAGCTTTGCAGTCCAAAATTCATGAATTATTGCCATCTTAGAGTGCATGGGTTTGGTTTACATTTTTTCAATTACTACACAGAATTTTTCTATTTTAGATTTCTACCTAGATCCAATTCTTCATGATGGGGCTCTTACCGTCTGTGCTGGAGCATGTGCCAGAGCAGCAGGGTACCCTGGTTTTCACTCTTTCACTGTGGGCTGTCATGGGTCCTTACTAGGGCCTAAGCTATGGTGAGGCACTGTACTCTGCATTCGCTTCTTAAAATTTCCTTTACATACCATACATTTTTATTGAACTCTTTCTGTTTCAATTTGCTAGGAAGTGATGTGGTATCTTGGTGAAAGATGTAGAGCTGAAACTCTTGGTTTTCTTGCTGTACAGATGCCTATAAATTTTTTAATATGCAAGAAAAGCTTGAAAGCTGTGAAATCTGCAAATCACCAGGATGCAAGTATAGAGCCAAAGGGTTTTTACAGATGTAGATCTATTTGGGTGGTTACTGTGGCTTTTTGTGGGTGGTTTGTGGTTTTTTTGGTGTGGTTTTTTCTGTTGTTGTTGGTTTTGGTTTTTTTTTTTTGGTCGTTTTTTGGTTTTTTGTTTGTTTGTTTTTTTGGTTTTTTTTGTTCGCCTGCTTGGATTGCAGAGACTTGAGACACATTTTCGTAATGATACATTTGCAGACAGAATCTTATACCTGGATCTGTCAGTCTGTTTGGAGCAAGAGTTACTGCCATGCTACTCTGAGGTGTACTAGAGACTATTTTTTACCAACTGAATCTTTTAGGAAGTGCTTCAGTTGATTGGTTTTGTTATTTGACTTTCCTTTTTCTGAATTAATGCATAGCCACAAAATAGTTTCCTCTTGTTATGTAAAGAAATGCAGAATCATTGGAGTGTTTAGGAGTAGATTTGAAGAGGAAGCTGATTTCTCCTTGCAAGCTGGGTAACATTCTTTCTGAAAATTTAGTATACTGACTTAACCTCAGTGCGCCAGATGCCGCATACTGGAATAAGGACAAGTCTGTGGGTTTTAGTCAAGGAAATTGTTAGTTTGCTCCAGTTGTGTGAATATATCAGTGATTTGCACCAGTGGCTATTTATTCTGTTAGTGAAAAGACACTCTAAGTATAACCTAACAACTTACATGAAAATAATTCTTAATAAACTAGTTGGCCTTTTCAAACTGTAAATTGGTTTGTAAAAAAAAAAAAAATATTTTTACAACAGAAGTCAAATATAATACATTATTTAGTTTAACTGAGAGATTATTGAATTCATCAGTTATGGACATCAGCTTAGCATTTTTATAGTGTGATATTCCTGACAAGAAAAGCAGAACTAAAGTCAGGATTTTGGACTTATGTGGAATTCTCTGCTTAGCTCCAGAGGATGTCAAGAAGCTTTTACTCAGTATGCTAACGTCAGACTAAGTTGTTGGTTTTATCAGTGTTATCCTCTTGGGACAGAAATAATATATGTAATATTATCAGTGATGCAGCCAGGTATTCTCAGTAATACAGTTTACTTTTAAAAAATGCAATCAGTAAAAAGTAGTAAGTGTTACATTATTATATTCTGTAAACTGTGTAAATATATACTGAATAAAATTGTTAATATACAAATACTAATATTGTAAGAAATAACTGCTATAGTTAATAATATAATTATTATACATTATATTATTAATTTTATTATATTCTCTATTGTGTCTGTTTTTAGGACAGTGCAACACCTGCAGTTCAGCAGTTTCCTTAACTAATATGAAACATTGCAAATCTCATGGAAAGAAAGGATAAAATAAATGTAGGCTCAAAATTATTTGATTTTGAATTCTGAAAGTTAATTCTAACTTTGGATTTCTTTGTAATTCTCTTAAGGTAGAATTAGGCTACTATTTGTAATTCTATTAAGGCAACACCTTGTCCTCCAAGGCAGCTGAAGGAATCAAGTGCTGCAGAGCATCTCCAAATGATTTTGGGAGCATTAAAGACCATGGTATTTGTGTTCTGCTGCATCAACAAAATCCAGAGAAACTTCATTTTAAAAAATGCAAAGTATCCTCCATAGCTGTGATCACAAAACTTGCAGGAACCACAAGAGTCTATGATGGCTTGTCTGTGCTATTTTTGAAAACATTATTAAGATGTAAGGGTTTTGCCTATTTCACAGTCGAACATTGGGTAGAAAGGTGTCATTCTTAATATTTGAGTGTCTTGTGACAGAAGCTGTCATTAGAACTGAAGTCTACAAAAGTATAAGCAAAGGACTCTCCATTTACATTTTATTTAAGGCATCACTTAGTAAAATAGACAAGAGGGTAGATAAAAATTTTCAGGATTTGAATTGCTGATGTTACTGGGGTATAATAAGCCAGGCAAGGATATTTCAGAGAGTTTTTTGATTTATTGCTGCAGAGTGGTCTTTAAAATGGGATTTTCAGTGCTAAGACAGTTAGAAGATTGAGAAAAAGACCAACAACATGTATATCTGTCTTGGTTTAAGACACTTTTAAATGAGTTACCTCCTCTTAATTTCAACCAATCTCCTTCCACCAATAAGGAGAAATATGAGTAGATTGATGAGAGTCAAAAAATGGCAGTTTACTGTATTTTCTGTATCACAAGATACAGAATTGCTATATCTCACAAACTCCCCCAAAGCAAAGATAAACCCAAAATGATGGAAATACCCCTTTCAAGATGGCGCTGCCCACGAGGCAAAGGAAAAAGGATGGCCACAAAAGTTCCCAGGGTGAGTCTTCTTATCTACTCATGTGAAGTCAGTTTCTTCGTATTTGCATTAAATTAAATAGAGTTAAATATATGTCAGTACTATTTTTGTAATAACTCTTTTCATTCAATGAGCTTGTGGTGGACTGACCTTGCATGGCATGGCTGCCATCTCCTAGACTCTCTCTCACTCCTCCTCGGTAGAATAGTGGGGAGAAAATAGGATGGAAAGGCTTATAAATTGAGATAAAGAGGGGGATTTCCAGTTGCTGTTGTGGGCAAGGTAGATTTGATTTGGGTAAAATTAATTTAGGGCAAATTAAAATAAGAGTTGCTTGGTGAGAAACAAGGACAAAACACAAAGCCCCTCTTGCTCTCTCCCCTCACCTTTTTCCATGCTCAGCTTGACTCCTTCATTTCTGATTCTTCCACCTCCTCTTTCCTGGAGTAGGACACTGCACCCCATCTCAACACTACACCCCAGATATAGCAGCTTCAACTTGGGAGGAAAAAGTGAGGTAATTTCTTCTTAAATTATGATTCAGATTTGGCAAGTGTTAGTACTGTGAAGCTTAGAGCCTAGAATCAGTTTTGGCAGTGTGCAGCTGAAGAGCTCTGGGTAGCTTTGGGTTTGCTGAGGGGATGCAGAGTTGAGGGTTTTGGGGTTTGGCAGAAGAGATGAGTGCAACAGCCTGTGACTCTGAGGGTCTTTTGGTAAGGTGACAGGAGAGTTGCAGGCTTTGGGACAAAAATGTTAAAAGGTATGATTTATTAGAAAAAACATAACAAGCCTCCCAGCTTGGTAGGAAATCTAGGGAAGCTAATGTGCTTGCAGATGGCCCTTTGATACTGCCATCCGAGGGCTCGGGGCTGTGGTTGGCTAAGCCCCAGCTCCAGCTGGTGCTGCAAGGCTTGGTCCGGACATGGACTTCTGCTGTCCCCCCTACCAGCTGAGCTCTGACAGAAGGGACCCATCTTCCCCCTACCTGTACATGAACAGGAGGAATTGCCTGGTGTACGACCAAAAGAGTTACTTGTGGGCTGGGAGCAGGTGGGAACAGGTCATTTCCGTTGTTTCTATGTGTCTCTTGTTTTGCACAGTTCAGATTCATCCAGGTAAAACATTGCAAAGAGAGCCACAACTGCATTTTCTGTTATGCAGAAATGGGTCTGAGGTGAGGAAACCCTGGACCGTGATGGTGCAACCTCTCTGGGACATGGGAAATGTGTGGGGATGGGAGTTGGCTGTGCTTGTCATGGCTGGGAGCCAAGGGAGATGTCATTGCTGCTCAGCAGCCTTTGGCTGCTCTGTTTTGCAGTCACTCAGGTGCTGCTGTTCTGGGGTACCAACACACTCCCTCTTGATTATTTTCCTTAAATGTTTCTTGATAGCTTAGTTCGTTGCAGGTATGGATTATTGGCTCTTCTACTTTGCACCTTGAACATCTCAGTTTGATGATATTTTTTCATTTATTTTTAGTGTGATATTCAGGTTTCCTGGATGAGCCCACTAAATATTTGTCTGCATGCTGTTAGTCGTATAAGCTGTAAAATAAATCTGTATTTGTCTTCTCTGCTTGCTTGGTTAGCTGAACTATGATTGTTACTTAGATTCTCAAACCATGCAGAATTAAATAATGTAGTACAAAGAATTATTTACATGGCTTTAGGGTTTTTTCTTTGGATCAGGTTTGATTATTTTATTTTTCTAATTGTTTGGATTGGGCTGGCTTGGGTTGGGTTTTATTTGAACCTTTGAGGAGGAAAGGGATATTCTGTATTTGGGGTTTTTTGAATAATGTATTGGTTTTTCTATCGATATCATGATTTCTTTAGGATTTTGCGGTTATGTTAGGTTCATCTATTTTGCAGCTCATGGGCATTTTGTAGCTCAAAACCTCTCTTCTACCAATTCTGATGGTTGTTTGGAAGAAATCTATTATGTGATCTCCAGGTCTGCTCCACAGTGTTTACTGAAGTACAGTCTGTGGAGACCATCACAACTTGCCTCCAAGCTAAAACACATAGGTAAACGCACTTTAAGAAACTGTCTCTGAAAAGTGTCTAAGACACTCTTGCAAACTGCAGATTTTTTTTTCCACACTTCTCGCCTTTGTGTCTGTTTCCGTTTTATTCAGACTTTTTTCCCCTGGAACTGAGTTAGAAGTTCAGAGACTTTTCAGAAAAGCCAGGTCATAAGCCTGAAAGATCCATCACTGTTTTCCCAGAACTAATATTAATGTTTTAATCATGGCTTTAATCAATTTTTTGAAACATTCAGCTTGTAGTGACTCACTTTTGGTTTTGTATTTGAGCTCAGGATCTGTGCAAGTGACTGTCAGCAGTTTGAAAACTGGCCTGAACTTTTCAAAGTCTTGACAGTGGTTGTGTAAAATTCCTGCTGCTGATCAGCTGCATTGATACAAAAAAGTTGTTCTATTCAGGTGGCTGATTTAACATGTTTAAAAGTCTGTGGCAGAAGAGCATTTTGGATCTTAGTTTTTAGTAACCCTTATGTCAGAGTTTTTGAAGACTGTAAGGGAGAGTATGTAGTGTTAATTATTAAAAAAGTGAAGTGAATGTCTAATACTTGTAGCATGGTAGTTTGGTGTAAGTCCCCTGTAGGATAATAGAAAAATTGCAGGCCTTTGTAAATGGTGAATGCTGCAGTTCAAGCAATCGAGAGCTTAGGCGATCATAATGGTTTGTGCATTTTAGGAGGTTGGATTTACTGATCATCATTGGTTTTACGACTTCTGTAGAGCTAAAAATTTACTTGTGCAGAGAAGTTAATGTAACTTAATACTGACAGTAGCCACGTGCCTGGCTGATTTGAAGCATAGTGTTGAATTCTTTAGTAACGTGGTAATCTTAAAATAATCCTATAGCAGCCTACAGAGCTCTGAGAAATATATAGTTCTTTTTTATTTTCGTTGCTTTTAAGATCTAGTTCCATGTTTAAAGTTAATTCAGGGACTTTCTTCCTTCACTGTAAAGCACGATTAAAGCACGTTTAGAGCATGTTTAAAACATGAGAGAGATCACATCCTCTACTTTTTGTCTTGAATTTAAGAAACTAAGAATGAAAGGATGCTGTAGTATAGCAAGAAAAGGGAAATAAGCATGTGCATTCTTATAATGTCACATATGCAAAGCTCAGGTATTTGAAGAGAGGTCAGACCAGTGCTTTGCCTGATGGATAATGGAGACCAGGGCATGGATTTTGAGTTAAATACCGCCAAAGAATAGCCTAGGATATCAATTAAGCCTGGATCTCAGACAAGAAAGATGTGCTGTTATAGGAGGAATGGTCCTTCATTGGAAAGGAATTAAAAGAAAAACAAACTAGAATAATTTCAAATATATGATTCCCTGGAATTATAGAATCCCTCTTATCTAGGTTTAATGGAATATTTAAGAGATGCCTTATCTTCTCTTTATAAAAAATAACAAAGGAAAATAATTAGGGCTCCTATTTCCTGTAGAGAAAGGGGTTATGGGTGCCTTATATGTTGTCTTAATAATAACTTCTGAGGATAAGTGAAAGGAGCCATTGACTGTCTGCAATCAAAAAGAAGAAAAATACTACCAATGAATAACTAAATACTTTCAGTGTTTCAAGTGTTGAATTATTTCAAGATTGTTCTGTTCTTCCTTAAATTTTATTCATGTTATATATGCTTTACCTTAGAATCACCCTTTTTAGCTGCCACTTTTCTCCACTGTAATTCCACTGGTTGGATGTGTTAATATAAAAGAATTTTATAATGTTAAGAATGCATAATAAAACACTTTAAATGGAATACACCCTTCTACTAAAATCCAAGCATTGTTATATAAAAAGAGAAGGAAAAATAGCATACTTTTACAGAAATGTGAGTCATCTGAATTCTTTTGGATGTTGTTTCTTTTGAGGGTAGACAAAAGCACTGTACAGGGCAGGGTACAAATAATTTTTAAAATTAGGAAACTAATTTTAAAAAATCTGTGTTTAGGAAATTTTTAATTTATGTTCTGTTTTGCTATGACTCTAAGTGCTCTTATGACTCTATATCCTTTTACCTGTTATCTGTATTTCCTGACTGGGACCAGTCTGTATGGAGGTTCTAGCTGTAAATACTGCACAGAGATATGAAAAGTGTGCTTGGGTGACTCTGCTCAGTTTTCTTAGTTTTCTTCCAAACTCTCCTGTATAGCTGTATTCTGGTCAGTTTGTTTCTTTAGCAGGTAGAGACTGGCAAGTGTATGGGTAGCATTGTGTATTTTACAGAATGCATCTGCTTTTGCATGATCTGGCAGTAGTGTGTGTGATCTAGTTAACTTGATTAACATCAACAGATTTTTTTTTTTTGTAACCTGATGGGACCCCGGTGGCTGCAACGAGGCATCGCTGCCATTTCCCTTCTCAGACTGTAATTTCTGAGCAAGCTGCACATCTGACTAGCCTGAGCTGTGTGCAGTGCAATTGCTAATACTCCTCGAGGTCTGTTGTGAGCTGCAGATGTGGAGGAATGCCAGCCTTCATTAGGGTTTAATTATGTCTGGGGAACAGATTTCATGTGTAGTTGCCTTGGAGCAGCTATTTCCAGTAACAGGAGTGTGCTTGTGCTGAAAAAGTAGGTCTTAGTCAAGATCTTCCTCAGTTCAGAAAAACAAGTGATATGATGTGTTCCCTGTTTGAATGAGTAACCCTTGTCTCATCAGCTCTGGGGGGTAGCACAGGCTGTATCGCGCTTTCAAACTCATGGAAGGCACAGAAATTGCTGATGTTACAAGCTAGGAAAAATAAATTGTTTGGATGGTGCTGGTGCTGGTCTAGCCCCTTCTGCTAATGAAATCTGGTATGTAGTGTCTTGTGCTGCATCTGCTCCAGTGCTGACAAGTGGGCACAGCATTTCAGAGAGGTTGTAACAGTGGAAGATGTGCTTCAGTTTTTTCTCTCTCCTCTATGGTTTTGGAGATCAGCGTGGGGCTATCTGTATGGTGGGCCACTATAACGCAGCTGCCAGTCTGAGAAAATACAAGTGGCAGATCAGTTTTCCTTCGAGCCTTTGGAAACTTGGGCTGTGTAACTTTGATTTTCTTTTTCTGATGTGAACTGAATCAGCAGCTTCTCCTTGAAACAGAAGTAGTGGAATGATCTGCAAGTGTTAGTAGAAGTTCATGGTTAGAGGTGAGATAGGGCTTATTATGTGGACTAAAATGGTAACAGAAAATAAAGTAGAAGGCTGTCCATGTAGGGAGGAGAAAAAAGTTAATTTTAATCTGCAGCCTAGATCTGTGCATTCCTACTTCCTCTTCCTTTGCATCTATAATTTTATGCCATAGTTCTTATTGCTTCTGAGATGTTTTTTTCCCCTGCTGTATACCTACAAGTATACCTAGAAGACTGAATCTGGTGAAGTAGCATTTAATTCCAGGAATATTGCAGTTTGAAACCACTGAGGTTTGCGTTCCTTTTTTACTTTTTTCTGTAACTTCAGTTATAACTATAATCTTTAAATGAAAAACCTTTATTGGTGGGATTTCACTGTTCTTTCATGAGTTTTTGCTAGCCTGCAGCCCTTATGTGCTCTTGCTTACTTAATTTCTGTGAATGGAAGCAGATACCTGATGTCTTGCTGTCACTCAGAAATAAGAGACAAACTGGCTAGTACTTAAAACGTGCTTACTAATGCAGCCCAGATATATATATATCAGGTCCTTTAAAAGCTTATTGTATCATAGATAAAAAGTATTACTTCAGTTGTTCTGATTGGCAAGAACTTGCATGCTTATGACCAAATATTTGGGAATTTTAGCTATCTCATCTCTCTGCCTGGCTCATACTTCCCCACTCTGAATAATACCTCCACATCCTACATTGTGTTTGACAATGACTTTCTCAGAGACAGACTTGGAAAAGTCATTGTCAAAAAGACACGTAGTAAAGTGCAAGTCTAATAAAAATAAAAATCTAAATAATAGCTGTCTATTTTGAGGTGTTTCCTTCTCGTAGTATAAAAATGGGGTCGAGGGTTGGGGTTGGAGGATTGTGTAAACCAGTGGTTTTGGTAACTGTGTGTTACAGTTGCCAGGCAGTGGTACATTTTTAAGAACGTGAAAGGTAAGCGAGTTCTGTATCCTATCTATCCAAATTTTTGAGCTTAATTCAGGTATAGCACCTTTGGAACTTGTGAAATAAAATTAATTAAAGGAGGATCTTTAATTCTATGCTGTCTGAACCATGATTGCTTTTCATGAGGAAATATCCTTAGCTTGAAATTTTCAGGTAATAATGAGCATGTCAGAACAAATGCATTTGGTGATGGAGTGACAGAGGTTATTAGGGCTTCAGCACTATTTCTGTACCATTTCCATGAGTTGAAACAGTATTCTGTGACTCAGCTGAAAAAGCTGATGAGGCTGATAGACTAACTAGCTGGACTTAGCACTGTCTTTTGTTTAGTTTCATATTCCCTAAAGCTGTGTATTTGCTGAAAAGCCTTCGATCACATTGTAGCATACCATCTTTTCTTGAAGTGGTCTCAACACCATCCAGATGTTTCTGTGTACCTGACACAACCTGTGGATTCATTGCATGAAACAATTCAAAAAGCTAGAGTTTTAAGTCACTTTTAAACTTTGTGTCCTGTAACAAAATCGGTGTTTTGAGGAGGGAAAGTTGAGGGGGAATTCAGTGAATCATCTGTCTTGCTTGTATCTACGATAGTTGTGTCAAGACTGTGCAACACTGGCCTAGAATGCAGCTGAGTAAGACTGTTACAGCTAGAAAGGTTTGATCAAGTCTTTATGAGGATGAAAATCCAAGGATTTTTTTACGTATGTGTTCTTACTCTGTAAACAAGGCTTGAGGTCTTATGCACCCTGAAGGTAGCCAAGCCTTGTCATATAATTCTGTTTACATTTATTTATATTGCACTATTAATGACTCAAAGGGATGGAAAGAGTAATGGGCTTGCTAGGCTGATTTTTTTCTTTTTTTCCTTTTAGTAGGTTAGATCTAATCTCTCTTTGTTCAAATAGAGAGAAAAAGATAATCTACATTGCTATAAAAATGTAGCAGATGTAAAGATAATTTGAGTACAGAATTCATCACAGGGGAGCCAGCATTTTCTACTTTATTCTTTGGGACAGTTCTGTCCTTTCACACAGGAGAAAGAATGGTAAAATAGAAACAGTCATGAACTTAGACTTACTATAGTTTCACTTTTCATAGTTGTACTTCTAACAGAAATTGATGTTAGTTTCACATTGTAATACTGATTTTAAATGCTGTGACATTAAATACTTATAAATATTTAAATACTCTGACACTGCTTATGTACTATTTAAATTTTTCTTTCTCCTTTGAAAATTGATTTTATTTGTAACCATGATTTGAATACCAGAGTAACAATTCCAGCATTCAAAGTTTTAGATTATCTGTCTGCTAATTAAAGATGCGAGACCTAATACCCAGGAATAAACCCAGCAGTCATATGTCATAAAATTACACCAGACTGAGAGCCTCAAATTTCCTTAGTTTTGCTGTTAATAGGACTATTACTTAGGAAGTTTAATCATTTTGGTAGTGACAATAGTCAGTTTTATTCCCTCAACCATTTATGATCTGGGATTTGTGATGTATTTTGTTAAGTGTTTTTGGTCTTGTGTGTCTAATTGCTGCGCTTCACTGCAGAGGTTGTCTGTGGTTCCTTGTCAAGAGTTTTCTCTAGTGCTTTTGGTTAATCTCATCTGTTTGGGCCATAGTATCTGTTAACCTTTTCTGGCAGCAGGTGGATGGCTTCCATCTGTGTATTGCCTCTGTTTCTTGTGCCGGCAGGACTTCAGTGTTAGGTGCTGAGAAGGATCTGTTCCTTTTCAGTCAGCACTGCCCATCTCCAGTGCCCTAAAGTATTTATGAGATCTGGACTGTCTGCATTGAAAAATACTAAATGCTGTTTCTGCTCAGGAGTATATTTTAGTCTTGAATAAGATGTGAATTGGAAGGGGAGAAAAGTATAATGTGTTTTGAGTGCTCTTAATGCTGGTAATTCTAGATCTGCCTACTATGAAAAAAAGTTGTGGGTTCTTGTGTGAAGAGCAATATTGTGCATAGCAGCTTTTCTGCTTTGCAGTTACTGTAAGTGTTCACAGTTTTTCAGCCTCTTTATTATGAACCAATATGTGTGTGTGTGTGCATGTGGTGGAGTGTTAATGTCACTTTCCAGGTGCTGCTTTTGCTGACTGGCAAGAAATGTAAGTTTCACAGCTTTTTTTATTTAAAGCTGTTTTGGATGAGCTTAGCACATGGCAGCGGAAGCAATGAGGTTTCCCAAGCAGCTTGCAGTTCAGAAAAGAGAGTTACCTAATACAGGAGGTGAACTCCTTCAAAGTGGACATTTCCTATGTTGTTAAATTCTCAGAAATTTCCTACCATAGGGGCTCTTCAAAGAAAAAAAAGAAAAAAAGTGTTCTCAAGGTCATCTGTTTGCTAAAAGGCTTTGTTGGTTTTTTGAGAGGTAGCTTGTGTTCATATGTCTTGTTGAGATCTGTGAAAGTGAAACATTAGTGTATGGCTGAAGTCAGGAAAAACAGAGCTGCTTTATGAAATTCCTCAGAGAGTGTGCCAAGAAGACTTCCACTTGAGGTGGGATGACTTTGAAAATTCAGTCAGAGGTCTCTGTATTCATAGTGTTATTTAGGGTAATGTGTAAGTATGTTAAAAAATATCTAGAAAAGACATGGGTAAATGTGGCTGAATTATTTTAAGGAAGACAAAACTATTTTGCTCACACACTCAACTCAGAATAAGAGGAAACAGTAATGCTTCTTATAAATTAAATAATTAATTAAAAAAAATAATGTGTATGTTTGTCAATACTCCTCATGACGATACTAGCTGGGTCTGGTGGGGACAAGTAGCAGATCTGGGACAAGGCCTGGACAGCAAAATAAGGGTCAGCAGCACCTGGGGCAGTGTGAGACAGACATGATCCTGAGAGCCAGGGTAGGATAGGAGCCATCCCTCTGCTCAGAGCCTGCCTCCGTGATACAGGGATGATACTGGTGGGAAATGATGGGAAGCCACAAGAGACACGGGAGAGGATGCAGGACAGAGGCTGCTTCAGCTAGGAGGAGGGATGGGCTTCCATGGATGGGGGAGATACAGCCAGACCCCTCACAGTAGTGTGTGGTGGGAGGGAGGGTTAGAGGCAGCTGAGTCATGTTGAAACAGGGGAAATGGAAATTGACTATAAGGAAGAAACATTTTTCCTGCAAGGACAGTCCAGCGCTGGTGCTGGGGCCCAGACAAGCTGTTGCCATCACACCAGTCTTGGAGGTTATCAAGCTCCAACTGGGCAAGGTGCTGAGAAACCTGGTCTTAGCTGAAGGCTGGCTGTGCTTTGGGAAAGATTGGACTGGAGACCTCCTGTGGTCCCTTCCTGAGTTATGCTGTTTTCCTTTATGTGACAAAAAAAAGTATGTGTTTGCGTGTGTGTGTGTGCATGTGGTCTTGGTTCCACATGGAACCCAGCTTTGTTTTGAGACAATAACTATGGTATACAGACTTAGCAAGAGTGTGAGCTTTTATTCAAGTCAACATTAAGCTGTGGAAATACAATGCATAATGCTCTTATAAAATAAACTCTTAAACTGATATTTTAAATAATAATAATTATAATGATAATAATAGTTTCCTTTCTGCCTGCTTATACAAGAAATCTGACAATTTTTCTTCTGGACTTGAGTAAGAAATAACAAACCAAGTTAGCATATGAGTACTCACACTTTCACCTTTTCTTACTGCATATCTTTAACTGAGTAGGGATTGGGGTACCTTTTGTGGTCTTGCTCTGAGATGACAGTCTGCCCTTTGATGGTGTTTTAAAGTAGTAGAGAAAAAATCTTAAACTTTCAACTTTATGTTGCTTAAGAAATATATGGATATATTAATTTTTTTCTTCTTTACAGACAGGAAGGAAGTTTAACCTTCAGCAAAGAGTTAGTTGCAGTAGTAATGAGCCTCTGATTTCTCTATTGTGAAGACAGATTCATCCATCAAGTCCTGTGTGCAAAGCAAAGAGCGCTTACAGAGCACTTTCCCCAATATGTTTGATTACCAGAGCACAGCTGCTGTTCTGGGTAATTAAAATGATGCCATAATATCATTCATATGGGTACTGTGTCTATATTTCCAAGGTCAGATAACCTCTCTTGCTTATGTTCTCTTCTGTCTGTGGCATTTTATGTAGGTTATTGATTTTTGTTTGGATGCAGGAAATAAAGTGCTTTTTGCAGGTCTGGTGGGAAAGATCAGGCAGACCTTGTATTTGCTTGAGGCAAGTGCTGCTAAGAATAAATAATAAGTAGTGTTTAGTAGTTTCCAGGTACTGTGTATAAATAGGGATTTAGTAACTTCTACCCCCAATGTGTTCGTTAATTTACCATCTTAACGACTGATAGTTAAACAGTGAAATAAATGTTCTTGATTCAGAAGCTTACTTTCATTGAAGGTTACTGGAACTGAGGTGACCTAAGGATATTCATTCAGATCAGATTTTTAAGTCAACTTACTTTGAAATAACTAAGAATTTTTTAAGATTTTAAAAGAAATAATAAGTTGTTGTTTCCAAAATAAAAAACTTCAATTTAATTTATAGGAGGGAAGGCAAACAGAAGAGCATTTTTCAGTAAAAGGCTTTTAGCAAGAACTAACATTTCCTCCTTATCCCTTCAAAATATGCAGCCTTGAAAGTTTTGGGATATCAACAGTTGAAATCAAGCTGAGAATTCTTTAGATGATAAAAATTTCATACGTAGAACTTTGGAAGCTATAACTTCGTCAAAGAAAAAAGATGGGTCTCCCAGGTGTTTTGTAGTCATATTTTGTGTGGTTTGTAATCTCTCTAAGCCAGGTCAGGGATGCTAACTGAGCATAAAACTCATTATGTTGCCAGCGTGTATTAAGACTTTTAACCAGGACAACATATTTTCAGCCATTACCAATACTTTTATTGTCATAAAAATTATGGCATTTGATCGCTAATTTGACGTGAGTAGCCTTCATGTTGCTGATTTTTTGCCTTCTTTGCTAAAAGCATAATTAAGTTAAAGATGTGTCAGGATACATGTGACTAAATTTCAGAAAGTTGATCATTATCCTGTGCTTATCTGCAACTTCATTTCTTTTGACCAGCACTACCCTTTTTCTGGGGGTGACCAGTGATGCTGAGCCACAAGCAGGGGCTAATTGAACGCAACAAATAGACGTTAAACTTTTTAACTAGCCCTCTATTTTAGCCTTATTCTGTCTATGTGGAAAAGAGTGAAAATGTTGACTTCAGTGAAAGCAGGCCATATTAAAGAGCCTTCCCAGCCTCACCAGTCACGAGACTGACAGTCACAGTCCCACCACCAGGGACTGTCACTGCTGAGACCGAAGCCCCTTCATGGTAGCCACTCCAGTGACCTGACAGGTCCCCACCTGAGTCCTGCATTCTCACAGGGTCAGCCCAGCCTGTCCAGTTTAGCCCCATGTTTCCCACAGCAGAGGCTTGGATGTCTCTCTCTTTCCATAAAGCCATTTATTCACAGTGCAGTAACACAGAGACAGCTCAGGCTCTGAGCCACCGAGGAGGCAACCTGAGCAAAGGAACCCCTGGACTCTTATCCCCTCACAGTCCAAGTGCCAAAGTCTCACTGTCCCTCCCCAGTCTTTGGCTCTGGCCCTGTCTCCGTGTCCATCCTGTCCATCCACCTGGCCAACATCTTCCTGTCCTGTGTTATGCTAAGAGTTGGCACTTCCCAGTCTCTTGCCTGGGGCTTCTGCCACCCAGAGCTCAATCTGCAGCTCACACTGCGGGGTGCAAACTGAGCTACCTGCTGAAATCCTCCTTGGGAAGGACTTTTCAAAGAGCTATTGCACCTTGGCATCCTCACCCTTTTTGTGGCCTAAACGTGGAAAGCTGTCCAATATTATTGTTCTTGCTTTCTTATCATATGCTGTGTGGAGAGAGAGTGTTTGGTTTATTAATTCTGGTGCACAGCAGCATATACACCTGTATTCTGCCCATTGTTTCCTAATGCCTTGGAAGTCTTAGCTGGAAAGGACATTATCTTGTCACTGAAGCCTTACTAACACATCTTCATTAGCTGGAAAAAACAGATTGAGTTTTTTCATAGTTATTTTGGAAGAGGATTAGTTTCTATACAACGTCCTTATTAATCCACGTACTATGATTTATTAGGTATTACTTTACAACTGTGATTTTTTTTAAGGACTCCTGTGTTTAAAGAGGTAAAACATTAGATGTAACAAAAACGAGGAGTGTTCACTGAGCTGGGAGCTCATCCTCTGGATTTCCTTTGAAAGTATAGTGCAAGTGATTCACACCTTGACTTGCCTGCCTGTCAACTTTTCCAATAGTGAGCAACTGAAATTGCTGTTGCATTCTCCTCACAGGAAGTTATGCCCACTGTTGTTCTGCACAGAGCTCTTTTAGTTAGCAAAGTGCCACCTGAGCCTCCCTGCCCCAGTTTACTAGATTTGATCCCAGTTCTATTTCACATTCACATTAATTTTTTTAGGTGGCAATTGACACATGCTTTTATAGATCCTTCAAGTTAGCAGTCTCCCAATAGGTACCTTTTCTTTCAGTACTTACTATACAAGCTAGAGCTGTATTTTATTTATGGATATGTGGCTTGATTTAGGTAGCTGAAAGGACGTTCGTTACATGTCATCTTTATGATGCTGCATCTTAAAAACATAGGACAAGGTTCCAAATAGCTGAAGTGGTTTTATAAAAGTATAACCTTATGAGCTAGATAGACTTGTTTCTGTTCCTTGCATATTTTTCATTATTGGCAGACCCCTCTAGTAATCATATAACCTTTTGAGATTTTTTTTACTCAAAGTTAGCAAGGACTAGTCTCAATGGTCATGGTTATGAATATTAGTAATGTCTTCTCCATGTTTTAGGAAAGAAGCTGTCTTAACTGATTTTAGGTAGATTCCAGAAAGATAAATGTGCTGTATCTAGTTGTTATGTGCTTCTCTAGGGAGAAGAAATAGGTTCTTCAGATGTACTGTACCCTAAGAGTGTACCTTAATTTCTAGTGATTTTTTTTAAAGTGCATCGGGTGACTAGCTCACCTGAAGATGTTGTACTGAAGAAGTGTTGAATACATTGCTGAATTGAATTGAATACATTGTATCTGAACAACCACAGACTCCTGTGAGAGGAAAAAATCTGCTGTTTTACATTACAGCATCCTTCCTTTGCTCCAAGTTAGTGATCTGTGGGGAGAGTGCTGGAGCAAAAGTGTGGTTCTGCTGTGGTTCAGCTCCTGGCAAAAATTAGCTTTTCTGGTTTGCCAGAACCATTGCAATGCTGCTGCAGTGCACACAGGCATCTACAAGGGGTTGTTTGGAAATGATACTTCCACAAAGAATTTCTCTATGGAAGGGAGAAATGCAGTCTCCAAGGGTGTTGGTTGGTTGCTGCTGTTGGAGATCATTTGCGTGGGAGATCATACTGTTATGCTATTACCTGACTGCAGAGCTGAGTCAAGTGTTTGTCTGCTGGGAAGGAAGGGTGCATTTTGTTGCTTCTGTTTATTAACTCCATTTTTTTTTTATTGGGAGTAATGTCAGAGTTTTGTTTTTTTTTTATTTCTTTCCAGCTGTGATAGACAAAATGTCAGCAGAATAAGTGACCTACTCTCCAAAACTTGCCATGAACCATTTAGTCGGACCACCTGAGGGGGAGATCAGTGAAGAGCCAGCAAACGGAGCAGTGAGTGAGTCAGTGGAGGCTGACCTGGAGCACTCAGAGGTGGAAGAGGAGCAGAGGTATGCTCACTACCCACGACTCACCAACAACAGCCGCGTGGGCCTGTCTGGGCAGGAGGAGGAAGGCATGTTAGCCAGGTCAGCCAGCACTGAGAGCGGTTTCCACAATCACACGGATACTGCAGAAGGGGATGTGATAGCCACGGTGGAGGACAGTTACGACATCGAGAGGGTGCAGGAAAATGAGGATGAGAGTGCATATGCAGTGCAGTACAGGCCTGAGTCTGAGGAGTACACGGAGAACGCCGAGGCTGAGCATGGCGAGGCCATCCATAACCGAACATTGCCCAATCACCTGCACTTCCATTCCATCGAGCACGAGGAAGCCATGAACGCAGCCTACTCGGGTTACGTCTACACGCATCGCCTCTTCCACCGAGGAGAGGACGAGCAGTATGCCGAGGCTTACGCAGACTATGGGCTGCAGGAGCACGTGTATGAGGAAATAGGAGACACACCAGATCTGGATGTTAGGGAGGGCATCCAGCAGTATGAGCGGGAGAGGGAGGAAGCTGACAATTACCGCAAGGAGGCACTTGGTGCCCGCCTTCACCATTACGATGAACGGTCTGATGGAGAGTCTGACAGCCCTGAAAAGGAAGCAGAGTTTGCACCCTACCCAAGAATGGATAGTTATGAGCAAGAGGAGGACATTGATCAGATTGTAGCAGAGGTGAAGCAGAGCATGAGCTCCCAGAGCTTAGACAAGGCAGCTGAAGACATGCCAGAGTCAGAGCAGAGTTTGGAGCATGGTCAGGCTCTTGTCAGTGGTGGGCATGAAAGTAATGGCCAGCTCACATCTGGTTCTCAAGTTACAGCTGGCTCAGGAGAATCTGTACAGAGGTACAGCAAGGAAAAAAGAGATGCAATTTCACTGGCCATCAAGGATATTAAAGAGGCTATTGAGGAAGTGAAGACGAGGACCATCCGTTCTCCTTACACCCCTGATGAACCTAAGGAGCCTATCTGGGTAATGCGGCAGGACATCAGTCCATCCAGGGATTCTGACGACCAGAGGCCACTAGATGGAGATGTGAGTACACAAAGCTTTCACCTCAGCTTATCTGTATTTAATTTCTTTACCTGTGACATGCATGGCAGTGAAGGAGGATGCATTATGTTCTTGTTCTGTGTCTTATTCTTGAAAAAGTGCTTTGTTTTAAATTTGTACTCTGGAAGCATCAGAGAAGTAAACATGCATTATCAAGTAGCCAGATTTTTCTTTGTTTAACACTGTTGACTTGAGGTATGCTGTACAAGAATTTGTCCCAAAAAACTCTTTACGTAACTTTTTTGAAATAAACGCTGTTATATTTTTTACTGCCATAATATAATTTAGAATACTGACCAAACAGTTTTCTGCTGTGTAGGTTTGTATGTTTTTGTTAACTTTTAAGTTTCTATGTTTCATGTTCTTTCACATAACAGTCCCAATAGTTCTGTTAGAAATGTGGTAATATTCTTTATGATGGTATCATGGATCAGATTCATATTCTAGAAAAGTTGCATGTCAGCTTGCAGTCTCTAGATATGTGTTACGAACCCCATTATCACTGTAAAGTGTGTTTACAGCAACATGAGTATTGAAGGCAATTGTTCAGATTTAAGCATTAGCATTTCTGAAATTGTGTACTTTTGGCATGAGATTTAACTTGGATCAGGGTTGTCTACCAGGTTGTCGTTGCAGCTGTCTTTCAGATAGTATTTACTTCAAGTTTTTTGAGTTTTCTGCATTATTTTATAAAAGAAACTCGGAAACAAGTGTTATATGGGTTAAATTTATGCCTGATATGAAAAGAGCTGGTAGGCTAAATTTACTGACCAAAAATTATCTATTACATATTCCTGTGTTATTACTTCAAGGGCAAGTACCTAAACATTGCTCAATTCCTCGCCTTTTTTTTTTTTTTTTTTTTTTTTTTTTTTTTTTATTTGGAAGAACAGCAGAAGTAAAACTTCTGAACTTCTGATGTGTTATTTTGGCATTTTGGACTGAATTATTGTAACTTTCTAGGAATGCATGAGAACTATTCAAGATACCTCAGTTACTGCAAAGGAAACTCAGATGGTGAAAAAAGATCATATGCCAGGTGGATCTATGGCAGCCTTCTGATTTGTTTATCTGTCTTCAAAATGGGGAAGGCTAGTATTCTACAACTGGGAGGAGATTTTTGGAGTGTGGTGTTTGGGATGCTGGAAAAGCATGCAAGCTGATTGAAACAGATTTTATTTTTCCTGCAAAACTGTTAGAAAAAGAGTGGTGAGTGTGTGGTGGGATTTTTTCTCGATTCTTAATAGAAAACCTAATGGAATGTTAAAAAAATGTATTGCGAAAGTTACTTCTACAAATATTTTTAAAATTATGTCTGTTATAGAGTTGACTTGCTGTCACGTGAGGGGAGAAATCTTCCCAGATTATTTTGTGTGGAAAACCATTATTTTTAACTTACTTTAGAAATTTACAAAACAAAAATTATTTCTTTCCCCATTTTCACATAAATCACGTTACTCTTTTTCTACACATTGTGTTTACCATATTGCCTTTAAATGCTGTTATTGCTTGGAGGATCAAAGAAGTTCCTGTTGCTTCCTAACTGATTGTAACACTGAGTACAGTGATGGTCCTGGTGACATTAGGCTGGGGATCCTGAGAGCACCAAGTTCTTCTGAAAGTGCTTCACCTGCTCTCCAAAATCCAGGTGCATCTTGCAGAATTGAACTTTTCTGAGATGTCCTGATATGACTCAGCCTGGTATGTTCACATAGTGAACAAAACAGGTGCTTTTGCTATTTTGCACCAAAAATTTAATTTCTTGTTCAGTATTTTTCATACCATGTCAGATAAAAACCTGAAATTTTGAAATTTTCAGGGCTGGCTGAAATCAAACCAGTGATTTATAATGATACTTAGTATAGCTCAGAGTAGAGAGAAATGATGGTTGTAGATCTACAAAGAGTCTGTGTTCATGGAACGGAGAAGTAAATTACACAAATTTAGAAGATCTATAGCAGATTGAGGGAAAGACTTGTTGTAAAAGGGACCTGGGACTGAGTAGGAATTTTGTTTTTCCCTGAAGAAGAGGTATATATTTGCTTTACTGGATTCTTTAATTTAGATGGCAACTCAAAAACTCTCTGCTTTCTTTAATGAAGCAGTCCTAGAATTGCTTAACTGTAAATTTGGTAAAAATAGCTAGCGTTGACTAAGTTGACCATAGGTGGCCAATGTATTAAAAATACAGTTGAAGCCCATTCATCTAATTCTAAATTGTTCTTCTATCGCCTTGAGAAAAACACAGGGTCTCAGATAGGTGCTTTTCAGTGTAACCATTATATGCCAGAGATGTTTTTCAGTCTGATTGATAGCATTGACCTGGAAATGAGTGTTTTCACCTTCAGGCAGACACCATTTTCTTTCCCCAGACGTATCAAATTGCTGCGGATAAATAATGCAAATTGGGTGCTTTTTTTGGCTTCAGTTATTTTGCAGGTCTACTTGAAAATTATCCTCAAGTTGTTTTTTAGCAAAACTATTTTCTTTTAGAGATAGAACTTACCTGAAATTATTTCTAATAATATTGTTTTCTTAATAATGTAGTATTGAAACTCTTAAGGCTTCTTTAGATACAAACAACAGTCACTTTTTATTTAGCTAGAGGCTGTCCACTGGAGACCAGTGAAGCCAGAAGAATGATTTGTGGTTGAGACTCATTAAATGCAGCAGCCTCCTTTGCGTTTTTTCCCAAGAAGGTGATTGTTACCTCCCAGTGCTGAGCATTTGGGTAATACATTCACAGGAGAATGCTTGGTAGGATGCTGTTTGGAAGCGTCCAGAGACTATTGTAAGAGGCTAAAATTTCAGAAGTATTCAGCTAACCTGCAGCTAGGTGTAGTTTGGGGCTGTTTGGAAAGACATGCAATGACTGTGGTGGTAAGATAGGTACAGATCTCTGTGTCTGTGTGTATGTAAGATGACTTGATTCCAGTTTTATTCACAGGTTAATCTACTAGGATTACCAGTCATTCATGGGTATTTCTTCTCAAAAGAAATCTTTGGTAAGATGTATGAATTGCCCATGTATGATTCTGTTGTAATAACCTCTGGTAGTCTTGTGGTGTAGGAGGCAGGTAGCAGGCTTCTGTGAATGAATAAATAAATAGTTTGAAGAGGTACCTGTTTAATATTTAACAATGGAGAATATTAGTTTCCATGTGCCCCATGCGTCCTGGTTTTATGATGCATGCTTTCACTTGAATCAGAGGTGTGTACAGTGAGTTTGTGGGGAACATGTTGTATTTGTGTATTTGATAAAAGCTGAAAAATCCTCAGTGTCTTTTGAATAAAGGCAGTATGAGTATTTTTTAATGTTTGCCACACAAATGAGATCTGTACAATTGACATATATTTCCGAAGTCTGTTTATCAGAAACCTTTTAAACCAAAGCAGACCATCATTTGGATATTGCCTCACAAGGATCTCTTTTTCAAATAAAATAGCAGTTAGAGCTGCACAGCTGCAAGAAGTGTGGCATTAGGACACTGTCACTTGATGGAAGAGGCTGTGAAACTGCATTGTTGATTCTTGTGGAACAAGATTGTGTTTTCTGAGTGTGAAATTGAGAGATTTTGTTCACCCATACAATCATGGAATCACATAATGGCTTGAGTTCGAAGGGACCTTATAGATCAGCCAGTTCAACCCCACTGCCATGGGCAGAGACACCTCCCACAAGACCAGGTTGCTCACAGCCCTATCCAGCCTGGCCTTGACTACTTCCAGGGATGAGGCAGCCACATCTTGTGTGGGCAACATGTTGCAGTGCCTCACCACCTTCGCAGTAAAGAATTTCTTCCTAATACCTAATCTCTACCTGCCCTCTTTCAGTTTGGAGCCATTCCCCTTGTCCTGTTACTACATGCTCTTGCACACAGTCTCCCTCTAACTTTTCTCTCTAGACACTGGAAGGCTGCAGTCAGGTCACCCAGGGTCTTCTGTTTTCCAGGCTGAGCAATGCCAGTTCTCTCAGCCTTTCCATTTTACTACGGAAAGTTTGTAGCTGGAGCTGTGAAGAAGCTTATGCTATGCATGGAATCTTAAGTACACCTGTGCCTGAGAGTAGTGGAGCAGGAGACCCTTTGGGAAAATACATTCTATATCCACACAGTTACCTCGCTGGAGGGTAGGCCCACGTCCCATCATGGTAAGCATCATTTATCATTTTAATACCACCCTGGGCAGTTAGCATCCAAAGTGAGGGGATCTGTCAGTCAGGGTCAGGACTCTGACTGATCCAAAACCTGACTCATGAAGTTGCTGCTGCAGAAGTATCAATTTGCTTATGGGTAAAACACTTGCTGGTAGTCAACAGAAATTATTCCTGCCTATGCAGATAACATCATGTACGACAGTCTTAAGTACACATTTAACGAAGCAGGCATTTTGTATGTAGCTTAAGGTAAACAGTAGCCATGGATCACAAATGCTGGAGTACAAATGCAGTTTGGGAAGTCTTGGTTTGTGGAATTTCCCCTGATCCAGATGATGATGCCCTGCAAAGACAGAGCCTGCTGTCAACTGCCACCGTCTAGACAATGAAAAACAATCTTATTTGAGAGATCTGACTCAGTGCTGGCTGCTTCTCTGAGTACGGACTTCCTTAGCCATACTTTCACTTCAGCTTCCAGTGCAGTTTTATGTGTCAGTCCGAAAAAAATCACTGTGGATTCCTCTTGCTTGTTCAGAAGATTTTAACTACGGCAAGTGCTGTTTTACTTTTCAACAGCACAGAAAAATCAAGTTACTTCCATCTTTCAATAACTTAAAAATGTAATAAAACAAAATACTCAAGGGGTTAGGTATCCAGTAGTCACCATAATTTAAAAATCAGTAACTTATCTGGGAGTGTTTGGCTTCAAGCAGACTAACTGCTAAATTTAAGCTTTCTTCTGTGTGATTGATGACTAAAATGCTTTTTTGTTTCGGCTTGCTTTGGTTCTTTAGTGATTTTTTTGGTTTGGGGCATTTAGTGTGTTTTTCCTGCACAAACAAAAGTCTGGGTCTCTCATAAATGATAGAAAACTGACCTACAGTTTGTGTGCTCAACTAACGATTTTAAAAGATCTGCTCAGAAAAAAAACCTAAACCATATACTGTCAATAAAAACTCATCTTTATTTCAATTGTTTCCTTTCTCTCTTTTTCTCCCTTAGTTCATTTATTACTGAAGCCTGCTTAATTATTTAAAAGACTTCTCTATTGCCTCTTAATAATACATTACTCTTGCTGTGGAAAAAGTGAAGCAAATTAATCTCAATGAGAACACTGAGGTATAAAAATTGAGCAAATCCTGCAACTGAGAATGCAATGGTTGAAATAAAATATATATAACCAAAAACAACAGAGAAGCAAAACAACGTGGCTCAGTTCTATTCCACCTGGAAGACTTGTCTTCAGCTCTGATTTTCTATTTCACAAATCTAAACCACCCAAATACGTGATTTTACTTTGTATTAGGGTTTATTCTAACATCCCACCACCTTGAATGCCTGCAGAGGAATAGAGATTAGAAACATCAGTGATAGGGCTTTGCAAAACCAATGTCTTGGCATGCAGAAACAAATCATGTCCTGCATGTCAACAAAACTTGGCTTTCAGATATGTAACTTCATGGATAACTGAACAGACCTCTTAAATGGACAATTTCTACCTCCAAACCATTGTTTTCTCTTGATTATGGCAGAGTCAAAGCAGGCAGCCTGCTTCTACTCTGTTAAATCCGCAGCTCAAAAAATTCTAATTTACTTTTTGAGCCTTTCAGTGCTTTTCTCAGTAGATTTTTGTACTTCTACAACTAAGCAAGCCACTCTTCTGAAAGCTCTGTAACAGATACTTTTTTTCAATAGATTTTAAACACCGGAATATTTCACTGCATTTTGAATTATCTATTACACAAAACTTGAACATGTGGATGAATATTTATCCTCAAATACAGATCCATGCACTGCATGTCTTCTATCTAGACCTTTAAACACCACAATTGCTGTGCTTGTCTAGCAGGTTTCCAGTGGAGAATTTGACAAGAATGGTGAGCAAGAGCTACGTCTTCGGCACAGGAGGAGCCTTTTGGGGGAATCTCTTTAGGCTCCCTGTAATTCCTGTATGGAGAAGTCTTATAGCAGTTAATCAAATGTGTTGTTCTGAATGAGCAGTTCAGCCAGTAACCTTGTCTCAGGTCACCTTGTCCTATCTTGTATGCACAAACTGACAGGGGACAGGTCCTGGACTACCCAGCAAACTGATGGGTAAGTGCACAGGGTACGTGCAGAGGCAGTTATACCAAAACAGTACAGAGTTAAGTTTCATCTATACATCAAGATTATAAATTGAATTGCATAGATTGTGCCACAATGTGCAAGTCTGTGTAAAGTGCTAACTTGGTATAATTTTTTTCAAGCCCACCATTTTTAGCACTATACTTAAATTTTCAGCAAAGACAGCCAATAATCGTTAGATTTTAGTTTCATTCTTTATGGGGATTTATGTCAACTAAAACTTACGGTCTCAGTCTGTGTTTTAGTGAGCAGAATTCGAGCTGTACAAATGACAGAGGACACTGCCATCACACAGTTGTCCTAATACCTGGGAGATTTACTGTCATAGTTGTCCTGATAAAGGCAGTTCTTGTGATAGAATGCATCTGACTGTGCTTGTGTGTTGGACCTGAAGATTCCATAGTGTTTTGACCTTTTCCTAGAATGTGTAGGTTTTTTTCAGAACACTATCTCTAAAAAAAAAAACCAAAACATTAAAAATTAAAACCTTGCTTTATCTGATTGTCTCTGGAGCTAATGTACAAGGAAACTTTGCCATATATGTGCTATAATACCTGTGGGTAGACGTTATTGTCAGTTAAATAATGCTCTGTTGTTTAAGTGAATCTCGAATTTCTGAAGTATTTGTTGATTTGTCCACACATATGATCCTATAAAAAAAGCTCTGAATAAACTACCTTTTTCAAAACAAAATGTCTTTGTGTGAGCCACATGGACAGTGGGTTTGCGTGCACCCATGGCAACTTTGCCAGCACCAGGCTGAGTGGTGTGGTCAACACACTGGAGGGAAGGGTTGCCATTCAGAGGGACATGGGCAGGCTTGAGAGGGGGACCTGACCTGTGAGAGCCTCATGAAATTCAATAAGGCCAAGTGCAAGGCCCTGCACATGGGCCAGGGCAATCCCAAACACAAACTGGAAGAACTCATTGAGAGCAGCTCTACAGGTAAGGACTTGCAGGTACTGGTCAGTGAAAAACTTCTTGCAAGGCCATGAAGCGCTAGGACAAGGGGGAACCACTTCAAATTGACAAAGTAGGTTTAGATGAGATACAAGGAAAAATTCTTTACTGCAGGGGTGGTGAGGCACTGGCACAGTTTGCCTCACGTCCTTGGAAGTGTTCAAGGCCAGGCTGGATGGGGCTTTGGGCAACCCAGTCTAGTGGAAAGTGTCCCTGTTTAGATGATTTAGATTTAGATGGTCTTTAGATGAACTTTAAGGTCCCTTCCAATATAAAAGATTCTGTGATTCTATGAAGTCATTCCCTCTGTCATAGCCTTGTGTGTGACTGTGTGACCCAAATGCTCTACTGGCTTCAAATGATCTGCTGCTGAAAGAACATAAGACAGTACTGCATTTATAAAGCAAGAGCAAGTGGTTGTATTTGAAGGTGTTTCAGTTACATGTCTCTTCATGAACTGTATAGGAGACAGCTGGATTGACCTGGATAGGTTAGATGCAACACAATCCTCTCCTTTTACAAGTTCTGTTACTAAATCCCTCTGCATAAGAGCAAGGAAGGTTTTTCAGGTGGAGTGAGTTGCATGTTAGAGTCGAAACAACACTGACATT
Organism: Luscinia megarhynchos; assembly: GCA_034336665.1. Taxonomy (NCBI): domain Eukaryota; kingdom Metazoa; phylum Chordata; class Aves; order Passeriformes; family Muscicapidae; genus Luscinia; species Luscinia megarhynchos. The sequence continues at coordinate 56,749,543 of CM067592.1, read as the reverse complement.
GAAATGGAGAATTTTTGGATGTACCAGGTTGAGTGTCGTAAGAAAAATGTAAGTAGATATTCAAGAGAAAAAGGGATGGCTATTACTTTATATCTGCACATAAAAAAAAAAAGCTGATTCCATTGATGGACCTACTCTGTGCCTAATAACAGCATATGTCATGTAACTTTACTATGTTTGTTCTGAAAACTTTGTTAGACTTCTGGAACTTGTTTTGTTAATGACAAATGGCAGTGAAACAGTTACTTAGGCTTTATTTTAGTCTTTGCTTAAAGCAGCTGTGCAAATTACCTATCCACTATGATCCATCAAGATATTTGTTGTTATTGCTGTGACTGCATTCTTTCCTTGTGCATTATATGCAGTACCTCTGAAAATGCATTTTGGTGTCAAAGAGTGCTAATTCTTCAAAGACTGGATTTTCCTGTACAAATGTTTTCAAGGACAACTTTCATGTCATGTCATCCAGCAGACTTTGTAAGATGTTTGATATTTGGGTTTGGTAGTTCTGGTTCTTGTTTTGGTTTTTTTTTCAGGGGGTTTGGTTGGTTGGTTGGTTGGTGTTCAGGGGTTTTCTCCCCCAAAATAAATACTTGAGCAGACATTCAAGCAGAGCACATAGAAAGCTGTGTAATAACTTAGTTCTGATATTCTGTAGATGAAAATACCTGAGTAAAGGCACTTACAGTGGAGTAACTGGAGTAGTATAGTGTATATATAGTTACTGTAGTAACTGTTGTATACAGTATATAATTACTAGAGTAACTATTAGTCCATTTCGAATTATGCACAGCTTCTTAATGCTAAATGTGTGGCTTAAACAAAATTAATTTTTATCCTTGTGTGTGTGAATATGACAGTTTTCAGCCATTGTAAAGAGTGCTTTTTTTGTGTGTATGTGTGCACATTTGATGCTTAAATTGATTTCTTAGTTTCTTTCCTTGTTTAAGGCTTAATCCTACAATGTCTAGATGTCATTATTGTGCTGATAATATTATGCACCTTTAAAATGTATTTCTAATACAGAAATACAGCATAATTATAAAAATGTGAGCACTATGAAAACTCCTCCCTATGTAAATAGGAGTTGCCATTTGTGCAGTTGCATCACAGTGGCACTGTTGACTGGTAATTACACAGGAAGTCAAGGGAGCCTGTATCTCTCCCACAGCCCCTGCTCACATGCTCTCTGCGGCAAGTAATTCTTCAGTCGGATGGAGCAAGACATGCCAGCTTTCTAGGGATTGTTGCACCTTCTTTTGTCTTGCAGTTGTGATTCAAAATACAGGGAGATGTGGTGACTGCTCTTTAACACAGGAGATACCTGTACAGAATTGCTTCTTAACTCTTTGGAAGTCTTTATTAGTTAACTGTAATTTTAATACTTAGTTGTTAATCTGAGATAGAGGAATGTCTGTCAAGAGAAAGAAGCGGAGAAGGGAGTTACATTTTCTTCTTTCATTTAATATCTAAGGGAGACTAAGGGAAACTTAAATGTTTGGGGTTTTAATTGTTGTTCTTGGTTTGGTTTTGATTTTGTGGATTTTTTTGTAGACTATTTTATGGAACTAAGATTTTCAGCTGCAATAGATGCAGAGCATGAGGGTGGAGCTGTTGCCAGCTCAGACCACGGGAAATGTATCCCTTTTCTGGTATGACTCATTGGCTCAGAGAAAAGCTATGTCATGCTGTGTATGAAAAGATAAGAATAGCATTTGGCACGTTTTGCCATCAGTGATAAACTGCTGAATTGGCAAAGCTAGAGCTGCACTCTTCCTATACTAAAGGAGAGTAGAATGCCAGGGCTATTGGGCTAAATACCCAGCTGTAGTTAAATGCTAAACTTCCCTTTTGAGGATTTCCATTTTGGCTTGGGCAGACGTGTTTTGTCGTTGTCTCCTTAAAATCTGCCTCTAAAAATGTGTGCTAGGTTAAAGCTTTGTGCTCCCTTTCTTTTCAGTCGCCTTCCTTAATTCCACATTCTATGTTCACGTGTCACACCCTCATACCAGGCCCCCTACTCTGTACTTCAGATACCTTGCTACGGCTTTTTCACATCACCAGCATTCATTAGGAATTGTCTATGATTAGAATATCCTTTCCCAGAACATTCTTCCACTTTATCAAGATACTTGCTGATCAGTCACATAGACAGTTGCTGCACTGGATTGTTTATGGAAAAAGAATGATGAAATCTGTTCTAAAGAGTGTGTACTGAGCTCATAGCATGAACTGTTGAATATTTTCCAAGTTTTTACTGGATCTAGAATGAGGAATCCCAGTCCTTGGTTACACTGGTATTGAATTGTAATTGAATATATAAAATATAAATTCTTGAATACATCAGTATTACCCTGCACCATTTATAAAAGTTGTTTTCTAAGATAATGGAATAACATTTATGGATAACTGCATGGCCTTCCTCTGCTCAGATTAAATGAGTTTAGTACCTCAGCTTAATAATATATGAGGGTACGTGTGCTTATGGGGAAATTTTAGTCTTTTCTTCACTTTTCTCAGTTTGACAACTAAATAAACTTTAGCTAAATCTCTGTGTGCTGCTTAAGGTCAGTTCATTTGTCTCCCATCACAGCTTACTCTTAAGTGTCTTTACCTTTTCTTTCTTAGAATGTCAGAGCATAAGATGTAGAATATGAAAGAATAATTTCTAGATCAGGCTCTCACAATAACTTTTGATTTTCTTGCCATGTCTAGTCTCCATCTCCAGATTCCTCTTCACCTCGAGGTGCTGAATCATCAAGCAGGCAACATCACCAGGATGTCTGCAGTACAGCAGAGGCTTCTACTAATAAAGAGGTAAAACATTTTTAAAAGCCACAGTCTTGTTCATGCTGACTATGCCTTTTAATTTTCCTTGCTCTCTTGTACCTGTGCAATCCCTTTTCTTTTTTCTTTCCTTATTCTTCTTTACCTTATGCTTGCCTGGCTGACTGAATTTCTAACCTACTGAAGACTCTTTGTCATGGCATTTCTGACTCTGTGTTCAGTTATCACTAAATTTGTTTAACAGGCTGCAGGGAGCTGATTTACCAAACAGTCAACATCCCCTCTGTAGCAGAGGCATAATGAAGAAGGCCTTTCCTTTTTTCCCCCTGCTAAGAAGGAGTATTTGTCAGCCAGATGAAAAAGTGCTTAAATTAAATTAATTACATTATAAATCATGCTGCTTAATATTTTGTCATTGTAGAAACTGGCCTGCAAGTGATTCTTAGTCAGAGTTCAGTTCCTGACTCCAGGATTCTCAGAATAAAGCTACATAGTTTGGGATTTCTTCCCTTCATCTGATAGTGCTTTAGACTGCAGTAGTTCCATTCAAACTAGATAAGTGTGACTATAACTGCTCATAGTGTAAAAAGAAAATAATTTGATGTCAGAAGGATTTGGATTAGTACAGAGTAGCAGGTTCTGTAAACAGAAAATTCTGCATATATTTGGTTTATTTGCCTTTTTAAAATAAACTTGAAAACAGTCTAGAAACTACCACAACAAAATACCATATTGTTATTCATAGCAAAGCATGAGTTATCTTACAGGATTAAAAACCTAATCTACTCTAAGTGGATTAAAAATGAAACACTAATTAAATAATCCATTTGTTCCTTTTTACTTTTGCAATTATCAAGGGATAGGAAAGCTTGTAACATGGATGTAGTTGTGCCAGTCTGCATTTGCATTTAGAAAATAATGAAAATTTCAAAAGACTGAAGAGATCTATAATTTTTCATACTCTAAAGTTTTCAACTATAGATCATGCCTTTAAGTTTTCATCTGTTTTGCTGTTATCTTATTAAAGCCTTAAGCATTTTCACTACAGATTTTGTCACTATGTATTCTGTATTTCAGCTATTTTTACGTATCAATAAACTTAACAAAAAAAGAAAACACACAAAGCACTATTGATTTCAGTTGTTAGGATGTGCTTACACATAGTTACAGAGGTGGTAAACCAGGTTTCACTGTAGGATGTATTGGGCTATTAATTTCCCTCAGATGGAAAATAATTCCCACTTTATTTCTAATGCTAGAGTAAAAGTGATAAAACAGCTTCACAATTTCTGGATTTTTAGGTCTTATAGAAACCTTTTTATTAAATATAAATTTATAATACCAGAAGGCAACAAGATTATTGAAAGTAATAAAATATTAATGACCTTGATATTTCATTATTCATGGCTATGTAAAATTAAAAGGTGTAGGTTTCCACCTATTGGTAACTTTACCTGATTCTTTACTCTTCTAGTGGTTTTAGTAGAATGCCTTTCTACCTGGGTAATGAACAAGAAAATTGAAATTTATGAGTGAGAATAAAGACATATATGATAGTGGTTTGCACCACTCTATCCTGAAAATGAGTTACCAGTTAGAGTGCTGAGCAGTTGCTAAATCTGTATCATAGATTTTGTTCACTCTTTAAAAAGAAATAAATACTTTGTAAAGTATTAATATATATGAGCTGCCTCTTGTGTGTAGGGAATTTGTCCACTATGCTTATTAGAGCCCAGTGTTTGAATCTCACCTGTAGCACTGCATCAGCAATTACTACAAACAGTTGTTGGTGTTTGTGTGGATAGGTAGTTCAGTAGGAGCATTCATCTGAAGAGTTGAAAGAGCCACAGATGAGAAAAGGCATGTCAGTGTCCTCACAGCAGCTTAAAATGTGTTGGCAGCAGCAGATCTTTGATTATTGCCATCTGTATCAATGCTACTACAGAAGGTGATGGATAGGATTCTTGGATTTTCAACACAGCTTAATAATTTTCATAGGGAGTGAAAAGAACTTGAAGCTTGCACAGGTTCAGCTGTCTGTGTAACATACCTTTTGTTTTCAATTCACAAATTTTATTGTATAGCAAAACATGCATTGTTGGTTAAAAATATTATTTGTTATATCAATTTTCCATATCTTACGAAAGAAAAGTTGTCCTTGGGCTTAAGTCAGTCAACCTGTTGCATAACTGTCACTTTTGTAGTTTTACCTGTTTTTTCCACTAGTACACAGACTCTGGTAAGTTGTCTGTCATGAAAAAATATAATTTGGCATATATTTCCATGTATGTAGTCTGGAAATATACTGAAAATTATTGAAGATTTTATGCATTATTCTGATCATGTCTTTTAATAGAGCTATATTAAGCAGTCATTGAAGTTATTGCTAGTACAATCATTTACAGATTCATTAACTATCCTCTTACCTGCCTATGAGAGCAGCAGGTACTTCACTATATCCATTACCAATTATATAGTGCCACACACAATTTTGTTTGATAAATTTTTGTATGTGGTGTTCGTTATTGATCAAACAAAGTGGTGAATCTCACTCACTGAAAGCTGTAGCCTTCAGATGTCTGAAGGGTTAGTCTCACAGTCTTTCACAGAAAATACCAGTAGGATGTATGGAATTACTTTAGTGTGTGTATTTACATGCACAAGTCAAATTTCTATTTATTTCTTCTCTATTTGTGTAATTGGTGTTACCAAATGTGCTTTTGTACTCAATATGGTGTAAGCACAGTTGGTGGTGAGATCATGGTGAATCCAGTTATCCCACAGAATAGAGGCTGCTCCCTAGCCTGTTAAAATCCAGGAAGTTTTTTGTAGGCTCTGTTAATGTGAGGGATACATCTAGAACCATTCCTAATGAGTAACTGTATTTTGTTAATTATGGCTTCAGTCATGAACTATAACAGTAAAGTACAATTTTTATACTCCTGTATGCATTTATCTGTAGTTGGATGATCCAGTATCTTTGAGGTATTATGTACTTTGCTGTATATTTCTTGATTATTGAAAGTAGAGCACCTATTGTAGATAATTAATGCACTAGTGAAGACCAGCAAGTAAGTGAAGTCTGGTCTTACCATATTGTCTGCTAGACAGACACAAAAGGAATACATTGAATTTACTCTAGTAGGTCCTTAGGTTTTGAAAATACTAAATATATGTAAGTGGTGTTGTGACTTTACTGATAAGTATCACTGATCAAAGATTGGGGTTTTTTTGGCATGGAGAAATTTTTAATGCATAATTGTGCATGTTATGTTCTGTTTGAAATCCTTTTTGTCTTAATTACAGTCCAGAAAAAGCTTGGCTTCATTTCCAACGTATGTTGAAGGTAAGACAGTTCTACAGTTTCTAAATGTTTTATTCACATCAAAAAACCCACCTGTATTTATAATGTGTAAAATTTTACTTTTATTTGCTGAATAGAAATGCTACAAGGGTTGGATGTGCTGATTTAGATTAATTTGTCTCTAATTTAAACCTGAGCTAAATCCTACTGTGCTCATTCAGAAATTTGGGAACATGGAGCTTTTCGTTTTTTAGTGTTTCATTCATAGTTTCTGTATCAGTTATGCTGGTTATTTTCCTCAATATCACTAGAAACACTGCTTTCTTTATGATATTTATGTAATATGAAAGGATGTGTGTGGATAAGGAAAACAAACTAAGCAAGAAGACTGTAGTACTCTGTCCAGCATTGATTTCAATTGGCAGGTTCAGTCTAATCTCAGTTGGATTTTTTGGCAAGCCTGCCAGTGAAAATCTGCTTTGCTTAACAGCTACTTGCCCTCACATCTCAGATTTAAGGTTTCAGTAGTGCTGAAATTTTTCAGAATAATGTGAAAAAGCAAGTTACCTGCCACATGAATTGTTACCTTTTGTATGAATCTGCATCATCTGTGTACTGCAGGAAGAACACAAGTTGTGTGCAGTTATGACAGAAGTAGAAAACAGAAGTTTCATTTGTTTTTTTTATTTACTTTTCCCCTGACAGTGGTTTTTCCATGTGCCTGATAAAATTTTAGAAATACAGTTAATGTAGTACTCCCTGGATTGCTTTACAATGTACTGTGTTTAATTGATTATGTGATCATTTTCTTTAGGCTTCAAATTGATTGTTGTTACTCTTCAGAGTATAAGATGCATGTTTTGGAGTCTGGCCCGAGACTTAGCTGAGCATTGGAATTTTGCAACAGTGAAGGATCTCTCTGAGATTTTAAATTCATCACCTGTTCATAGTCCTGTCTATCAAGAGCTTTTAAGAATAATTATCTCTGCCTTAAGAAAAAAAAAATTGTAAACTAAAATTTTCTTGGTCCAGCACAAAATTCCTTAAAATTACAAATGTTCCATTTTTATGAACCAGCCATCCCAAGAAAAATTTGCCAGCATGTATGCTACGCTTTCATTGAGGTAATAGTTTTGGTGTCAGAGATAATAAAAGGAGGAGGTATTCTAAAAAACAATGCTGTCTGTGTGTTCGCCTCTGCAACTGGAGCATGTACCTTTCTTAGCTTTAATATCCCACTTTCTTGGAGTCTTACACCTTCACCCCCACCCCTTTTTTTTTTCTCATTTTGATCAGAAATTTTACTATAAAGGGTTTTGCATCCTTTATAGTGAAGTGGTGGAAGTGGTGAAAAGGCCTCAATGTGTAGAGTAATAAATAGCAACACTTAAAATACTGTGTGATTTCTGTGTAAATATGTAGCACTTCCAGATGCATGAATGTCCCTTAGGAAATAACTCAGTTTCTTTAGGTCATGTGCTTGCAAGTGACTTGTTCATTTTGAGAATTTTCCAGATATATACTGCCTGAGCAAACTGCACACTGGAGATGAGCGTCTTAAAATTGCTGGTCATAAATTTTTGTATTTAAAGAAATTTTAAAGAAGACAAGCCGGCTCACAAGATTTATCCATGTTCTTCTGACTGTGTGTATAGTTTCACTGTGATATTTATCTCCAGCTCTTTCTTTGTTATTTTAATCATAATAATGACTTGCTTTTCCTTGAGGCCAAAGCTACCCATGCTCATTCTGAGGGATTCTTAGTCTCATATGTTATCATTAGAACATAATTGGCATTCTGAATTTGAATTTGAATTTGAATTTGAAACTTAAAGCCCCACCACCTTACAGTTCAAGATATCCCTTGATTTTTTTTTTTTTTTGAGGAAAAAAGAATGACAATGTAAATACAGGTGTTTTGTGATAAAATATGAATATATTTACTGTGGGGATTCTTTAATATGATTTATGTTCTCACTTGTCTTGAACAACAGTTGTTTTCCCTTCTAAGAACAGGAAGTTTCTTAGGTTAACCAGCCTCCCTTTTGATTCATGACAGTTTTAACATGGTGTCAAAATGGAACATTTTCACATATAAAATTCTTAGATAAAGCTGCCAAGCACCAAAAATCCTACAAATCATAAGTGCTGCTTTGTAAGGATTTGCATTGCTTGGTAATGAACACTTTACACCCCCATCATTTTCCACAGAAGTTGATGGGTGTTGGATCTCTAAGGATCTGTGGACTAGGAGAGTTGCTCTGCTTTCAAGAGAGCCTGTGCTCTGTGTATTTAATAACATTTTTATTTAATTCAGTACTTTACCATAGGATCATTGTTAAGCCTACTATTTTTAAAGGTCTGTGGCATAAAAATATTGAGATGTGTGTTGTATGTTAAGCATTCCTTGGGAGGTTGTTCTGCCTGTTGCACCAACTGTGATTAATGCACAAGCAAGAAAGAGGCTGATGACTACTATGAAACTGCAGCTTTTTCCTCTTTCTGCTTGTGACTGTTGGTCTCAGAATTGCAAGGCTGTTTTTGGTGGGTGACAAGCAAGCTGAGTAACTGTCTGTCCCTTTATCACAGTGAAAAATCACAGCTTATTTTGCTCTAAGCTGATCCTTACTCACAAAAGAATGAGCTATTGTGAGAAACAGGCTGGATTACCGGTTGTAGCTTTTGCTGAAGAGATGTTGTACTGGGTTAGCATAGCAAAGTTTTGGTAGTGGGTAATCCCACCACCAAGGGTGTCCTCTGTCAGAAGCTTCTGGAAGCTTCCTGCCTGTCCAATAAGAGTCTGTGCCAGCTGGCTCCAAGCCAGACCCACCACTGGCCAGGGCTGAGGCCATCAGTGACAGTGGTAGGACCTCTGGGATATTATATTTAAGAAGGGGGAAAAGACTCTGCACCACAGTAACTGCAGCCTGAGAAGAAAGGGCTGAGAATGTGTAAAAGAAAGATCTATGAAGACTAGGTTGGTGGAGTAGGAAGGACTGGAGGTGCTCCAGGTGCCAGAGTAGAGATTCCCATGGAGCTCATGGTGAAGACCGTGGTGAGGCAGCTGGCTCCTCCAGCCAATGGAGGTCCACAGTGGAACGCATACCCACAAGCAGCCCCTGGAGGACCCCAACCTGGATGCCCAAAAAAAGCTGACTATGCCCCCATGGAAATCCCAGATTGGAGCAGGCTCCTTGCAGGATATGTGGCCCAGTGGAGAGAGGAGCCCACCTGGAGCAGGTTTGTTGGCAGGACTTGTGACCCCATAGGGAACCCCCATCAGAGCAGTCTGTTCTGAAGGATTGTCTCCTGTGCGAGGTGTCCCGTTCTGGAGCAGAGGAAGAGGCCTCTTCCCTGTGACGAAGGAGGAGCAACAGAGACAGCATGTGATGAACTGACCACACCCCTCATTCCCCATTCCCCTGTGCCTCTGGTTGGAGGAGATAGAGAAAATTGAGAGTAAAAGTGTATCCAGGAGGAAGGGAGGGATGGGGGAAGGTGTCTGAGCAGCTGTTTTTATTTTTCATTATTCTACTCTGACTTCGTTAGAAATAGATTAAACAAGTTTCCACAAGTGGAGTCTGTTTTGCCCATGACCATAGCTCTCTCCGTGTTCTTGTCTTGCCCCATGAAACTTTCATCATGTTTTCTCTCCCCTGCCCTTCCGAGGAGGGGAGTGGTAGAAGGGCTTTGGGTGGGCAGAGTCAACCCACCACAAATTTTGATATAATTTGTTTTATGATTTGTGCCTTTGAAAGTACTGATTGCCTTTTTGTCATGCAAAGCTGAAGTACTTCAGAGGAGGATTTGCAGCCGTCAGGTGCAGGCTCAAGTGCTATTCAGCTGTTTCACTATGATTGTCTTCAATGATTGCTTTCCTATATTACAGTTCCTGGACCTTGTGATCCTGAAGACTTAATTGATGGAATCATTTTTGCTGCCAATTACTTGGGTTCAACTCAACTCCTTTCTGATAAAACTCCATCCAAGAATGTGAGAATGATGCAGGCTCAGGAAGCTGTCAGCAGGATCAAGGTGAGAAGTAATTTCTGCTGCTTCCTGTATGGCTGCTTTATGATTGAGGGTATGAACTTTCTTATGCAGTAATTTTTTTCAGGTGAGGTTATCTGTAGTTTCAGAAAAGTGCCTCAGCCTTCCTTCTACAAAATAAATCGTATATTTAATGCCACTTTTGGAACAAGACTGATAAGGGGATGTTACCAGCTCATTTTAATTCACTTTGGTAATACTCATGCCACTACAAATATTCATACACTAAGCCAGAATCTGAAGTGAGTATGGTCAAAGTTATGTATTATCTGGGTGTGGAGGGAAAATAGGTTAAGGAAATAACTGTCAAGTATTGCAGCTTCTTCTGGCTTGGCAGTCAGTGGAACTGCTACTGTTTTAATGACTGCAGTTATTTTTTATTTTTTGTGGGTAACTTGTTTCTGCACACACAACAGCTGCAAGGTGTTTGGTTGTTTTTTTTTTAAAAAAGTCTGTGATGGTGCAGAGAAATATCGAAAAATATTTTGTCCTGGAATCTGAAAGATTTTGTTTTGAAAGAGAAATTCCGACTGATTTCTGTACAGGCTGTTGCCAGCAATGGGAATGCTGTTTTACTGTGTGTTACAATTATGACGTTGTCAGCTGAAATTGAGGTCTGTGGATGAAGTGTTGCACGATTGTACAGGATGCTGCAACAATCCCACTACCCATACATGACTAGCTGGTAGGCTAGTCAGCTTCATCTTCTGCTGATTCAGCTAATCAACACAACCCACTCTGGGCATTTTTTGTAGTTTAATATCTGTGTGTTTTTCTTTTGTATATTTTATTTTGAGTTCCAACTCAGATTTGGTGTGCAATTGTAAAAAAGAGAGAGGAAGAGGAGAGAAGGTTATCAGCAAGACCAATAGTATTGGCTGTTACGGTCAGCTGATGCTTCCTACTCTTGCTGTTCCTTCCAGTGCTTTCCGTGGCAGGTGTTTAGTTTATTCTCTGTATGTAACTTTGACACAAAGTAGAGTAATTGAGACAACTTCCAGAAATTGTAATTTGCTGGTGTTCAAATGCTCGACTTCTTGTAACCTTGTCTCTAAAAATTGTTAAACTCACATTTTAGAAAAAGCAAAAATTAGCCTTTATGTTAGAGATTATCCTTCACCATCTCATAGAAGTCTTCACTGACCTGAATTACTGAGCCTTTTGCAAAAGAGTGATTTATATTTGTTCACTGAGAACTCTGGATTAAGTAACATTCTTTACAAATATGTTTCACAAAGTTTTTTCGACAATGGCAAGTCTTGCTGAGTTCTCCCCAAACCTCAGTGAAATATTTTCCTTATAGAGTCTGTTTTTATCCTGTTCTGGGCAATTTAGGTTGTGCCCTTCTGTTGAGCAATCTCTTTGTGTTCCTTCCTGGTGCTTGGCTGTGTTTTAGAAAACTTGTTTGATTTGAATGAATAGGAAACTAAAGGTAAGGAAGAGAAGGGAGAGAAACAAGGGCTTTGGTGAGGCTGGATCTAAGAGGGACACATCACTGGAGGGTGAAGGGAAATATTAGCATCAGCTATAACAGGAAATAGGTATCAGGAGTGGAACTTGAACCTGGGGCTGCACAGGGAGTCTGCACCTAGAAGGCAAGGCTTGTGTAGGAATACACATTAGAAAAAGATTGCAGGGATATGGTAGACAAAAATGAAACAGAATTGATTCAAACTGGGCCTTTGAGTGGTAAGAGTGTAGAATCTCTCTCTGATACTAAACGTATTTTATAGAAATTCGCTAACAAAATACCATTTTGAGGATTCTGTTATGCCTCAGCATTTTTGTGTGTCAAAACAGAAGGAAAGTATTTAGTGCATTTCACTCATAAACCCCATAATTTGTGCAACTATGTAAACCAGCAGGCATGCATAGCCTTGATTATATGTCTCAGGCTTGAGGCCCAAGTGATTGCATTTTTGGGCTGATAAAACCCTAGCTGGTATATTTAATTTCCTGAAACAGTGTATTTCAGAAAATTATTGACTTGTAATATATTGTACACAATACCTTAGTACCTTTGAACACTTCTTGGACAGTTACTGCTTTCTGCTTCTAAGAAAAGCTCAGGCAACCCCCCTGCACCGTAGGCTCTTTGGCTTATTAGGGTTGGCTTTGGCTGTTTTTGTTGCTGGTTGCCATTGAGGCTGAACATTTTTAGAGAGAAATTTATTATGACAGATGGACTTCCTGCTGTCAGATTCATCACTGCATCAGATATTCTTTATCCCAGATATGTAAATTATGGCTTGCACAGTGACTATGAAGGTTGTGTCCTACTCCTATTTGTTTAGAGAGTGCCATGCTTGCGGCACGCCAACCATTTCTCCATTGTTGAAGAAAACAAAGCTTATGAATGAATTAAGAATTAGCTTTTAAAATACACAGACTTGAAGTTGAGTATTAAAAAGGGGTGAAGAGCTTTGTTTAAGCCCTGCTATTTATGCCTTCACGTACCTTTTGAATTTAATAATCCCTTAAGTGCTTCCTTCTAGCAGACCTTCAGACCACATATTCTTGGAATGTGAACAGACTTTGAAAACAATTCTCCATGCTTCTTCTTTAAAGAAGTATCTTTTCAGTTTAAAGTACGAGAGTTGGATGTTTTTTTGCTTGGCCTTCATCTCTTATGAAGTTTAGCTAAGTTAAAACAGATACACTGGTTTGAAGGTGTCAATCAAATGTAGTTAGGAATATTTCATTAGGAGGACTTTTAGTTTGCTGTGTGGCAGGTTTGTACATTTCTAGGTAACACCTGATTTAATTTCTGAGTATAAATTTAGGATAGAATCCATATGTGGGTATTTAGTTTTAGTATTTTACACATGCCACACACTCAGTGTCCCTCTCAATGCTCACTGAGTTGCAGAATTTTTTTTGTAGAGACTAAATAGATTGAGTAAATTTAGGACCTCTCTGTAGCAAGAGTAGAAGCTTATTGGGTTTTAATATTTTGTATTTTGGAAATTGCATCTATATAAATAAATACATTTCACTTACCTTAATCAAAAATCCTGAATTCTGTATATTTAAAAAAGTGTGTAGATTAGGTATTTTCTGTTAGTTTTTTTCTTCTAGGAATACAAAAGAATCTTTGATTTGAGTTAGCAAAATAATGTGGTGATAAAGAGGATTTGTCCAATAAAAGCATCTTGCATAGAATTATTCTAATGTTTTTGTTGTTTTATGGACCATAACTTCCCTTTTGTGACATTTCTGTGCAGTATTAAATCACTTACTAAAAGTGCTTGTTCCATATCATTGCCCCTTTACATTTATGAAATATTTGAAGTAGTTCTTCAATATGCTTCCAATTAGTAGAACAGAATTTTTCAGTATGTGGAATCATAATGTATTTTGATAAACTGTTGATTCTACATTGTAACGCTATAAGCATAAGAATTTCCCTCCTTCTCTTCATTTTGGCCTGTGCTTTTCTTATTTTGGGAGGTCCATCATTGTAAAGTTTGGGAAGGGTAAGAAGGAAAGGCTTGGTTTTGGAAAACAATCTAAATGCACTCTCTCAGGAGTGTCTCCTCCTTTTCAGTGTACGACAGGCAGCTGTTGTTCAAGATAAAGATGTTATTTCTGAGTATTAATTTGCTGAGAGTAATGTAATGAAGAGCCTGCCATGTAAGGCAGTTTTTAATTGCTTTTTACAATAGTTTGTAGTCACCTGTTGCAAAAATAACCCTATCAGGCTATAAAAAGACTTCTTAGTTTGAAAAAGATGACTAAAAGCTAGTTTGAGGATATTTCTATTTGTAAGTAAGCAGCATGGCCTAAACTTTAGCTGTTTTTCAGATTTGTTTAGACAAAACCTGACAGATTTAAGTTGTGAGCATCAGTATAAAATGTTCAATGTGTCTCCTGTGATTCAGGCCTCTTATTTGCTTTTTGTAAAAAGTAGTTAGGTGCTGAAATTATATGGAGCTTGTAACTATGGTCTCCTTCCCACCAGCAAGCACACACACCTTGTAAAATTATTATTTGAAGCAAGAGGTTGTTACTGTTGGAAAGTTATAGGGCTAACTGCCAGCCTGGTGAGTATTGCATCTCTCCAGAAGAGCAAGTCCATATAGTTCAGCCCACCATTGGTTTGAATTCATGATTGCAAACTGTAAAATTATAAGTTTGTTTGGGTTGTTAGTAGAAACCAGTTTTTGCAGGTGTTTCTGAGCTGAAATACATGCTCTAATCGCTTGCTTGAAAAATGTGATAGTGTGGATGTATCTGTGTAGGTACGTTACAGAAAAATTTGTTGACCAGAGACACTGTGTGTGAACATTGGTACAAGTATATTTTATATATATTTTTATATATATTTTTATATATATTTTGCTCAGAAAGCAGGAAAAATTAGGTGATTTCTGTAATTTTGTTTCTTCCCAGGGAAAAAGAAGCACAGTGTTAGAAGCTATGAAAGTCTGCTGGAAGCATGAGATCTACGTGCTGTAATAATAAGGCATAAAATTTTTCTCTCTCACCGCTTACATTGGTGTGCCTTCAAAAGAAAGAAGTTCTCATAGCTTTACACTTCTCTGTGAGAGTGAAAGCTCTGTTCTGCTTTCCTAAAACCACCCCACTCATAATTCTCAAAAATACCTGCACACACAATAACCTTTGTTTGTTGCAAGGAACATTTTAAGTGAAAAATCCTTTGTGCTCTTCCCGCCTGCCCTTTAGTGCTGCTGTTTCTTTTCATTTCGAAATTATCGTGCTAAACATGGGCCTCTTTATAATTCTTTTAAGCTAAAAAGAGAAAGGAGACAATTAACTCCAAGCAGGGACTACCTCTAGATCAGCTAGTAGTCTCATGCAGCCCTGGACATTAGCTTGTAGATTCCCGCTTGACTTGGAGTCTCCGCAGTTCTTCTAACTGCTCTCCTGTCTCTGCTTTGTCTCCATGCTATAGATGGGCCCAGATTAGCCAAAAGCAGGAAGAAGGTGCAGGCCAAACCCATCAGCTCGATGTTCTGCTTGTTCTTTTTGTTTTCTGGGAGGGCTTTTTTCCTTTCTTTATTCTTTTGTGAAGTTTCATTTTCTGCATCCAGCAAGGTTTTTCAGATTTCATTTCCTGAGCTCCATGCAAGCTGACATATTTGGGAAATCAGTTGCCTGGATTGGCCATTTTTGTTATGCTTATCATTAGCCATTTCATGTTAGAAAGAGAAGAAAGATTGGATTTATCAAATGGTTAGAGGCAGTACCCAAAAATGCATATTAAAGAATCAGGGACTGACGTCGGCAAAGGTTTAAACTTTGTAAAATTATGGATAAAATGAAGCTGTTTTTTGACGTTTTAAACGTTTTTTTATCCTTCTGTAAGAGTAAGTGCTTTTGTTTCTGACTCCACAGAGATGTCAAATTGCTGGATGCAAAAAAAGTTTATGTCCATACATACAGTAATACACTGGAGATTGACTCATCTTTGTAATAAGTTTTGTTTGTGGAGCTTTTAATTACCTTTTAACAAATGTACTTCTAAAAATTTACAAATGTTTGCTTTCTATTAACAGTAAAATATGACTTCTAAAGTGGGTTACCGCTTTGAAAAGTATGTTGTCTTGACTGTGAAGGTCTTCTTTGCCAGAACAGCCTCAAACAGTGCTCCTGGTGGTATTAGGTTTTTCCATTGGTCTTGGTAGCCACTGTTAGCCCACGAAGCGGCGAAAACGCGAAAGAAAGCCAATGATAAATGCGAAACGGTTAAACACCCAAATTCGATATCTCGACAAGTACAACA
>CM067592.1:56609308-56733556 GCA_034336665.1 Luscinia megarhynchos | reverse complement strand
GAAGAGCTTTGTTTAAGCCCTGCCTATTTATGCCTTCGCATTACCTTTTATTTAATAATCATAAGTGCTTCCTTCTAGCAGACCTTCTGTGGTCCACATATTCTTGGAAATGTGAACAGACTTTGAAAACACCTCCTCCATGCTTCTTCTTTAAAGAAGTATCTTTTCAGTTTAAAGTCACGAGAGTTGGATGTTTTTTGCTTGGCCTTCATCTCTTATGAAGTTTAGCTAAGTTAAAACAGATACACTGGTTTGAAGGTGTCAATCAAATGTAGTTAGGAATATTTCATTAGGAGGACTTTTAGTTTGCTGTGTGGCAGGTTTGTACATTTCTAGGTAACACCTGATTTAATTTCTGAGTATAATTTAGGATAGAATCCATATGTGGGTATTTAGTTTAGTATTTTACACATTTTCACACACTCAGTGTCCTCTCAATGCTCACTGAGTTGCAGAATTTTTTTTGTAGAGACTAAATAGATTGAGTAAATTTAGGACCTCTCTGTAGCAAGAGTAGAAGCTTATTGGGTTTTAATATTTTGTATTTTGGAAATTGCATCTATATAAATAAATACATTTCACTTACCTTAATCAAAAATCCTGAATTCTGTATATTTAAAAAAAGTGTGTAGATTAGGTATTTTCTGTTAGTTTTTTTTCTTCTAGGAATACAAAAAGAATCTTTGATTTGAGTTAGCAAAATAATGTGGTGATAAAGAGGATTTGTCCAATAAAGTATCTTGCATAGAATTATTCTAATGTTTTTGTTGTTTTATGGACCATAACTTCCTTTGTGACATTTCTGTGCAGTATTAAATCACTTACTAAAAGTGCTTGTTCCATATCATTGCCTTACATTTATGAAATATTTGAAAGTAGTTCTTCAATATGCTTCCAATTGAAGAACAGAATTTTCAGTATGTGGAATCATAATGTATTTTGATAAATTGTTGATTCTACATTGTAACGCTATAGCGCAAGAATTTCCTCCCCTTTCTCTTCATTTTGGCCTGTGCTTTTCTTATTTTGGGAGGTCCATCATTGTAAAGTTTGGGAAGGGTAAGAAGGAAAGGCTTGGTTTTGGAAAACAATCTAAATGCACTCTCTCAGGAGTGTCTCCTCCTTTTCAGTGTACGACAGGCAGCTGTTGTTCAAGATAAAGATGTTATTTCTGAGTATTAATTTAAGTTGAGAGTAATGTAATGAAGAGCCTGCCATGTAAGGCAGTTTTAATTGCTTTTACAATAGTTTGCAGTCACCTGTTGCAAAATAACCTATCAGGCTATAAAAGACTTCTTAGTTTGAAAAAAGTGACTAAAAGCTAGTTTGAGGATATTTCTATTTGTAAGTAAGCAGCATGGCCTAAACTTTAGCTGTTTTCAGATTTGTTTAGACAAAACCTGACAGATTTAAGTTGTGAGCATCAGTATAAAATGTTCAATGTGTCTTGTGATTCAGGCCTCTTATTTGCTTTTTGTAAAAGTAGTTAGTGCTGAAATTATATGGAGCTTGTAACTATAATCCTCCTTCCCACCACAAGCACACCTGTAAAATTAATTAGCGAAGAGGTTGTTACTGTTGGAAGTTAAGGGCTAACTGCCAGCCTGGTGAGTATTGCATTCCTTCAGTGAGCAAGTCCATATAGTTCAGTTCACCATTGGTTTGAATTCATGATTGCAAAACTGTAAAAATTATGTTTGTTTGGGTTGTTAGTAGAAACCAGTTTTAAGGTGTTTCTGGAGCTGAAATACATGCTCTAATGCTTGCTTGAAAAAATGTGATAGTGTGGATGTATCTTTGTGTAGGTATTACAGAAAAATTTGTTGACCAGAGACACTGTGTGAACATTGGTACAAGTATATTTTATATATATTTTTATATATATTTTTATATATATTTTGCTCAGAAAGAGAAAATTAGGGTGATTTCTGTAATTTTGTTTTTCCAGGGAAAAGAAGCATAGTGTTAGGGAAGTTATTTTTTTGAAGTCTGTTGAAGTATGAGATCTAAAAAAGCTGTAATAATAAGGCATAAAATTTTTCTCTCACCGTTTACATTGGTGTGCCTTCAAAAGAAAGAAGCTCATAGTTTACACTTCTGTGAGAGGAAGCTCTGTTCTGTTTCCTAAACCACCCTACCCCCCCACCAAAATAATTGCACACACAATAACCTTGTTTGTTGCAAGGAACATTTTAAGTGAAAAAAATCCTTTTGTGCTCTTCCTGCCTCTTTTAGTGCTGTTTCTTTTCATTTCGGAAATTATTTGTGCTAAACATGAAATTTTATAATTTTTAAGCTAAAAAGAAAAGGAGACAATTAACCTAAGCAGGGACTAATTTAGATCAGCTAGTAGTCTGCGAGCCCTGACATTAGTTTGTAGATTCCTGCTTGACTTGGAGTCTCCGTAAGTTCTTCTCTAACTGTTCTCCTGTCTCTGTTTGTTCCATGCTAAGCAGATGGCCCAGAAATTAGCCAAAAGCAGGAAGAAGGTGCAGTACAAACTCCATCAGCTTGATGTTCTGCTTGTTCTTTTGTTTTCTGGGAGGGTTTTTTCCTTTCTTTTTATTTTGTGGTTTTATTTTCTGCATCCAGCAAGGTTTTTTCAGATTTATTTCTGAGCCTCCATGCAAGTTGACATATTTGGGAAATCAGTTGCCTGATTGGCCATTTTTTGTTGCTTATCATTAGCCATTTCATGTTAGAAAGAGAAGAAAGATTGGATTTATCAAATGGTTAGAGGCAGTACCCAAAATGCATATTAAAGAATCAGGACTGACGTGGCAAAGGTTTAAACTTTGTAAAATTATGGATAAAAATGAAGCGTGTTTTTTTGACGTTTTTAAACTTTTTTTTTTTTTATCCTTCTGTAAGAGTGCTTTGTTTGACTCACAGAGATGTCAAATTGCTGGATGCAAAAAAAAAAGTTTATGTCCATACATACAGTAATACACTGAGATTGACTCATCTTTGTAATAAGTTTTGTTTGTGGAGCTTTTAATTACCTTTTAACAAATGTACTTCTAAAAATTTTACAAATGTTTGCTTTCTATTAACAAAATATGACTTCTAAAGTGGGTTACTGCTTGAAAAGTATGTTGTCTGACTGTGAAGGTCTTCTTGCCAGAACAGCTCAAACAGTGCCTCCTGTGGTACAGGTTTTTCCATTGGTCTTGGCAGCCACTGCTAGCCCAAATAGAAATTCCTCAGGCAGGAGATGCTGTTAGGCCTTTCTATGGCTTGTATCAAAACCTTATTTGAAGTGGGATTCATAGTGTGCAGAAAATGGTATAATCATATTGTGTTTCAAGAAATCTTTATCATTTGTGTTGCAGTCAAAGTATAATTTTATTGAATCAGGAAAAATAGTAGGCAAGCTTTTATAAGGTTACCTTTTTTTCAAACAATACCCAATTCACTGTCACATATACGATATAGTTTCCACATCTTTGTGTTTATCTTTTGCTTCTGCAGTCTAATATTCTATCCTGCATTGCTGTTCTGGTGACTGTGTCTTAGTGCACCCCTGTACGTGAACTAACATCATTATTAGGGAATATATTACGTAATGTGTTTGTTTGATTCCAGTCCATTTACTTGCAGGCTCCAGAAGGTGAATCTCAACCCATGACTGAAGTGGACCTCTTCATTTCTACACAGAGAATAAAAGTACTGAATGCAGACACACAGGTATAGACATAGACACCTTTGTCAGTATTGTTGGAGTAGACTACTCCATAGAATCGATTTTCACCTACATGTTAAAATTTGTCTTTAAAATGTGCTGGCTCTTGTATTCCCCTCTAGTCAGAAATCCATGGTCAAAAGCCATGTCATATAGTCAATTACGCTGGTGTATCTGACTGTAGAAATTTTTAGAACATGTGTGTAAGATAATTGCAGTCAGCTTATGTCTTCTGAGCCATGCTGCATCAAGTATTGATTGTGCCCAGAGTAGCTCAAAATGTTTAGCTGCAATAATTTGTTCATAGTCCTTTATACATACATGCCCAACACATGCAGGTTATGCAATTGAGGTCTTGATGTGCTTTTCCATAGAAAAAAACCCCTATAAAACTTTCTCTTTGTTTTATTTTTGGAAAGTGAAACTCTTGGTTTCTCTTGGTATCTGTATTCTATTGGTATCTCCCCTCATGCATGACAGGTATTACAGACTTCACTTAGCAGAGATCTTACAGCTATTTGTGTGTTTTGATAGTACTAGATGTGCAATAAGAACTTAGTTGAAGCAGCTGCTTTTGTTGTTTTTCTTATTCCCCAGGAAACCATGATGGATCATCCCCTGCGGACCATTTCTTACATTGCTGATATAGGAAATATAGTTGTTTTGATGGCTCGTAGGCGAATGCCACGCTCCAACTCCCAGGATAATGTGGAAGCATCTCACCCCTCTCAGGACGGAAAGAGACAGTACAAAATGATTTGTCATGTC
This sequence comes from Luscinia megarhynchos, assembly GCA_034336665.1. Classification (NCBI taxonomy): domain Eukaryota; kingdom Metazoa; phylum Chordata; class Aves; order Passeriformes; family Muscicapidae; genus Luscinia; species Luscinia megarhynchos. The sequence continues at coordinate 56,729,106 of CM067592.1, read as the reverse complement.
TTTGAGTCTGAGGATGTAAGCAATTACATTGTCTTGTAATTTTGTAGGAGTGAAAAAGTAAGCACATTTTGGTGGGCCCAAAGTCCGTTGTGAGTGGTCCTGTTTGCTTTTTAACTGCAACCAATATTTCTTCTAAGCAGAGGAACTTGCCTGCCATTTATATGTTTGGACCTGACAAATCACAGGAAATTGCTGTTTATAGAAATGCTTACCATTGTAAAGTTTCTTGAGTACCTTCCAGTAACAGTGATAGGAGGGTCCAGTTGCTGCACATTACCAGATCAAATTTTGCATAAGAGAGGAAAAATCTATCACAGGTACTTATTTTCTCAGGGAAATTCTAATCTCAAGTCATGCATTGACGATCAATCATTGATACATACCAGAAAGGTGATTTTTTTGGATTTTAGGAGGTTTGTGTTGGGGCTGTAGTTGCTGTCATCATATCAAAAAGCCAGCAAAGAACGTTTGTAATTTCAGCTGAATAGAGACATGAATGACTAAATTTTAATCTATGGCACAGTTAAGTTACTTTACACAGAACTAAGTTTCCGTACACAGGACTTGATCTCCTGTGTTCACAATCAATGTGTATAACTTGCTGATTTTATGCACTTTTAAAAAGTAACTTTCAGTAACTTAAAAGTAAAATAAAACTTTTCAGGTTGAAGTGGTTATGATATGTAGTATATAGATATGTGGTTTTTAGGATCATAGTCAAGTTATCCCTAATAATTTGGGAAATCAACATATTCAAAGACAAGTAAATGAAAATATTGGTTCCTTATAAAATACTCACATATCTTCCAATCTACAGTGAACAGTGAGGACTTTGAGATGGACAGGTTGTCTTGCATAAGGACCTGATTTTTATGTAATGATTTTATTTTATGCAGTCTGTGTCATTACATAAACCAGTGTCTGAATATATTATCCAGTTGCACAGGAATGTATATGCATGACCCACTGCTGAAGCTGAAAAGTAAGGACGAGCACTGATATAAGAATTCCTGGATCAAAATTGACAAAGTGTAAAAATTATGGATTATTTCCACATAATAGCATGTAAACCTGTTTTGCAAAGCCTTTTAAGAATCTAGTGTGAAATAGAGTAACCAGTGCATTTTTTGCTTAATATCATTTGACATGCTACCCACTTTGAGGCTGCTGTTCCTGTGTTTCTAGTCACAAATTTAGACACTGCTTGCTCTTTTAATAGCCTGTTGAAAAAGTGGAAATCAAACTGTCAGGTGCCAGAGTCTGGGGCTTTTCCTTCACCATGGGGTAGTCTGACCCCTTGCATGATCCCTACTTCCTGGATCTGTTTCCTAGGCTGCTGTTAAGACTTTAGCTAGCTAAAATTTGAGCTTCCCCATCTATGGTTTGTTTGGATCAGCCTGTATTTGTGTCATGTGTGATCCTCTCTGTGCCTGTAGATCCAATTGGCCTGTAAAATGTGTGTAGATCCAATAAAAGCATTACTCATTGATGGGGAAAATATGCTGAGAAACTGCTGATTATATCAGTTCTCCTTAGTCATGCTCTTTAGCTCACAGGTAACTTGAAAAATGTATCTCAGATACTGAAGTGACTAACAATCAGAATGGAAGCACTGTAGCACCTTGTTAACAGCAAGGAAATGGCAGCTTCAAAGATTTTGTACCTCCAGTGAAGTAATACATCCTGTTTGTATTATAAAACTTGTATTTTCTTCTCCTGGAGCAGCTGGGTACTTTACAGAATCTACGCAGTAAGTGAAACAGAAGCTGCAAGCCTGCCAGTGGGTGTTGGGCAGAACATGTCTCTGCTTGGATGAGTCTTTGTCTAAGGAGAACAGCATCAGACGTTCAACTGTATTTAGAGGTGTTCCTTTAAATGAGTTGAACCTTAGTAATGTGTCCAAATGCCAGGTGTCTAAGTGGGAGGTGATCTCTTCCTGAAGGGAAGATACGTGTGTATGAATGTAAAGTCTACACTCTTCATGCAGTTTTCCCATTTTCTTGCTGTCTTGTTCTTGCTGTCAAAACTAGGTTGGTCTTAGCTTTGGTAATACTCTACCAGTTCACATATTGGTCTTCTCAGCACCAGCAATCATGCTGTTCTCATCAGCAGGTTTAGTGCTAGTTTGAGCTGTTTAAGATACAATACCATTTTTATTTCAGCAGTGGGAATCTTCTTTTTATTAGGGACCAAATTGGACTTCAAATATGGCCATCAGACAGTATACAAGTACACCTGACAGCATTCATTCATTACCAGCACTGTGCCAGACCTCTACTGTCAGCTGTGGAGCTCTTCATTTCTCTTCCCTGCCTTTGCCATGGCCAGCACTGTGTTTCAGTGCACATCACAGCCACCTCCTGTGCACTACACAGCACCCACTGCAGGAGTTGCTCCACAGCAGCATGCTGTGCTTTCCTCTCCTGCCTATTACTTACCTAACCATAAATACTTTGTCAAAGGCAGGCATCCCTCTGGACTTGCTTGGCACACAGAGCTTTCCCCGGATCTGACTGCTGCCCAGTTTCTCTCCCACAGCTGCAGCAGTAAAACAGCTCTCAGTGGGAGCAATGCAGTGTAGTGACTGGTGTATTTGGTGACTTTGGATGCAGATCAGATTGTGGGAAGCTGCAGGTGCAAGAGAGTGCCTACGAAGGACAGAAGCAGTAGGAAAGGGGCAGACAACTGGCAAGATCATGTGAGTTCGAAGGAGGGAAATGAGTGTCGAGGATAGAATCTGAAGGTGGTAGCAGGGTGAAGAAGGAGATGCATATGACCATTTGCAGTTACTTCAAGGGCTTCATTTGGTCACTAGTTGCTGCTTTTTTCTTTTTTGTCTGAGGCTGAGGTAAGAGTAGTCACTATCAGTGTTCTTAAGGATGGTAAGAAAAATTGGAAATACACTTTTAAATGTGGTTATGTGTTTCCTAGTAGACATTTTCATTTTCAGTGCTGGCTTGTCAGAGAATGACATTGCCTCTGCCGGAAGGGAGAGCCATCTGGGAGCAGCATGTGTGGGAGGAATTGTTCCTGCATGCCACAGTCACTGCAGTGGCTCTACCTTTACACTTATATTAGCAGTTCTTACCTCTGAAAGGATGTCTTTCCCATGTTTGCATTTTATAATTGTTTACTGAATTAGATTCATGGCGGAGCTGAATGTGTTCACATTTGGTGGGTCTTTAATTTGTAAGGCACAAATATTTTTTAGACTGGATTGCAGTAACTTGTAGGTTCATCAACTTGGTGATCCATTTTACAGTGTGATTGTAGCAGAAAGTGTCAGTGGACATGATCATTAGAATGTTTAACGTTTTTCTTTTTTCTTTTCCCTTCTTTGGTAACTGTCACAGGCACAGCTGATTGCACAGTCCATAGGTCAAGCATTTAGTGTGGCCTATCAAGAATTTCTGAGGGCAAATGGAATCAACCCAGAAGACCTTAGCCAGAAGGAATACAGCGACTTGCTTAATACCCAGGACATGTACAATGATGATCTGATTCACTTCTCCAAATCTGAAAATTGCAAAGATGTATGTCTCTTTTTTTTTCCCCCCACAAGTATTCAGCTGCTCTTTATCAGTTGCAGGCCTGTGTTGGCAGAAATTAAAAAAACTATGAATACTTCCTATGAAATATCTCAGTTGATCTAGAATATCCTCCCTAATAGGACACCCTGTCATCACTGTTTCAAAGGCAAACCCAAAGGTGAACACCAAATTTATCAGCAGTCAACTGACTTACCATCTGTTTCTGTTATTTTTACCAAATAATTCTCAGACATATTTGAAAATGTACTTAAAGCAGATTAACAGATTAATGCAGTTTTTGAAATTATGGTAAACAATATGAAATTTATAGAAGCACTGGTGTTTATGAACATGACTGATTGCAGGTTTTAAATAACTATATGTGCCAGAAGGCTTTGCAGCTTGCTTAATAAAAATGAACCAGTGTGCAGCTGGAGCATACAGGTAATGTTTTTCCAATGCAAAGTTGTAAACTCTTGCAATCTCTTCTTACTTAGCTTTGTCCACCAAAGCCCATGGCACCCGTGTTTCTTTCATTGCAATTTCTTCTGCTCATATACAGAAATTACTTCTGAGGGGTATTTTGCACAATATCTGTACTGTGTATCATTTAATGTTTGAATACAAATGAAAGGTAGAAAAACATGTACCCTATCTTGTTCTGCCTTTGAATTAGGAAGGCAGGTTGCAAATGAAGAGGGATATATTTGTTGGTTTTGTGAATGTTTGAGGGGGATGATATTAGATCCATGGGTGCAAAAGAAACTTTTTAAAACACTTTTTCTTACTATACAGGTTTACATTGAAAAGCAAAAGGGAGAAATCCTAGGTGTGGTGATTGTGGAGTCTGGCTGGGGGTCCATTTTGCCTACAGTTATCATAGCCAACATGATGCATGGAGGACCGGCAGAGAAGTCTGGGAAGCTGAACATAGGGGACCAGATCATGTCAATTAATGGGACCAGCTTGGTTGGTTTACCACTCTCAACGTGTCAGAGCATTATAAAGGTAGGGAAAATGTTTCTGGAAGCTACACATTTTAAAACAATGACATAATTGAAGAGCAGAAAGTATAAAACTCTGAAGTAAGTTCTTTCCGAACTTTTGCATAGCACTTTCCATTTAATGATCTTAAAGAACAGTATGAATTATGCCACACCCATTTTCTGACTCCACACAGGACCACAGAGTGGGTAAAGTAGGGATGCCTGGAAGTAGTCTAATCCAACCTCCCTGCTCCAGCAGGTTTGCCTAGAGGATCTTACTCAAGACTGTATATTGATGGCTTTTGAATATCTCCAGAGAAGGGGAGTCCAAAACTTCTCTGAAAATCTGTTCCTATGCTCAGTCTTCCTCGCAGGAAAGAAACTGTTCAGGTGGAACTTCCTGCATTCCAGTGTTGGCCCTTTGCCTTTCAATCTAGTGCTCAGCACCTCTAAAAAGAGCCTTACTGTATCCTCTTGACATTCTCCCCTCAGATACTTATACACATTTATGAGGTCTCCTCTCAGTTGTCTGTTCTTGATGCTGAGCAGGGCCAGCTCCCTCAGCCTTTCACAGAATTGTGGCATTTTTTGGGTTGGAAAAGACCTCTGAGTTAATTGGCTCCAGCTGTCAACCTTTACTTCCTAAGTGAAGTGCTCTATTTCCCCTAATGATAGCCCTCAACAGGACCTGCCTCCTCCAGGAGTTTCATGTCCCTGCAGTGCTGAGGAGCCTATAGCTGGACACAGCACTCCAGATGTGCCTCACCAGAGCTGAGCAGAGGGGCAGGATCACTCCCTGGAGTGCTGGCAGTGTGCCTCCTGATGTACCCCCAGGATAGCATCAGCTTTCTTGGCTACAAGAGCACTGCTGGCTCATGGACAGCTTGTGGTGGGGCCTGGGCTTATTTCTCCCCAGGTGAAGGATCCTGCATTTGCCCTTGTTGAATTTGAGAAGGTTCCTTTCTGCACGCCCCTCCTGCTTGTCAAGGTCGTCCTTCTGAAGGGTTGCACAGCACTCTGGTATCGGCCACTCCTCCCAGCTTTTGTGTCATCAGTGACCTTGCTCAGGAGGCACTCCATCTCTGATACAAAGAGAAGTACAGAGATTGGGCCCAGTGTTGAACCTTGAGGGACACTGCTAGATACAGGCATCCAAATAGAACTGTGCCACAGATCCCAACCCTCCAAGCTCTGTCATTCAGTCAGTTCTCAGTCCACCTCACCACTCACTTCCTGAGCTTGGCTATGAGGTTATCTTGAGAGACAGCATCAGAAGTCTTGATGAAGTCCATCTTGACAACATCCAGTGCCATTCCAGAGTGCTGTGCTATTTGCTTGTGTACTAGGGTTCTGTGCACAAGTTCATAAGGGAGAGGAAGTGCAGAAGGAAGATATTACCAGATACACACTAAAAATTTTATATCGCAAATGGAGGCACAGGTGCCTAGTTACTAGCTGTTAAATACCTCTTATTTGGATGAAATAGAGTAAATGCTTTTGTGTTTGTTTGTTTATACCTATTTTTAAAGCTTTAAAACTTTGGCTTAAAGGCTTACCCTCAGTGGCATCTTTGTCCAAGTTATTTGAAAGTGCTTCTCTTGCTTGATGCTTCTCTTCATTTGCATGAATTGGACATTTTAATTGGAAGAACTTTCTTCTAGCTGTTAGCAAATTGTGTGACAGTGCAAAGCTTGTTAGACTTACTCATTTAGGCAACGTTTTGGTAATAAGTTATATTATGTAACTTTTTTCTTTCACTTTGTATTTTTTAATTGCACAATAATTTTTCCATATACAGGGTAAATTTGCCAAGTAAAAAAAAGTGCATAGTCTTTTTTTTTCTTCATGGATTATCTCTTAACTAATATGTTTGTTATAAAGACTTCTGTTCAAGCTTCCCAACATTCTGAGTTCTGATAAGTAATAGATACATAAGTCACCAAGCCAGTCATTTTAGATTCAGTGAGTAAAAATGATAGCCTGTGTGACATACTGAAAATAGGACAAAAACAAACTGTAAAGAAAGGAATAATAAAAAAAAAAACCACATTAAAGGTTTTTGTGCCAACATCATCGAAACTCCCTGCAAATTTAGGCTCTTTTTGTGATTGCTTCCTATCCCACATAATTTTTATTTCTAAAACTGTGATAAGTTATACTTCCCTTATTTAGATAGGGATTTTGTTTTGCTCATCAGTACTTTCTCAATACAGAAGCAACCAGCTTTGCTGTTTCCAGCTTCTGCACGCCTTTCTCTTCTTCACTGGTACTTACTGCCAGTCTTTTTTTTTTTTGTCTTTCTAAAGAAAAGATAATCTGTATATTTGCAGATCTTCATAACCACACATCTGGAGTTATTCATATAGCACTTTTGGAAACAAGCATGTATATGGATGATCTATGTGCAGGTCATTACATGTGGTAGAAATATCCCAGATTTCTGATTTCCTTAGCGTGCTGGAAGTATGCCTATGAAAAGATAATATTATGTGGATAAACATATGTCACAAGCACTTCAAACAAGATAAATCAGTATTATGGATGTAATCTCTGCTCCTAATTTACCATAAACCAATTGCAAACTGACAGAGCTTGGAAGAAGCTTTCCATGTGTTGTAGCTATTCCCTAATAGGATTATGTTACTTCTGTCTTTTTCAGAAGCATCTGGTTCTGGCTACTATCAGAACTATACTCAGGAACTAGATAAACAAAGAAAGGCAGTCAAAATATGCAATTTTTTTGTTTCTGATCAGTTTATGTTACCAGTCTGTATACTACTGAAGATTAGCCACTTCTGAAATATATGCACTTTCTTTAAAATCAAAATAATTTTTGTTAGGCACCACGTTATTTTTTGTCCCCAAAGAATACATACAAGTTATTTGGACATTCATCAAGGATGTAAGAGCATGATGATATCAAGTCTGCTCTGGGCATGTACTCTGAGTGAATTGAGATGACTGAAGTTAGACACTTAAATTCCTCATAGAAATGGGCGTCCCCATACTCTGCATAGCTCCTGCCTTTCAGGATTAGAACACTGAGGCAAAAGCTCCTTAGACTTTTCCATAAACATCATGCCCACAGCATAGTTCAAATTGAGAGGTCCCTGTCATCTGCAGTGTCTGATGTTGTCAAGACCTGCCTATAGAAGAAAGTGAATGGCCCTTGAGCATGTGAGGTGCACTGCTGATTCCTGACCAGAGTAGAGGAGTCCATAGTCACGGAAGAGGTGAAGTTCAGACCTTCCTTCTCCTGGGTGGGAAGTACAGGCTGTTCCCACAGCCACAAGCTTTCTCATTTTGTGTTCAGACACCTGTTGTCTTGCAGCCACCTTCAAACATGAGCCAAGCTGAGCTCAGCACTCTGTCAGTGAGGGCAGCTGTTTGCACCTAATGTTGCTTATGTCCAGTTTTAGGCACTGACAAGAAAACAGACTTCAAGATAGTTCATCATGCCAGGATGCTGGTTCAGTTACTCAAGTCACTGCTGAATCTGAAGCTCAACAGAATCAGCAGCAGTAAACTGTATATAGAGACTTCAGTGTATTACCTTAGCTACAGTAGGAACTACTTTCCAGAGTTGTTTGAAGTCAGTGTCTGATACCTTGATTGCAGTGGGACCTAGATTTCAACTGCACATATGAAAGGAATTCAGAAACAGATACTGCAATTGGCAAGTGTTTAATTAAGCAAGCTGAAAGTTGCTGTATTTTTTAGAAAGCATTTTGTTCTTTGTGTGGATTTTATTTATGTTGGGATTTATGACTAATATTTTGTGTGGCTTAAGCATTTCAAAAATAACTTATGATAATTTCCAAGAGCTCTGAGTACTTGGAGTTGTACAAGGGGTCAGATTGCATGTATTGGTGGTTTATTACATTTTTGTTTTCACAGAGCCATACGAACACAATCTCTGAGTCTGACAGTCACTCCTGTAGCTGGTCTAGACCAACATCTGGTTCAAAGTAGAGTAGGGTTCTTAAGGCTGTACCCACTAGAATTTAAATAACTCCAAGACTGGATACCCCACTGCCTCTCTGGGTGGTAGGTGTTTTACCACTCTGACAGTAAAATAATTTTTTTTCATTCAATTTTCTTCTAGTAGCAAGGAGTCTATGATGAATGTGATATAACTCAGTTGGAAGGGAGGAAGAGTACTTGGAATGTATCATGCTCTGACTTGGGGTAGATGATGAGTGAGTAGATAATTTATAGGTTAGGATAAAAGGGCAGACTGCTAAGGGTGACACTTGCGGGTGTGTGCTACAGGATGCCTGATCAAGAGGTGGGTGAGGCCCTCTGCAGACAGCTCAAAGCAGCCTCCAAGTCACAGGCCTTGTTCCTGTGGGGGACTTTATCCTGACATCTTCTGGAGAAGCTACTCAGCAAAGCAATCCAGGAGGTTCTTGGAAAGCACTGGGGGCCAGCTTCCTGTCACAGATGGTGGAGGATCCCACAAGAAGTGGGTGTGCTGCTTGACCTCATCCAACTAACAGGAAAGGGCTTGTTGGAGGTGCAGAGATTGGGGCCAGCTTGTGGGCAAGTAAGATTATAACCATGGGCTTCAAGAGAGCTTATTTTAGCCTCTCTAGAGATGACAGAATCCCATGGGAAGAGGTCCTGCAGGGAAGGTTGATATTCAGGGATCACTTCCTCCAGGCTCAAGAATGATACATCCCAGTGAGAAAGAAGTCAGACAAGGGGTCAAGAGACCTGTGGTTGAATGGAGAACTCCTCTCATTACTCAGGCATAAACAGGAAATACACAGGAGATGGAAACAGGGTCAGGCCTCTTGGAATTAATATAGAGTGGTTGTAGACTAAGGAGAGATGAGACAAGGAAGGTCAAGGCCCATTTGGAGTTAAATCTAACCGAGCATGTCAAGACTGACTTCTTCAAATACAACAACAACAAAAGGAAAACAAAGGGTAATGTGGACCTGTTACTAAATGGAGGGGGCACCCTGGTGACAGACAAGGCAGAATTACTGAAAACTGCCTTTGGATTGGCGTTCATTGTCAAGACCAGCCCTCAGGAATCTCTGACCCAAGAAATCAGGGTAAAGGAATGTTGATAGGAATATTTTCTCTTGGTTAAAGAGAATTGGGGTAGAGAACACCTCCACAAACACAAAATCTGTACATCCATGGGCCCTGATACAATGCATCCATAAGTGCTGAGAGAGCTGGCAGACACTGCTATAAAGGTCCTGGCGATCATCTTTGAAAGTTCCTGGCAATCTGGGGATTTGCTTAAGGACTGGAGAAAAGCAAATGCTCTGATCTTCAAAAAGGGTGAGAAAGAGGACTAGAGAACAGTCAGCCTCACCTTAATCCAGGGATTAAGTGATGGGACACGTCATTCTGGAGGCCATCTCTATCCACGTGGATGACAATAAGGTGATCAGCAATAGTCAGCATGGATTCACTGAAGGTAAATCCTGCCTGATTAAACTAATTTCCCTTTACGGAAAAACAGCTACCTGGATGGGTGAGGGGCGAGTAGGAGATGTTTTCTGCAAGGTGTTGGACACTGTGTCTCTCAACATGCTCATAGGCAAACTCAGGGAGTGTGAACTGGGTTAGTGGGCAGTGAGGTGGATAGAGAATTGGCTGAATGGCAGATCCCAGAGGGTCATAATCAGTGGCACAGGGTCAGGTTGGAGGCTTCTAGGTAGCAGTGTCCCTTAGGATTCAGCGTTGGTGCAGCATTTTTAAAGTTATTCATCAGTGTCTTCAATGAAGGGGCAGATGCCTCCTCAGCAAGTTCACTGATGGCTCTGATCTGTGAGAAGTGGCAGACACCCAAGTGCTGTGCAGCTCTTCAGAGGGTCTCAGCAGGCAGGAGTCATGGGCAGAGAGGAACCTTCTGACGTTCAGCAAGGGAAGTGCAGAATCCTGCACCTGGAGAGGAACCACTCCATGCACCAGCACAGGCTGGGGGTGACCTGCAGGAGAGCAGCTCTGTGGAGAAGGACCTGGGGATCCTGCTGGACAACAAGCTGACCATGAGCCAGCAGTGTGCCCTGGTGGCCAAGAGGGCCAATGGTGCCCTGGGGTACATCAGCAGGAGCACTGCCAGCACTCCAGGGAGTGATCCTGCCCCTCAGCCCTGGTGAGGCACATCTGAGTGCTGTGTCCAGCCCTGGGCTCCTCAGCACTGCAGGGACATGGAGCTCCTGGAATGGGTCCAGGGCAGGGCTGCACAGATGATAAAGGGACCAGAGCATCTCTCTTACGAGGAAAGGCTGAGGGAATTGTTCAGCCTCAAGAAGAGAGAACTGAGAGGGGATCTCATCAATGTCTGTAAGTGCCTGAAGGGAGGATGCCAAGGGGAGGGAGCCAGGCTCTGCTTGGTGGTGCTGAGCAACAGGACAGAGACAATGGGCAGAAATTGATGCACAGGAAGTTCCATGAGAACATAAAGGAATAATTAGTGTAGGTGACTGTGCACTGGAACAGATTGCCCAGGGAGGCTGTGGAGCCTCCATCACTGGAGATATTCAGGAACCATCTGGACACAATCCTGTGCCATGTGCTCTGGGATGACCCTGCTTGAGCAGGGAGGTTGGACCAGATGATCCTCTGTGCTCCCTTCCAACCTTACCCATCTTGTGATTCTATGAATAATGGAAATTATGAGCACTTCTTCTACAAGGATGATAACGAGGAGGACCTGCTATTTGCTTAACAGAATTTAGTATATTTCATTAGGGATGCAACCATTTTGTAACTAACTTAGCTACTTAAAGTAATTGACTTTTTTTGTGAGCTGCGTAGACCTGTTTAATATTCTTTTTATGCATTAATTCAAATGAAGGAACTGCCAACAGGAATCTAGTTTTCCTAGAAGAACTTTGCCAGATTTTTGGCAAGAAAAACTTGATGTTATATCACTCATCTCACTGAATATTCTGATGCTTTTGTCTGGCATTCAGTGATCAGATTCTGGTACAATGCATACAAAGATCTATTTGTTCAAGGCTGCTCCCACCTCATTGTTCTAACACTTTTTTTTCTTCTGCTCATGTTACATGTTTAACTCTTAATTTGTTGGTTTTTTTCAGGGTTTGAAAAACCAGGCCCGGGTTAAACTGAACATAGTTAGATGTCCTCCAGTAACTACAGTCTTGATCAGAAGACCGGACCTCAGATATCAGCTGGGCTTCAGTGTGCAGAATGGAATTGTAAGTAGCTTCCACAGTTTCTGATGAAGCTTTATCATACATGAAACTTCCTCTCCATTTGTGGGTAAGTTTCAGTGTGAAAGGAGGGAAGCTGTTATTTTCTCCCATACTGCAAGCAGGATTTTGCCATTGTTAAGTGTGAGATACAAAAGTTGTGTTAATAAGAATTTTTTTTTTCTTTGATTCTACTTACTTCACAACTTTAAAGTCAGCCAGAGGAATAAAAAAGCTGTTTCAGCTTAACAAAACAAAAATGTGTGGAAGAGTCTGCTTTCAGTGTACGTCGTACATGTCCTTAACCAAGCCATTGGATGATCTCAGAAGAAGAAGCCCATTCTTGATCTTTTTTGTTGTAAGGCATCTGCTTAGTGAACATCGTTACATTGAGGTCCTTCATACACTCATACATTTCCAAACCACAGGACATGTAATGTACAACACAAGCAGCCTTTTCTGACAGTTCTGCTCTTGGAAGAGAATATCCATTGCCTACTTGAATCAGCGCTTGATTGCATCTTAGAATTTTTGTTTCAAGTCTGTTTGTAAGTGTTGATTCATATCTTGCAGGCAAAAAATGGGTAATCAAAAGTCTCTGTTCCCAGCCCATGATAAATTTGTCCTGTCCCTTCCAGATCTGTAGCCTTATGAGAGGAGGCATAGCAGAGCGAGGAGGTGTGCGTGTTGGCCATCGGATCATTGAAATCAATGGGCAGAGCGTTGTAGCAACACCCCATGAGAAAATTGTTCACATCCTCTCAAATGCTGTTGGTGAGGTAAGTATCAGCAATATGTCTAGGCAGTATAGCACAGTTCATTGCTGTTACCAGTAACGAGCAGTGTACTTCAAGGGACTGTACTGGGACCAGCACTCTGTCTGTCGTGTCTTCATTGGTGAATAGTGGGACTGAGTTGCACTCTCAGGAGGTTTGAAGGTGGCATCAAGATCAGTGGTGCTTAAGGAAAGGGATGCTATTGGAGGGACCTGAACAGGCTATAAAAGTGGCCCACGTAATCATTGTGAAATTCAACAAGACCAAGTGCAAGGTCCTGCATCTGGATCTGGGCAGTCTCTCAACAGAGATTGGAGCTGAAGGGATTGAGAACAGCCCTGAAAAGAGGAACTTGGTGGAAGGAAAGTTGGACATGAGCCCAGAATGGGCACCTGCAGCCATAAAAGCCAACTATATCCTGGGCTGCATCAAAAATAGCGTGGCCAACAGGGAGGTGATTTTCACTCTGTATTCTGCTTTTGAGACCCTGCTTGAGGCACTGTGTGCAATTCTGGGGCCCTCAGCATAAATAAGGCATGAACCCTCTTGAGCAGATACAGATGAAGGCCATGAAAAGGGTCAAACCTCTCCTCTGAGAAAAAGCTGAGAGAGGTTTGGTTGTTGAGCTTGAAGAAGAGAAGGCTCCAAGGAGACCTGACAGCAGCCTTTCAATGTATGAAGGTGGGCTTCTAAGAGAAGTGGAGAGAGACTTTTACCAGGATCTCCAGTGCCGAACAATAGGCAATGGTTTTAAATTAAAGAGGGCAGGTTTAGATTGGGCATAGAAAGAAATCTTTCACTGTAAGGTTGGTGAGACACAGGATCAGGTTGCCCAGAGAAACTGTGGATCGTCATTCCTGGAAGTGTTCAAGGCCAGGTTGGATAGGGCTCTAAGCAACCTCTTCCAGTGAAAAATGTTGATGCCTGCAACAGGGCAGTTTGGACTACATGATCTTGAAAGGTCCCTTCCAATTCAAACTGTTCCATAATTCTGTGGTTCTACCTCTGTTGCTAATCAAATCCAAAAAGCTGAGGTGAGAGCAAGCCTCCACACCATTTCTTTCATTATTTGCCCCACAGTTATATGCTTTAGAAGAACTGTACCTTGAAAATATGAAGTGTCCACAATTTTAGACAGTTCATCAATACTAAACATATTGTTTCATAAAATCATCACCTGCAATACTTTAATAAGGGTATGAAAACTCTCAAGTTTTTCCTTTTTTTCTGCCTTGTATGACCTTATCTGGGTCCTTCACGTGAGGTATGCATGTTTACGAGCATCAATTAACTTGGCTGATTTCCTCTAGATCCATATGAAGACTATGCCAGCTGCCATGTACAGACTGTTGACTGCACAAGAGCAACCAGTTTACATCTGAAGCTGACACCTCACCGCCACAGTGTGCATGGAAGATGTTTTTCCTCATTAGTGTTTGTCTCTCTAGTGCTGCATTTCTGTGTCTGCAAAGACATTTCTTTTTCTCTCCCCCCTTCTTAGACACAAATACGCTGTTGCTCACTTCTTCATCCCTTTTTCCTCTTCTTCCCACCATTTTCCTGCATTTTAGTAAGGGGCAAGATGTATCTATGGACCTATTTTGGTTGCATCTTTTTACAAGTGAAACTTCATACAGCTCCACATGCAAAACAGGAAAATAACAGCAGCATAGGTTACAGCAGTATTCACAGATGGCTCTCTTTCATGCTACATAATCAGTTTTACTTCTGTGGCTGTAATTTTACAAACTGAGTAAATTAAATGTTGCTGAATGAAAGATTACTTTACCAAACAGATAGAAGTATAGGGTACAAAGTGTTCTCTTGGATAGCCTGCCTGTGACTTTGCTTTTTGTGCCTAATTTCCCACAGGCACCAAGCTCAGTACTAAAGGTTTGTGTCCATGGGGAAAGTAGAATACCAAAAGGATTGTTTTGCCCTCAGGAAAAATTGCCTGCTTCTGAAGACTCAGTAATGCTGCTGTTGTAAAATGAATTGTCCAAACACATACCTTTTAATTCCCCTCTGTCATCAGTTCTTCATCATAGTAGGACTCCAAAAGATACTCCATAAGTTCCCGAAACATTTTATTCTTGCATTACTTACACTAAGAAATTTGGGAGGCATTTTTTACAGCTGCCTCCCCCTCTCTGCCCCCAGGTTTCTATCTCCTGGTTTTCTTCTGCTTTGTCTTTTATAGTCCCTTCTTTATTTTAGACGTTAAAGAAGTGGGGGGTAGGATCTTTAAATATCCACAAGAAAACTAATGAGGGGATCTGCTGAATAGCTACACTTTTTCTAGGCTCTTAATTCCAGTTTTGGTGCACATAGCCATGTGTGCTAGTGTATATAGACATTTTTAAAATTGTGCTTCCTATTTATGAAGTTTGAATATAAGAGATCTGCAGACTATTCTAAGTAATTTTGTTCTCTGAGCCAGTCTTAACATATATTTTTGTCCAAAGACCTGTCTAATTTTATTGACTTCCTGTTTAGTTCATGATATAGGTAACAGTGGAAAGGATGAGGCAGGAATAAACTTATTTATTTTGTTATATAATTTAGCTTGTGATTTTTTTCCCATATGTATGGCACTTACAAGAGATATGTGTGTACTATATGCACTTGTATGAAGATGATTAACTGTAAGGATGTATGAAATCTTGTATTTGATTAGCCTCTAAGTTGCATGCTAGAGACAAAAGGGGAAAAGGGGGCTGGGTTGGGTTCTTTGGCTTTTTTAAGAGGGTTCAAAATAAAAAAGCAGCAGTGTCTTTTCTTCCTAGTGAGAGAATTCTACATTCTCTATAGTTACTTTTTTTCAGGACTGTATGCAGGTGTTTATACTGAGGTTGAACCTTGTGTTTAATCCAGGCTAGTATGTTGATTTATTTTAAAGAAACAGTTTGTGCTGTGTTTAGCTGTGATGGAAAGGCTCAGTGAGATGAAAAGAAAAGCAGACAACACACAGCCACACGCCACTTCTGCTTTGCAAATGCGGTGTTGTTCATAGTCACTTGTTTCTCACTTGTTGTGACGTGAGCTGTGCAATGTAAGCGTTGCTTGCAGTCCAGTGGTGATCCTAGACATTGCTATGGGGATTCATGGAAGTGGGTGTGTGCATGTGCACTTGTTGCAAACACTGCTGAGAACCACTGAGCACTCTTGTCAGGGGTCCATTTTTTGGCTTTCTAAAACAATGGATAACCTCCATCTGATGAGAGTTAGAGGATAAACTGTATTTCTGTGGGAAGCAGATATTTAAGGGACATATTGAAGTGGTGCATAAACTGTTGTTGTAAGGGGATATGTTTTAGTGTTGAGATTAATGTACAGTAACTTGATTTTACTGCATTTCTTGTTGTTATATAATTTACTCCAAGGCTCCAGAATAGCAGATTGCACAAGAGAATGGTGTTAGTATTCCAGGTTAGTACTTAACTCTGCTGCCTCACTGATGCAACAAGATAATTAATGGCTTGTGAGTATATTGTTTAACTGTAGACATCTGGTTTATGGTAATTTGAACCTTTTTTTCTAGAACTTTCCATATATATAGTAATAAATGTAAATATGGTATATAACCATGTACAATTTAGAAGATTATATACAGTGCAGCCTTTCCATACATTGCCTAAGGAAACTTAGTGAACTCTTAAAGACACAGTCATAATGCTCCTGGTTCCTGCTGTGGGTATACCCTCCACTTCACTTGTTTCTGTGGTTCTGTCTAGCCCATGTGGTGAAGTCTTTAGCTCACTTCACTGGGAAATGATGAAGATATGAACATGCAAATATATTTAGAGAAGAAACAACTGTTTCTTTGGAAATCTAGCAGCCAGGAGTTTGTGAAGTTACTGTTCATCCTAAATAGGCACTTAACATTAAGCAAATGAATGCTTGCAGGACCAGAGCTTAGCAAAAAAATTTCATTTTTTCAGTTATAGTATATGCATAAGATTTTTAAACTGAGAGGTCCATAGAGTGTGCACACTTCTGAGAACAGTCTTGTAAGCAATCCCATTTTACTCTGTAAACAAAAAGAGTTTCAAGAAAATGGAACTCAAAAGGGAAAGCTGGCTGTTCTCTAGACTGTTGCAGCAGTTTGATAGATCAGATATGGGGATTTTTAACAGATGCAAAGGAACATTCCTTCAAAGGTTTACATTCCTTCTTCAGTGACAGACCTGAATTATTTTTCTTTCATCCTTGCTGCTTCATACAGTCTAATTAACTCTTCAGTGTTTACATTAAGGATGAAACATCCCTTGTGTTTTTTATTTTTGAGAAATCTCACCTTTGTTTTGAATCTTGTTTGAGTCTCAGTTTGGATTTCCAAGTTTGCTAGTTTTCCTTCTTTTCTAAAAGAAATGTATTTCTCAAGACAGCAACATGGTTGAGATCTCTTGTATATATTTAGCGCAGTACCTAGACTATGAAGTTGTACTTTTGTTCTGTAAAGAGGATGAATAGAAATTATTGTAAAGCGTTGGAAAAAGCATAGTATTGTATTTGTAACAATATTGTTCTTTGTAAACATTTAATGATCTCTATATATAAATATAAATATATATATAAATATATGTGAGCCTGGAATGTTGATATTGCACATTTACTGAATGTAATTATTCTGATGTTTTTCTGCCACAGGTCTCTGACCTCTCTAATGAAGCTGTGCTGGTTTGATTTGGGGGAGAGAAAGAAGGGGAGAAGAGTGGGCTTTTTGCTTTGGATGGGACAGGGTAGGGGATTTCTGGCCAGTTATTTTGTTGTGATGTATTTACTGTGCTACATTCCTTTATTTAACAGAGCGCTAATGTCTGTAAGATTTGCAACAATAAAATACAAAACAAAAATACCTCAGACAAGGCTGAGAATTTGCTCATACTGACCTAGAGGCTAACTTGACACTGCTGAATGCATACATCATTAGTAGGTGTCTGAACTTCTTTTTTGCCACTTAGTCTGGAGTAATTCTATCTGAGTTTCTGCAGGCATGAAGCAATGCTGTTAGCTTTAAGACAGCATTCTTTTCAGGCAATACATGACACCAGTGTTCCTAAAGAAAGCTGATTCCTAATCTAAAGTGGCATCCCAGTTTTTACTGTGTGAAATGCCACTGTTGTGACAGAAATACTATTTCATTGACTGAATAACTTTAATTAGGATTTTTTCATAAATGGGACTCTGATAAAAAATTCTTCACACTTACAGTAATTTCTGAGTTCACCATTTTCCTTCAAATGTCATCAGCATGGTTTATTATTAAACACCTAACACTATTTGAATAAATAAAAAGTAGAATTGTAATGTGTCTGTTCCTAGAATTAATCGTGGGACTGCCTGTGCTAAGGTTTAAAATATTTGTATGAGAGATTATGAAAAATATGATTATATTTGAAAGTCAACCAAAAAAAAAGGTCATCAAAGGAGTGTTTCCTCTGGTGAGGCTTCATAGGATTTTCTGTGCCTCACAGGGCGTCATGAGTACTTTGAAACCACAGAAATGAAAATATATGCCACAGCTCATTCAGAAGAAAACTAAACATGGGCATTCAGCCACTTAGTGGCTGTTCATACCATGAAATATAAATATCATCAGCATGAGAGAATGAAGTATTTCACCTTACTTGCTTAAGTGGTCCCTGATAAAGGGTGCATTAGACAGGCTGAGCTTGCCTTCTGCATTTCCCTGTGTACCACCCGCCATCCTCCTGTTCTTACCATTAACTGTACATACTAATTTCTCTGTTACAAGCTCTTCTGCATTTCGGTAGGTAAACATGAGCCCTTATTTCAGCAGTACAGACAAAAATTTCACAGATTTGCTGTATTCACAGGGGACGTTTCTTCCCCTCCCTTCAGGGTTTCAGTGGTTTGGCTCCACACAGAGCACAAGCAGACCCCACCCCAGTTCCAGCACCCTGTGGTGCCCTGCAGGCTGAAGAGATGATGCTGGTGACCTGTGTGGACTGACTGTGTCAGGGCTGGAGCTGTAGCTTAAATGTTCAGTGCAGAAGCATGTGGAGCAATCCTGACCTACAATTGTGGTACATGAAGAGTTTGTGATCCCCGTGCCTCTCACCTGAGTAGAGCCAGGCCTGTGCTGTGCTTTGTGCCCCTGGACAGATGAGCCTCCAGCAATGTCCCGTGAGCACAGAATAAATTTAGATGGTTGATGATAAGAAGGGAGCTTGCAGGCAACCCCAGTTTAAGTAATGGTATTTACCATTTACTCAAAATGGTAAATACCACCCAGCAGTACATATGTGTCCCTGCCTTTGTCTAGAAGTGCAGCAGTAAGGTCCCATGTGAACAGCCCTTTTGTTTGACAGTAGAAGTGATTTAAATAGAGTTGTTCTCTAAGAAAAATTTTAATTACTTCAGATTACCTAAATGGGGTAAAATGGATGGGATCTGCGTGACTTGTGCCCTGCTTGATGCTCCACAATCTGGGCTTCCCAGCACCTGAAGGAACATAAAATTAGTTATACTACCTTCTTTCTTCACAGCACCTGCTGTAATAAACAGCATTTAAAATGAGACTATACAGAGAGTGCCTTTCTTCCTGGGACAGTAACAAGCCAGCACCACCTTGCAAAACACCTGTGCTTTTGGGTTTGGATGTTGTTCCATGATTAAGACATAATGTTGTGCCATTAAGGGAGAAGTTCACTGAGCCAAAGGGGTACTTCTTCAAGACAGTTATTATTTTTAGTACAACTTGCACATCAACAACCTTCTTTTATAAAGAATAATTTAAGAATTCTATACACCATTTTTTTACTAACTTACTTTGTATCTGAAGGTCTCCATTTGATTACAGGAGATTTTAATTTAAACCAAAAGTACCAAAAATTTGCCAAGTTCTTCAACACTGCTTTTGACAGGTCCTTCCACAAGGATGTTGTATCATTATCCCCCACAGCTACACATTACCAAACTTCCCAGACATGCAGGGCACTAATATATCACAAACAGATGAGCTGCAGCTGCAAGCCCTATAAAGGTCAGCTTTCAGTGTGCTTAATACTCTCTGTAGAATGATCTTCCCCTTTGGAGTCTGTGCATAAGAGTATTAAAAAAGAAGGTGATTATTGACAAACCCATCCACCCACTCGCCAGAGATGATTTTCCTCTGCAGTATGTGTATGTCTGACAGAAGTGCTCTGCTGAGGAATAACCAAAAAGCTAGCTCAAAGTACAGTTTCCCTGACAACACCAACAACACTGTGAGGCCGTTCATGTTCTGCTCTTTGGATTCTCCTCTCTGCTAGCTGTTCTCCCTCTGTGGTGAAAGTGCTCAGGTCACCACAGCTCTCCAGGTACAGCAATCCAGGATGTGATCTGAAAGGTAACACATGGCCTCTCAATGACGTGGCTTGCTGGGAAGGTGTCATCACCTTTGAAAAGAAAAGTTTAAATCAGTTTTGTTTTCAACTCTTGTTCCATTAAAATAGCTTTTTTACCCAACTAGGAAGAAGCTAGTTGTAGTGTTGTCTGTTCTATTTAAAGAATCATTTTAAAAGCTATAAAACCTATAAAAAGCTATATAGGGTTTGCTGAGGAGTCATGGGAAAAGCAGTCCTAGTTGGGAAAAGGAGTGGGGTAATTTTTTATTTGGTTGTTGCTTGTGGGGTTTTTGTTAGGTTGGTTTGGTTTCCCTCTGAAAGGTGCACAGGAATTCTCTCCAGCCTATGGCATGGTAATGTTTAGAAGAAACCTAAGTATTGCTTCCTTGCAGAAGCCACTGAACTGTAATAACCTTCAGGCCTGTGTGATAAATTAAATTCTCATAAGGAGACTTTCCCCTCCTGTTTCTGTCAAATTTGTCAAGGCTTTTGTTGCCTGAAGGCTGCAGTGGGAAATCCCACTTTATTTGCAGAGCCTAAATGACACTGATGCGTTTTGCATGAGAACACAAACCAAAACGAGTTGTCATAGCAAATTACTTGTGCTATGCATGAATCAATTCATCTACCCAAATGGTCTGTAAGCTACCAAAACATTTGTTTGATGAAATCTGCAGTGTCTGAAATCTCTGGATATTCATTCTATTAATGTAAGCACTTATTTTCCATTTTCTGCTTTTCTTTCTTTAGTACTAGGTCTTATTTTTATCCTGAGAACCAATCACAAAAAAAAGTTGCTTCTAGTGGTTTGACATAAAAATTTCCTTGTCAGCCTCCATTCCTTCTGGTTTGCAATAGCAAATGCTTATTTATAACATCTTCTCCCTCTCCCCTGCCACACTCAGTATAAAACACTGTCATGTTATTTACAGTTCACGATTCCTCAACAGAAGATTGACTCAATTTTTAAATACACACACACTCTGGCTTCTGGCTGACAGAGCAAGAAATGTCATAGCCTCTCACACACTCCCTACATGAAACTAAAGTGCTGTAGGAAGCCAGTTTGGTCCAAAAACTCAAGACTGGTAAATGTAAACCTATACTTCCAAACCAGGGGCAGTGAAGGTTTCCACATCACCTGATAAATACAAGTAATAAAACTACCTGCTCAAGGAAAGTGGCACTGCTGACAGCTTCTGCCATGTGTTTCTCATCTGATTTTAAAACAGATTTGATATTTTCCACCAAGTCATGTATGTCTGGGCTCATGCTGCAGGAGGACTGCTCAAGGATCCACGCCACACGCCGTTTAGTGTCCACGTAAGACTTATAGTCTATCAGAGACTGGGGTCTTCCCCTCACAGCTCTTGCTCTTGAACTCCTCCTCAAGGTGACAGCGTTCTGTGGGCTTACATCACTGGGGGCTGCAGTTTCACAGCTGAGCACTGTCTCTGAAGACAAAGATGAAACAAAGCAAACAATCCACATGGTGCACGGTATTCCCGGAGATTCCGCTCCTGATTCAATAAGGAAGCAGTGCGTAGTTTAACCTTGCAAAACTTTACAGTCTGGCATGGTCAGGGTGGTATGGAAGGCTCACTCTATTGGGTTTACACAAAATGCCTGCAAAATAGTCATCCACAGTTATGCCTGAGTGCATATTACATGTCAGAGGCTCTGGAAGGACTCTTCCCCTGGGGAAAGTTCTTTGTCATTTTGTGTACATGGGTTCCTTACTCTTGTTTCTGATCTGAAGAAACATGAAATGCATGTTGATGTAAACATAAAGGTAGAAGGCTTTTATGATGCCTTCTAAACTCTTGATAACTTTTAGTTATTAGCAGTCAGGAGGAAAAGTTGTACCTGAAAATAACTGCCTTTCAAGCTGGAAGCTAGTAATACTACAAAGTAGACATTCAATGTAAATAAAACCAAACAAAAACCTACAGCAAGACGTTCAAAATTACCTTGCAGTTACAAAGGGCAATACAGAATCAATTTCACTGCCTTTGGTCCAAATAAAAATTCACTTCATTTGGTGTAACAAGTTGACAAACCTTGGCCCCATTAAAAGGAAGAAAAAAAATCCAAAAACTCCAAAACCACACCTACAGACTATTCAAGAAGCATTTTAATGTTGGCTTCAGATAAAAAAAATGCCAGGAGGAGATACAAAACTTCCCAGCAAGAAAAGGACTAGCGAAGCAAATTCCATTCCTGCAGTGAAGTTCCCTTCCTGTAGCACTCGTGACTAACTCAAATCTAACTGCTGAACCAGACCCAACCTCAGTAACATCAAGCCTAAATCTTTCAAGTGCTTCTGACATGGGGTCTCTGTACATCAGAAACACTCTGCTTTCAGAGCTGTGTCATGTAATATTGCTTCAGCAGCAGATTCTCTGGGCTGCTGTGGTGGAAGTTGATAGGAGGACAAGACAAAGCACATGATACAGCAGAGCCATGAAAACATTCCACAAAAACAGCAAGTGAAATCCAGATTGGCACGCTCCCAGTATCCAGAATAAATGACTGTTACTAACATGCCCCACTGGCACTTACATTTTGATTGCTGGTATGTATCAGCAGCTACTGTGGGGATTCCAATATCCTCTAGCAAAAACTGCAGGACCTCTGGCTGATGCGCTTTTCAAGATTGTCAGCAGCATCACAGACTGTGCAGTCACATTAGCAGTTTTCCCACAGCCACAGAATTAGATCACTGACACCAAAGCAGTTTCATCAACTCTCCACCATGAGTTGTGTTTAGTTCTTTAGGTTTGTTTTATTTTTTTTTTATGATATGAGGGTTGACAAAAGGGGTGTGCATTTATAGGCTAATACCAAATTCCCAAGCTAGTTTTTCTTTAAACTACTCACATTGACAACTGCACTTGTAAGATTTTAGATGTCAATGCACTGAGGAATCCTGTGTGCTCTCCCTCCTCATTTTCCACCACCCTTCCCTCATACCCAGACCCTGTTCCTAATGTGAAAACCTAAAGAGCAGCAATACTAAGGGGTTAGACGGAGAAGCTTTGGTGGAGCACAAACTACTGTTACCTCCGTGCTCTGTTGGGAAACAGTAGCTCATTTCTGCAGGTACTAGGTTAAATGTACCAAACTTCTGAAAAGTTTTCTTTTAAAGAGCCATTACACAATCATTGACAGAGAAAACAGAGTCACCTTGAGGCAGCTGGCAGTGCAGGAGCACAGGGTCACTTTTGGAATATTTCCTCAAGGGATGGAACGCTCTCCTGCTCACTCCTGCAGGTACACAGCTTGTATTTGAAGGGGAAGAGCTCATTCTGCTGGAAGGCTCCTGAATTTCTTCAGCTGAATTATTAGAAACAGAAAAGTAGAAGTAGTCAAAATAAAGCTAATCTGTAGAAACCATTATTAGAGACTCATTTTTCCCCATCCCACCTGCAAATCTGTAATAACTGGACACAGAGGTCTAGAGGTGTGTGTATGTGTGCAGACACTTATTGAACAGTAACTTTGGTCTAAACCCTGTTTAAATGTTTGCAAAAACCTGTTCAGCCTTATGCAACTGGAGTAGCAGAAGGCTACAGTCTAGTACACCCTAATACAAGTCACCTTAAATTACTGGTCAGAGAGAAGGGAGCTACAGCTTTATTGGCGAAAAACTAAATCTCAGAGACCCTAAATCCTCCTGCTCATATTCACTTGCGCCAAGACATGACAGCATATGGTCAGAGAGGTTGGCCAACTTCTGCTATTAGGTATGTCATAAACTGGTCCCCAGCCACTAAAAAGGAACTAAAACTTTACTTGAATATTTTCCTGGATTTTTGTGATACGCTATATCCTTCCCACTCCTCCTTTTCCTAAGAGTGAAACTATGTGCTGCAATTCAATGAATAGGACAGGATAAAGCCATGTACATTTCTCACTAAGCTTGGTACTGTACCTCCATCTACTGGCACATGGCATATCACAGAAAACAATTTTCTTGATCATTCAGGAGTTAAAAGATTGGTAGTGGGCTGCCCCTGGCTGAAGGCCACAGCCACTCCCCCCTGCAACTGGACAGGAGAGAAGAAATATAATGAAATGCTCATGACTTGAAATAAGGACAGGGAGAGATCACTCAGCAATTACTATCACAGGCAAAACAGACTCAGCTCAGGAATATTACCTGACTTTATCCAAAAATGAGCAGGATAATGATAAGTAAAACACATCTTAAAAACACCTTCCCCCAACCCTCCCCTGGACTTTATCTTCTGCCCTGCAGCAGCACAGGGATCAGGGGTAATGGCCAGTTCATGACACGTTTCTGCCACTGCTCAGGCTGGGGAATCCTTCCTTTGCTCCAGTGTGGGGTCCCTCCCACAGGAGACAGTCAGGAATTCCTCGAGCTTGAGTCCATTGCACAGACAGCAGTTCTACACAAAGTGCTGCAGTGTGGGTCACTCTTCCGTGGGGTCAGTCCTGTTCCAGCGTGGGACCCCACAGGGCCATAAGTCCTGACAGCAAACCTGCTCCAGCCTGGGCTCCTCTCTCCCTGGGTCTGCAGGTCCCTGCCAGGAGCCTGCTCCAGCACAGCCTCCCGTGGGCTCACAGCCTTTTGGACACACACACCTGCTCCAGAGGGGGTTCTCCATGGCTGTGGGAGACCCTCTGCATCCCTGTAACCCCCGTGGCTGTGGGACACCCTCTGCATCCCTGTAACCCCCGTGGCTGTGGGAGACCTTCTGCATCCTTCTAACCCCCATGGCTGTGGGAGATCCTCTGCATCCCTGTAACCCCCCATGGCTGTGGGAGACCCTCTGCATCCCTGTAACCCCCCATGGCTGTGGGAGACCCTCTGCATCCCTGTAACCCCCCATGGCTGTGGGAGACCCTCTGCATCCCTGTAACCCCATGGCTGTGGGTGACCCTCTGCATCCCTGCCATGGCTGTGGGTGACCCTCTGCATCCCTGTAACCCCCCATGGCTGTGGGAGACCCTCTGCATCCCTGCCATGGCTGTGGGAGACCCTCTGCATCCCTGTAACCCCATGGCTGTGGGAGACCCTCTGCATCCCTGCCATGGCTGTGGGTGACCCTCTGCATCCCTGTAACCCCCATGGCTGTGGGAGACCCTCTGCATCCCTGTAACCCCCCATGGCTGTGGGAGACCCTCTGCATCCCTGCCATGGCTGTGGGAGACCCTCTGCATCCCTGCCATGGCTGTGGGACACCCTCTGCATCCCTGTAACCCCATGGCTGTGGGAGACCCTCTGCATCCCTGCCATGGCTGTGGGAGACCCTCTGCATCCCTGTAACCCCATGGCTGTGGGAGACCCTCTGCATCCCTGCCATGGCTGTGGGTGACCCTCTGCATCCCTGTAACCCCCATGGCTGTGGGAGACCCTCTGCATCCCTGTAACCCCCCATGGCTGTGGGAGACCCTCTGCATCCCTGCCATGGCTGTGGGAGACCCTCTGCATCCCTGTTGTTCCAGGGCTGCAGGGGCAGAGCTGCCTCCCCAGGAGCTGCACCATGGGCTGCAGGGGAATCTCTGCCCCAGCACCTGGAGCACCTCCTGCCCCTCCTGCTCCACTGACCCTGGTGTTTGCAGGGCTGTTCCTCTCACAAATTCTCACTTTGCTATTCTCTGAGGACCAACACATCTGCAAAGTAAGCTTTTATGCTGTCTTAAATAATTTGTCACAGAGATGTTACCATTATTTCTAACTGGTCCAGCCTTCTGCAGCAGCAGGTCAATCTTTGGAGCTCTACCAGATAGAGAGGAAGCTTTGAATCTTCCAGCAGCTTCCCCTGCCACCACCAAACCTTAGCCATGCAAACCCAATACAAAACCAAATTAATGTAAACAGTCTTTTATTCAGAACACAGCAAAAACCTGTGGTGTCTCTCTAACAGGTATGTGCCAGTGGCAAGAGCATTCAAGAAAATTTAGGCCTTGTTGAGCACAGGACCTTATTGCTTACACAAATGCAACTAAGAATCTCTAAAGAGAAAAAGGAATGACACAGTCTATATAAAACAGGTACTAGCCTAGCAAATCTGAAGGTAAGGCCTAGCAACAAAACATGGCAGATCAAGAATCCTGCAGGAGTAAAGAATCCATTACCAATGTAAACTTTTCAACACCAGTGGAGCTGTGTTAGCAGTAAGTCCTGGAGGTACAGTGCTGCTGTTACTTTGCAGAAGTGGTTTGTTTGTTCGTTTGTTTAAATTCTGAACAGATTAATGAACAGATTTCATGATCTTAAGATAACCCTTAATAATAATAATAATGTTTCAGAGAGATAATTGTCTTACAGTGGTGTGTACTAGAAATGCATACACCTAGTTTGTGATGATACAGAGCAGCTACCAAGCACCTCCTGCCACCAGCAGAAGGATGCATGCCTGCCTGCTACAGTCAGTAGAAGTCCCCTTCTGCTTGACAGGCATCATTCTGAAGTCAGTAAAACAATTTTAGAAGCTGAAGAGCTCCTCCTGCAGCCAGCAGTCAGGATTTCCCTTACTCTGCTGGCAGAGCAGGGCACAGCTTTAAATTCCATCAGGAGCTATGCTCAGTTGATCAGCTCTGATGATGCCAAGGGAATCACAGCATCAAACACAAATGCCCTGGCATGACAGCCTGCCAGCATAAACTGAAAGTTCAAGTTTTATTTATAAACTGCTACACTGCACCAGCCAAAACAGCCCATAGACTTCCTCTGCCACAATTCCAACATAAGCCCCCATTTCATACTTCCCTTCTGCAGTGGTTTAACTGCAGCAGGCAATCAGTCTCACAGCCACTCTCACTCTTCCCCAGTGATATGGGGAGGAGAATTGAAGAACAAAAGTGACAGAACTCATGGGCTGACATAAGAACAGCTGGAGTGAGGTGGGGAGAAAAAAACCTGAGCAACTCAAAGGAAAACAAGTGATGCAAAAGCAGTCACTCACCACCAGCTGACTGATACCAGCCAGCCCCTGAACAGTGACAAGGCTGGAGCATTCCCCCCAGATCACAAATCCAAACCAGCACCACAGGCTGAAGGAAATTAACTCCATTCCAGCCAGATGTAGTATACATCCCCAAATTTAAATAAAGGAAGAGATACTGCTCAGTGTATTTCTTTTTCTTAATTCTAGGAGGGCTTGGCATCTAGAAGAAGCAGCAGAATTAATTTTCTTTCTTAATAGGCTTACTTTCTTTTTTCACCTGAATTTAACAGACAGGCTGATAATTCAAGTTCTCTTTACAGATCTCTTTATTAAAAAAAAAAACTGGACAAACCAGTTAAGATGATGGAGAGGAGAGCACACTTTGCCATACATGCTCAGGTAAGTCTTACTCTTGCAAGAGAAATTTTTAAATACAAATGCCTCAAACAATGTCTTTTCAGACCTTTTTTCAAAACAAAATAAAACAAAACAAAATTAAAAAAAAAGAAAAACAAACAAACAAACAAAAAAAGACCCCAAATATTTTCCTTCATGGCAGGTGCACTTTCTATGCTATTTTTTTCCTGTTTCCAGCCTCATAACTTTAAGCTAGTCACTATGTATCCATTTATTTGGTAACCTCTTTTTGTTTGAGCTCAAGCGGCTCAGAGAAAGCAACAGGAGTACTACCAATAAGGAAGTTTTGAGAATGAAATCCAGAGGAGCTGTAGCAAAAGGTTTCATTATTGTGAATGAATGACAAGAAACCAGAAGCATCCAAGTGCTTGTTTTCAGAGGTTTCAGGCAGACTGTCAGAGTTTAAGGGCACTTTGACAGAGTTGACACTTGGGAAAAGTATGATTTTACACAAACTCTTTTTCTCCCCCTGACTCCACACAACAGAAACAGTTTCAACTGATGCAGCTCAAACCCAAGTTTCTTCACAGATTGGTAAGTAGGTTGGAAGAAGACAGGCCACAATCAATAAAATATTTGAGGCTTCCCCCCGCCCCAGTCTTTGCTCTCTTGTGTGAATATTGCAGACAAGGCAATCTTGCCATAATGGCCAAGTTCAAATGAAAACTGGAACACATTTTTATGGGCTGTACTGGAAAAGCTGGTAGTTAATAATGTTTAGCCACAAGCACATACTGCAACAAACATTAGGCTAAAAACAACTCGGAGGCGTAGGCATGGTTTTCTGAAACAGTGCAAAGCTTGATGCAGTCTCTAAGAGCACTTCAGCTATGTCCTGAACGAGGATGCAGGAACCATTTAGCAATTTTTCCAGTTCAGGCTGGATAATGGAGTAATTCCCAGCTTAGCTCCAGACAGTGAAGCAATATTCTACCCTTCTCCTATTTTTACCAGCAACAAAATGTTAACAAAATGTTAACATCACATACACTAAGCAAAAGGAAGCACTGGAGCTGGACATAATTTCTTGCAACATATGGATATAGTGTCAAAAACTAACTTTTAAATTGCTAAAAGGAAACATATCCTTTTTGTATTTCACATAAAAACAACTAGTTATGCTTTTGGACATTTTAAACATTAATCCTTGTTCCCACTGCCCAAAACAAACATGATTCTGTATCTCTGGTTTAAAGTATGGTGGCTGTCTTTCAAAGAACTAATAATGCTGCTGCTGCATTAAGTGGTATGTGTTGGAGAGAACATTCTAAAGCAAACTTTAAAATTACTTTTTACCTTGAGAGGACTGCCTGTCCCTCACTTCCCCTGAATCAACATCTTCCATGCCATTTATTTGAAGTGCACCTCCCTGGAATAAAATGCAAAAGTTGAAAAACCACAAGTCACCATCTTTGGCATTTCCTAAGAACTGCAACATCCACCTTAGAAATGGAACACTTGTTCTTAACTACACAGAGACTGTGTGATATGAGTTTAATTCCATGGCAAAATCAAGGCCAGTGAACGTCTGATATTCATGTTCATCATCCAGGTATGTGAATTTTGTCCTATCTATTCTTGGAAAAAACACTTGTCTTTTGAAAACACCACTGAAAAGGTATGACTAATGATGCCAAAACCTTGTCCTAGTCCCTCATGACAGCAGTGTAGGTAAATGGAGAAATGAAGGTAAATGAATGTAGGTAAATGAAGGAGGTCTTTTAGAGTAACCAGCAACAGCTGTGCTTCACACTGCTTTCTGCTCCTTCTCCCATGTCTGGGCAGTTTTCCAACTGGAGAAAACTTTTCAGTTCTAGAGGAAAGTGATTAATAAAAACCTTTGGTGAAATTTACACTTGTAATGAAATGTATCCTCCTGACTTATATTTACCAAGCTTGAGTGCAAACTCTCCCTTAGAGTAGAAAAAACAAATCAGACATTAAACTCCTGCAAGACCATACCTGCTCAGAGCTTTTTAGGCTGCACACAGTTTCATAAGGTGGAGGTGGGTCCAGAGGGCAGAACACTTCAACCCCATTGATTCGTGTCACATAAATATAGGGCAGTGAAATCACATCAGGGACAGGTGGGCTGCAATAAATAACACAGAACTAATCTGTCACTGCGGCTTTCTGACTGCAGAAAATCCACCTGCTACCAAACTCCATGGCTTTCCTGTGCCAACTCAGATTTTGGGATCTAAGTCTCAAGTACTGGACTCGTCAAGATCTGCAAGACAGAAGATAGCAGGAGTAATTCCAGTCCAGCTCCTCAGGAGGTGCCTCTCCAGTGTGTTCCCCAGAGTTCAAACATCCCTGGGCAGTACTGGGCCTAGGAACCCTTTCCAGTTTTACTTCAGAGGTTCAGTTTTGTTACAAAAATGAAAGTACAGGTTGTCACTCAAAATGTGACAGCCTAGCTCTGAGTTTTGTGAACCACAGAGTTCTTACTTGTAGCCTAAATTTAAGATGCTTCTGACCCGATGGTTTATGTTCAGATACACCTGTACAGAAAAAGCCAAATTCAAACTAAAGGCTGTTCTCCTGATGATGCAAGAATATTGTATTGATCAATTCACAAAGGCTTGTATAAGGCAAATGCATCTCATGGTTAACCTTACTCTTCAGTTTCCAACGAGCTCTCTGAAACGTTTAACACAGCAGAAATCCCAAAGACCTTTTGCTGCAACATTTTATTCTTAGAAGGAACAAAACAGAACGGTGCCTGGAAAAACCTTAATTTTGATAAATATACATTTTACATTGCCCCAGGAACACTGTAACAAAGTGTGGTGGTCAACAACTTTCAGGGTAGAGTCTGGGAGGAAGAAGTGTGAGGAGGCTGACTGAGAAATCCACATGGCCACATCCCATTTCAGCCACTCTTGCAGGATCCAGCCTGGGCTGAGTCATAATTACTCATCTTCCAAAAACAGAAATAAAGCCTGTTGCTTTAACTTGTGCACTGCTATATAACTAGCCACAACACCCTGAAACAAGCAGCCTGACTTCAGAAAGATCTCATCATCACTTAAACATTACATATGAACAAGTTTTAACATAGTCACAGGCAAGATAGCTATTCAATTTTAGACCACAGAAGCCTTAAAAACTGTTCAGCATAGCAGCCCCTCCTGTGGGGAAAAAAAAAAAAAGAGAAAAAAAAATACCGCTTCTGGGAAAGAGATAACCATCTAGAACGACATGCTAGACAAAGAACAACTGGTCCATTTTAAACTGGGGGAACTCTGAAAATGATAAATAATTATTCCTCCAAACAGATCATTTTCTGTTCTCATAAGCAGCTTGAACCAAGACTTACACAGAGGTATTTAATCTCTGGTGTTTCAGAGGACCTGTTAATTCTAAATCCTGTTGTTGTGCCATGTTATCATTTTCTGGGCAATACCAGGATCTGTAATTACCTCTGCCAGGAACACATAGTTTTGAAAATCATGCAAGCCATTCCTAATGAAACAGTGAAATAAACTAAACGCTCCGGCACACTGCAAAAAGGAGGAATTTTAAACAAGAGTCATACAGTCTGCTTGAGCACCATAATACTTTATATAAAAGCATTGTATGCTCAGAAGAGAATAATGCAGCCCCACCTGAGTCATAAACTAGTAAAGCCAACCTGCAAGTAAACTTTTAAGAGCAAATAACCACCTGCAGGGTAAGGAATTACCTTTCCAGGCAGTGCAGTCAAAATAGACCCTCCAGTCTGCCTAAGAGCCCAAGAGGGAAAAGGAGAATGACTCTGGCAGGAAGGTCCATGGGGGAACACCATTCGGGGTCTCTGGCTTGCCAAGTGGCTGTGTCTGGCTTCCCATACTGCCCTCACCTCCTCTTGACAGCACCGTGTAAGTTTTCAGCTGTGTCAAGCAGTAGTATTTCTCTCACCCAGAAATAGTTCCTAGAGAATCTAAACTCAAACCCATAAAATCTTACACCCTTATGCACACTGTATTTATGCTGGCTTCAAACCAATGGAATTTTTCTTCTTTGTTTTTTTGATCTCCTTGAATCACAAGCCTTTTCCACCAGAGAAAACAATCTTTAAAAAAGAAAAATAGGCAGTGCCTTGAAAGACACTAAAAGAAAGGAAGTGAGTTTACAGTTTTACCTGTGACTTGTCTCTGGAGTACAAGAACTCAAAATTGCAAAATAGGAGGGAGGTGGGACAGGTGGGACAAAATCATCAGGGTCCAAATTGTGATCTTCGTCTTCAATTTCACATTCACCCTAATCAGACAGAACTCGCGTTAAAACCCTTCTGAGCTTTTATAAATATTGCTGAACAGAGTAATCTATCAATGGTGTTTGTACCACTCTTTATGGCAGGCAATGCCTCGTGCTCACTTACTGTGCAGGATCTTCTTGATGCAAGTATCTGCAAGTAATGCAGGGCAGCTGCTATGAAGCAAACTGTAGCGGTGAGAGCATTCAGGACACTAAGAGCTAAGAGAACTTTCTGAAGAACATGAAGATTATGGAAATTAAAAGATTAAATCATGGTATTTGTGAATGTCAAAACAATAGCAATAACAATAACAATAATAATAATAATAATAATAATAATAATAATAATAATAATAATAATAATAATGGTAATACAAAACTAAAACAAACAGAGAAAACACAGGGATGACCACGGCAATTACTTCTAAGGAAGGGATGAAGTCTTCAGCACAATCTCCAAGACCAGAGTAACTTGCAAAAACTTGTTTTTACTTATTGTCCTGAGAGGGAGATCCAGGAGGGTTTAATACAGCCCAGATGTGATTTATCCATCTACTCACTCAAGAATTATACTCTTCCTTGTAACTTTTCTGTGGGAAATCCAGATTCAAGATGATCACCACTAAAGAAATGTCAAAGCTTTTGGATATTTGAAGGTGGTTTTGGTTGGGAGTTTTATTTTAGCAGTTTCTAAGCCACAAAAGGCGGGGAAGTGCAAAAGACCAACAAAGGCATCAAATCTTTAGCTAAAACTTAGATCCTATTTACCCCTGTAATCTTGTCTGGATTCCACAACAGTTTTGGTTGCAGTAAACACAAAACACAGCAAGAACTGCTTATTGGCAATGCACTGGTCAAAACCCTGACACGAAAAAGCCCCCACATGTTACAGAATCATAGACAGCACTTGAGCAGTGTGGAAGACCAGAAAAATAACAGTAAACACAATCACATCAATCACTTCAGCACTGCACTGCTGCACGGGCATGGACATTTTAGAAGCAGTACTATTGATGTGTGTGCAGGGTACCTTGAGAAGAAGATGAGCAGCACTGCATGACTTCACATGGTATAGCTTCAGCACAGCCTCTGCTTCTGTACATTTGGTGGGATGAAGTTCTTCACAGCACAAACAAGTCTTGTTTTCATCCATATCCATCTTTAAGAAACAAAACTCCACTTTTTAATTGTTTTATGCGTTATTTTTACCTGCATAATATAGAACCTATGCTTTACACAATAATCTTCATCACCTAGTGACCCTGTATTGTATCCTTAAATTTCAACTATTCCAGTTTCCAGTTCATGACTAGTGATTCTTCTCTTTCTTATGACAACCACTTGAGAAAAATCTTTTGCATTTTGCCCTGCCTTGTACAGACTGCATTTTCCACAAGTGGAAGTGTTCTGAAAAGCTAGTATGATCTGATCTACCTTATTTTTTCCTCACAGCTGCTGCTGTAAAGTATCACACAATTATAACAGACTGAACATTTTGTCGGTAGCTCACCATTACCCACACTCAGGCTTTTTCAACAGTTTATATTTTTTATATTACTTCAAAATCCTTTATGCTAGTTCTTAAATTACTTGCAACTCTACATCAGGACATTTTGTGATCTCAGCACACCAAGCTAATGGGCCATAATGAGAAGAAATCAATGTAAATCAGTATGTGTGCTCACCAAATCGCATCTGGGTACCCTGGACACAAACTGAATGCCTTGACATCCAAGTATTAATCCAGTCACATTCAGCATAACACTGATCACAGACAGCAGAACAAACAAGTTAACCTGGAACACCAAAACAAAGTTAACTGCAGTGAGCAGAGGAACCCAACTCAAAGAACCTATTTCAGAGCAAATCCCACTCACAAACTGAAGTTGAGAATGACTCTCTGCTTTTTCAAAACTGCCCATGACTTCAGTGCCCCAAAGTGTCTTTTCCTATTCCCATAATTCTTTGTCTTCTCTCTCCTTACTCCACACTAGTTATGCAGAACTAAAATATATGCAACTATTGAAAATGTCAGTAATAGTACAAGCAATTAAAGGTTTTGCTGGAGTCCAAAGCATGATCTGCAAGTTGCCCAACTTCCACTGTATGTCATACTCTTCAACCAAGTTTAGCTCTCAACACATTCAGAACAGTAAAGAAACCTGAAGAGGAAGAAACATCTTAAGCCAACATTCACTTTGCACATTTCCAGAATTATTTGGCAGCACAAATAAAAGAAAAATATTTGTCTCAGTACAGTGAGGATGGAAACACTTTAGAGACTTCAGTTGCATGACTTTATTTCCTCCTGGCTGCTAAAACCAAAACACTTGTAAATCAGACAATACTTTGAGATTTATAAACCACCTGAAATCAAGCAATGGCAAGAGTAATAAATACATTAAATAAGGACAAGCAGAAGCAGTGGACAAAATGATGTCTTGCTTTCACATGCACCCTTACAATCTGTGCTTTGGATATGGATTTTGAACACACAAATGAACAATCACTCTCCCTATTCATCAAGGTAAAAATATTCTGTACTTCAAGAGCAAGTACTGTGGGTCAGACTACTACTTTACAGATAAATAAAAATAAAATTTCTCCTTTGAGCATTCCATTCTACAAAGCAAGTATCAGATTCATAATGTCCTAAAGCATCCTTCTTAATTCTGCTCACTCAGGTTTCTTTGTATCAAAATGGTACAAACCAAAAAACCAGGACATGACAAAAAAACAGAGGACAAGAAGGACACTATGAGGGACATGATTTCAGTTCTGCTCCAGACACCTTTACAGAAGATCCAGCAGCAAGGACTTCCTAAACATGCAAAGAATACCATGGCTTTCCAAATAAATTTAGCTGATGTACCATGATTAGATACTTGGAATCTGAAGCAAAAATAAGTAGCACAAATTATGCACAAACTATGTTCCCATTTTCTGAGGTTCAGGGAAATAATCGTCCATGAATGGACAAGAGCCAAAGAGCATTACTGTGCAAGCTAAACTCTTCAATTACAACATTACTAGTCATTACTAGTTTGACCATAATGTTATCCTGTAAGGTAGATTTTAATCCCAAAAATCACAATAATATATGTAGTTATTACTAAATCTCTGAAGAGGACTGGGACTACTTTGTGTTAGACACATTAAGAACAAAATAATTTATAAATTATTAAGAGAAAGAGTATTTTGTCCTAGCTTTGTACTAATCACAAAACCACAGATAAGAGGGTTTTAGTTGCAGAATGCACTGTCATTTGTTTTCCGTACAAACACAGAATCTAATATTTTTAAAAAAACAACTCCCTGCTTAGCACAGAAATGAATCAAACACATTCCTTATACTTTTACCTAAATTATCTTAGCTAGTCTTCTGCCAAAAAACTACTTTCAGAAAAAAAATTGGTACACACAGGTATATTATATAAATAAAACTTTTCAACTGGGTTCAACACAGGGCACTGACAATTAGAAACTGGCCAGTATTGTAAGTGAAATAGAAAACATCTTTATAGCACAAATCTCATGAATTTATATTAAGAAAAACAATGGGTGTATTTGTCCTTTTTTCAACTGATGAACAAATAGAGAAAAGAAGTTATGTGGCCAAAGTAATGAAAGATTAAAAAAAAAACCAAAAAAAAAACCCTAGCAAACTCACATTTGTCTTCTTTGGTACAGAAGCTGCAATAGAGACAATTCAGTCTATAGCTATATAAAAAGTAACAGTTAAAATCCAGACTTCCAATCCAAATTTTTGAAAAACAAAAACATCATTAATATTTTTTCAAAAAAAAATGTCACTAGTCAAAGAAAAAGAGGAAAAGAAGGAACTTTATCATAAATACGTGAAACAAGGACAATAATTTCTGCATTTACGTTCCAATAAATTCTACCATACGCAAGTATAACCTTGATCTGGTTTTTATACGTGTACAGTGTATTTTTGACTGAATAACCCAATATTCAGAACATCCTGCCGAATGAGCCAAAGATAAGAATAATTCCTCTACATACAATCTAAAACACTATCATGATCTGAACCATAACCACAAAATTCTGTACCACACATCTGAGAGTGGACAAGACATTGTATTTGACTGTCAAGAGAAAAAATCATTTTTCCTTTCTGCTCCATCACTGGTCAGCATTTTAACACAAAGGGACCTCTTGAGATTCTCTAAATCTAATCTCCTGCTTAAGCAGGTCACAACAAGGGAGCTGGAACCATAAAATTCCTTCCAATTTGGACCATTCTATGATTTTATGACCTACAGCAAGCTGTTGAATATAATGTCCAGTTAGCTTTGAATAGCTCTACACCAGGTTTTGACCATCATAATAGTGAAAAAGTTGTCTTCTGTGCTCAGACAGAATTTCCTATTTTCTCAGTTCTGCTCACAGCCTCTTGTCCTGGCAGTGAGCACTACTGAGAAAGGTCCAGCTCCCTATTCTTCGTTCCCACTCATCAGCTATTTATAGAGATGCAGGAGATTTCCACTGAGCCTCCTCCTCTCCAGGCTGAGCAGCTTTCACACCTCTCCAGGTGTGGGAAGGACCACACCCCTTGACCTGTTGGCAGGTCTGCCTCATCCAGCCCAGGACACCACTAGTCTCCTTTGCCACAAGAGCACTTCGCTGTCTCATGGGCAACTTGCTGGAAACCAGGATCCCCAGGATTTTCTCTGCAGACCTGCTTTCCTCCAAGGTTTTTCCCTCCTGTGTAATAGCATAATTTCCCTGCGCAGGAAGGACTTTGCATTCTCCAAGAGAATCCTCTCAGTGCAATCTCCAGACTGTCCAGGTCCTTCTGAATGGCAATATTTAGATATCAGCCCACTCCTCCCAGCCTGGCATCACCTGTGCTGAGAGTGGATCCACTGTGCAGAGCACTTACTGCAGTAGTACTGGCTCCTCAGTTTCCACCCCTCAGACCCACCCCACGTCCTCGGCTGGCTCAGCTTTCACCAGTGATCACAACCCTCTGTGCCCACTTATTCAGCCACTCACTGTCCAATCTAACACGTACACTGTTAGCTTATTTTGTTACTTACATTCTCCTGCAGATGCATATTTAAACATCTTCGCCCTCACTACTCACCCACAAGTGAAAACAGGGGTTACACTTTATCCCAGTGACAGAAGATCCTACGCTGAGAAGTGCATCTCAATTTAGAAAAAAACAGAGAAAGACAAACATGGTATTTCAAAAACCCAAACAGATGTAACTGGTCTTGACTGCAGCAAAAAAAATGGAAACTACTCAAATTGTGGCCTCAGTTTGGCTCACAGCTTCATCTTCAGAGCATTAGATACACACGGTCTGTGAACAGCTACAAAAAACTGTGAGGAACCTTCACATGAATTAAACTACATGAAAGTGAAGTGTATTCTATTCATATTCGCTATTGCGTTTCATGTACGATCTCTTTGGGGGAAAAAAAATGTCATCGTGCCTTTGGAGAACTCCCAGGAAGAACAAGTATGCATGGTAAAGCTATGGCACTATCTTCCATCCTGCACAGGGACGCGCCTCGTTGTCCTGCTGCTGGCTGCCATGGAGGCGAGTATGTGATGCCAGAGTGGAACTGCTTTCCTTGAATAAGCACACGCAGGACTGATGCCCAAGCAGGCACTCAAATTAAAGAAAAAGCAGTTGTGTCACAATCAGCAGCTCTCACATTCGTTTACAGCCTACATATATTCTTCATAAAGATCCTGCAGAAAAGAGCATGTCCGTTGATAAACTGTCCACATGCACAGCAGCAATAACAATACTTAAAATTCATAGGACCTTATTAGATTTCTGCCAGTTGTGAGAGCTATTTATTGTACTTCATGGAGACCCACAACGAAACTGTCAACAAAGGAAAGCCCCACAAGAAAAGACAAATAAATTAATTAAATTTAAAAAGTGATATATTTCAAATGCAGCACTAAAACACCCATGAATGAGAGAAAAGCTTTTGCAGCACAAAAATGGCTATAAGCCTCTAATGGCTTTTCATACTCTCACACTTAAAAGCATATTTCTCTTTGCTTATACTGATTTTAAAACCTTTGTATAATTGCTGCTTATTGACTTAATGCTGGAGTCTGGAGTGTGAGCAAAGAGGTTAACACTGAGCTGTTTTACTTCTAAAATCCAGGGGAAAAAGATATTACTACAGTAATTCTCACAAGTCAAATGACTGCTTGTCATAAAGCAGGCTTACGGAGGAACTGTTTTTCAGGGTTAGGGACAGGATATAGAGCTTCTGTTCACTGTTACTAGCAGAGATGAAATTTAAGAATGTTACCGGAATTAAGTATCTTGATCTATGCCTTAAATTTTAGTTAAATTAATGAAAATCTGTCAAGTTGCAGATATCATAGGAGTAGTCAGCCCTAAGAAATCCTTATTTAAAGTTTTCTGGGACATATTTTTCCTTGGGCAAAGGTTTTCAATTAAATACAAGGTTTACCACAAATAAATTCTTCAAAAATTTTCAGGTTATAAATAAAGGCTGAATTCCATAAACTTTTCTGTTTTCAAAGTAAGACCTATGAATATTTGTCATAAATCAAAAATATTAACACGTTTAACTTAAAAGTGTTTCAAATAAAAATTTCAAATTCTTATGAGAAGAATCCAAACCCAATGACTCGTACTGCACATGCAACTCTGGCTTTTCTGTCAAAGCCCTCAAAGCTTTATATGGAAACAAGGACACATGAACAGAGAAGCTGCCATGCTAGCATACAACAGAAGCATGCAGCACTTGATGTAGCCAAAAGCCATGCACTTTGCAGGTGCCAAACTGCTCCCCAGTACTTGCAGCTGCAGCAGTTAAACTCTGCACAGCACAACAGGCTGGTGTCTTGTTGGATGCTGGCACTCCTTTCCCTTTCATTCAATCACAGCTAAGTTTGCTCTTCAGCAGCAGAACCCAAGCACCAAGCAGACACCAGAGAGATGCTTAATTTGAAGTCTTTGTTTCAGTTGGTGAAAAAAAACCACCAAAACCAGAAACAAACACAATCAGAGGTCACCCAAAAAGCATTCTACAGGATTGCAACTAATTCGTGTGCAACTGCAAGGAAAGGATGCTTCACTAGCTAAGGGCTTCTGCATTCAGCAAAGCATGTACGGCTCCTAGCAGCTCCTGGGAATGCAACAAACTCAAATTAGTCCAATCTGGCATACAAATAAGGACAGAGTCTATAACAGCAAGCATGACCTGTCAAAGACATGAGCTGCCCTCAAAACATACACAAACTAACAATGGAGAACTGATGTACTTTCTAAAAGAACTCAGGTTCCTTCAGGTAAAACTAAGATTTACTGCTGTGTGAAAGGAAGAAGGTTAGGAGCTGAGAGGAAGGAACCAGATTCTATTCATGGAAGGCAACACTGAGCACAGAAAAGTTCAGAGTCAATGTAATTTGGAGGAGCAGGTGGTGGTAGTGGTGAGTTTTCCCTTTCCGCATTAATACATTTGGACAGTCCTAAAGAAGAAGAAACATAGGATTATTAACATCTCTAAGATCATTGAGTTCAGCGTTAACTCAGCATTACCTTAAAGAAACATCAGCTTCAAAGCACAAACATCACAAGCTGACCTCCAAAACTGATTGAAAACCATTATCCAGAACAGAAATTCCTCAAACACCTAAAATCAAGGAAGGATTTCTAAACCCAAATTTCTCAGCAGCTGTACTGCTCAAGGCTAGGCCTCCCTTGCAAAAATGTCCTTCAAAATACATGACTGTAGCTTGATTTTGCCTTTCAGTACCGTGTCTCTCAGACATATTATTTATCTAGTATCATCTCACACTGTTAATGCACTGTAAAACAGCACAGGTGGCAAAACAAATATGGCTCTCCATTTTATTTACTAAAAGATCTTATCACAGCCATCCTTCTTCACTGCTGTCTTTTCACACATGGTGCTACTAAAGGTCCACTGATACACCACAGCCCATCCCCAGCTCCTTTCTCACAGCATTACAGCCCTGTGCTTTCTGCAAGCATCAGCAGCACCAGGATCTTGCTGTCACAGAAAAAGACCTACAGTCTGGTTGTTCTTCTCCATGACCAAGGCCTTGGATTGAAGTGGCAGTCATGACAGCCTGACCCTTCACAAAAACCCAAACAAAGAGAGTGAGAAATCATGACTGGGAGTGCTAAGGCCTTACATAAGGAGATAAGAGGGGAGGACAGCCTCAACTGACAAAAGGATATGCTTTAGTTCTGAATGATCTTTTTAGTTTTGCTTAGGAATGTCATAATTCTAAGTCATGACTGTGTAATAATTCTCATTCCTGAGACATCTAGGAAGGTTACTTTTAAAATTCATGTAATTGTGTGTTCTTCATAACTCTCTAGAGAAAATGTCCAATTTACTAGAGGGAAGACATAATAAAACATTAAAACATAAATATGCTCACAGAAACTAACAATCCGTCCTTGAAAGATTGTAGCTAGTTTAAAGCATGATTTCCTTATCCTCGAGATAAGGGTAATGTTTAATGTTTATTTCCTTATTCTTTCTCTTTTTCTACATAGAATAGAATATTTTCAGTTGGAAGGGATCTACAACAATCATCTAGTTCAACTGCCTGACCACTTCAGGGCTCACCAAAAATCAAAGCCCAGTAGTAAGTGCATTGCCTCTTAAACACTGAACGCTTAGGGCATCAACCACACTTCTAGGAGCCTGTTCCAGGGTTTCACTGCTCTCTTAGCAGAAATGCTTCCCAGTGTCAAGGCTGATCAATCTGGCTATCAGAAATGAAATCTCTATAGAACACACATACAAATTAGAAAAAATAAACAAACAGATTCACAGAATCCCATAATCACAGAATAATTGAGGCTATAAGACAGCTGAGGAAGACTCCTGTGTAATCTCCTGCTCAACAGCAGGGAGAGCTATGAAATCATAGCAGGCTGCTCAGAGTTTTTATCCATTTCATGTCAGAAACTTTCCCATCTGCTGCACAGTATCCCAGGGCAATCTCCTTCTGCACGTGACCATTCTAAAGATAATTTGAAATCGAAGAAAGGATCAAGAAGAATTTGTGCTTTCTACTGAAGTAAAATTAGGAAAGGAAGATAAGGTTTATACAAAGGAGAACATTAAAGAATGAAAGAGCAACAACATGCCATAGAAACAACACAGTACGGAGGCAGTACCAGCACGGGAGTACTGTGCAAGCCCCAGGCAGTTTGAGACTGAGAGCATGTACATTTGCCTTGATGAAAATATGGCCCTTCCACTGGGAATCTCCAACACCAGGCTCCTCTCTACACCCACAAAACTCCTGTGTTAACCACTGCACGCTGAGAAATAACAATGGATGTTGGTGGTGCTGGTTGACAGCTAGCTGAATACAGCTAGCTGTGCCCAGGCGGCCAAAAAGCTGAAGTGGCATCCCGGCCTGTGTCAAGAACAGTGTGGCAGCAGGACGAGGGCAGTGATCGTGCCCCTGTACTGGGCACTCACCTCAAGTCTGTGCTCAGCTCTGGGCCCTCACTTTAAAAGGGACATTGAGGGCTGGAGCCTGTCCAGAGAAGGGCAATGAGGCTCCTGCAAGGAGTAAAGAACCTGTCTCGTGAGGGACAGCTGAGGGAGCTGGGGTTGCTTACTCTCACATAAAGGAGGCTCGGGGAGACCTAGTTGCTTTTTGCAACTCCCTGACAGGAGGCTGTGGGGAGTCAGGAGCCCGTATCCACTGCAGTGTCTGCAGTGAGGGACAAGAGGGAGGGGCCTGAAGAGTCAGTTTAGGTACTGGTAAATATTGTCACTGATAGGGTGATCCTGCACTGGAATAGGGTGATCCTGCACTGGAATAGGGTGCTCGGGGAGGTGGTGGGTCACCATCTCTGGAGGTGCTCAAGAGGCATCTGGATCTGGTCTTTGGTGATGTGGTTTAGGGGTTTTGGGCAGTACTGGCTTGACAGCCGGACTGGATGATCTCAAACCTCTCTTCCAACCTTGATGCATCTATGATTCTATGATTCTATCCACAGCTCATACATCTAATCCTTGGTACTCCTCACTGATACCCAGAGGATCCCAAAGAAGTGCTGCAGAAAAATGAAACAACTGCCTTGGCCCGAAAAAAGTCTTTGGAAGTGACAGTAAGGCAAAAAATTCCAAACAAATCAACAAAAAAACCCAAACTCAAATCAACCAACAAAATGAAAAAACTCTCTGAGCCCATAGACAAGCAAAAGCAACTTCAAAATTTTTTCAAATCCCAACTTTAAGACATTAAGAGCCACACAGCTTCAGATTTCACTTGCAAGTGGAAACAGCTTACACACCCTGCACATCAATCTACTTCTCTTACAGCAATGCAATGTCAATTGTATATGAACCTAGCACTGGGTTCTGCTGTAATGTGTTAAGTTAGTTCTCAAACCCATTGTCAAAAACTAAACCACTACAACCAAGCTAAGATTTAAAACCATCTCCTTCATTTCAGTTTAAGCTGCACTGCCCTGGAGAACTAAATCACTTATTGTAAGTCAGCATTTTCTTATACAGACAAAAACATAAAATGTGCACTTTAAATAATATTAACAATTCTTCCAGACGTGGTCCACTCTTGCCCTTACTGGGGACCTCATTCATGCAGGAAAGAATACAGCCTTTCATGGTCTCTGACTTCTCTTTAAATAATTATGGCTCTACTTTAAAAGAAAGACTTGACATTATTTTTTTAAAGGAGAAAGGGGTGATTATTTTTTTACCAATGATTATTAAATTAGGACCATTTTTTATAACTTCCTTACAAAGTTTAATCCATACTTACCAAAAGCAGCATCGGCCTCTTCCATGTTGTTAACCCTAAGATTCCACATAAGATTGCCTACAACATCAAAAACCACAGTGTTACCAAGAACAAAGAACTGCTCACAAAATGCCATTTAAACTGTTTTTATTACTGTACTTTGGAATACTACAGCCATGCTGAGAAGATACAAAGATACATTTTAAAGCAGAGAATACCTGTCCTGATGAGATTCTTTGCTCCTAAGAGCATCTGGTGAAATAACAACCAAATTAAATCTGCTTTTTATTTTTTCCTCCCAGAAAACATGAATAGGGGACAAGTAGTAGGTCAGCAATTCCAACCTCCACATTTGTCCTAAATAATTGCTTTCAGCCATTATTAGTAGTGCCTACTTCTTTCTTCTCTTTTCCTGTCTTCTGATCATTTCAGTGAGCTAAAACCCAGAGCATGAGTCCTACCAAAATCAATAAAGAGCACCAGCATTACCTCCCTGAACCATTTTCCTATTTAACCAGATGAATGCCAGCACCAGCACAAGGAAAAAAGTTAAAATAAAAACACATCCTTCTGCAACAGACCAAACTTGCTGAATCACAGAACTGAACTCTATCATTCTTTCTTTACCTTGCAGGGCAAAACAATTCAAAAACAATAAAAAATTGCTGTAGAACTGAAACAGACAGCGCACCTGAATACTCTCTCACAGAAGAATGGGAACCCTATAAAGAAAGGCAAGTAAATTTCTCAGCACATGCCATAAATCAGCATCTTTACTTTTAACTCACTGGACTTCATGACTAAGCCAGTAGACACCAAGCTCCTACCCTAAAAAGAAACAGGAAGGCTGGAACAAGCAGGAAGTAATCCTCTAGCACTTTTAATAAATCCCTTCTGTAACTTCATTCACTTGACATGATCAATCTAATCTAGCGTAACACACATATATGACTTGGCCAAAACACCTACTGATATCATCACTGGTGTTGCAAAACCACATATATAACCGCAGTTTCATAACAAAGTATTTTTTGAATTCTGACTGCAAAATGGACACACATAATTTTATAACTGATGTAAATGTTTGGGGTTTTTTTTTTTTCTTAAGGACAACAAGTTTATTTCATTACCTCTGTCAAAAATAAGAAAACAGAGTCTTTCTCAAAATTTTTCTAACATGCCCCTCTCAAGTTAGCATGTCACATCCATAATGAAAAGAAAATAAAACCCAAAAGCTCCCAACCAGATGCATCAGTCAGCTTTTAATGGCATCTGCTTTTCCAGGTTGCTTCTGGGCTAAAATTTCCACTTATATTTTCATAGCCAAATTGTATTTTGGTAACTTTTCAGAGTGCACTATTGTTTCAGAAATATAATTTTAAAACCCCAAACAAAACCCTTCTTGATTATTAAAAATACCGAATACTTCTATCTTACACGTGCAATTTTAAAGCATTTTAAAAGCATAAGCATGGTTCTGTATGCAGAATTCAAAGAAAGTCCTTTGGTTACATATATAAACTTATTTTAATCTAGAGTGAGAAAGAAAGGAAAAAA
This sequence comes from Luscinia megarhynchos, assembly GCA_034336665.1. Lineage (NCBI taxonomy): Eukaryota > Metazoa > Chordata > Aves > Passeriformes > Muscicapidae > Luscinia > Luscinia megarhynchos. Next base: position 56,685,354 of record CM067592.1, on the reverse strand, counting down.
AATGAAAGATCACAAGAGAGATACCAAACACAGACACTTGGATGGTCTGTATTTCCCTTCACCCCCCAAGGACTGTGTCCTTTCAGGGATGAATCCTGCGTTATACAAATAAACAGGAGCTACTTGATCCCCAAACTACTGCATTGAACTCATTTTCAGAGGTGGTGAACAACACTGACAATTTAATTGAAATGTTTAAAGCGAGGGATAAGCTGATACTGTTCACACAGGCAGCAGGAGCTGAGTGTTCCATCCCACGACTTGCTGATTGCTGGAGGGCCCACAGACTGGGACCAATCAATCCGACTCTCCTACACCTAATAACTTCTGCTTGCTACTGCCTAGTTTCTGCAATAAAAACTCTCATATATATTCCACATTTATGAAGCTGTGGTTTAAAGCAGAACCTAACAGGAGATGGAGTAACTTCTCTCAGCACTCCTTTCAAAACTGTCCTAAGTCCATCTATTTTCCCCAGGAACAGTGTTGATCTATCTCTACATCATGCCTACGAGTAAAGGCACAAAGCACAAACTTGCAACATACGTACACAACGACTTTTGAAAATACTGTGTCTGACAGGGCAAAATAACCCAGTACTTTTTCGTTTTAAAAATGCATGTCAGGAAATAAGTCCCCTATTTGCTTGTCTCGGCGTTTGTTACCCCGCTGGGGTCCCGCAGACATCGTACCGTGAGCAAGCAGCCGTTACCCGCTCCCCGGAGCTCCCGGGGATGGCGGAGGAGGGGATCACGCATCCCTCGGGACCGCCAGCCCCGCCGGTGCCCCGGCACGGCCCGCGGCCGCCACTTACCGAGCAGCCGGCCCACAGGGGACACGCGTTCTTCACCTGCGGGGCGCTGCTCAGCCACAGCGCCCCGAAGCCCAGCGCCACCAGGGCGCAGCCCAGGCCGGTCTGCAGCAGCCCGAGCCCGAGCAGCGAGCGGAAGGGCAGCGGGGGGCACGGGGGGCGCGGGCGGCGGCGCGGCGGCGCGCCCGGGCGGAGGGGCAGCGGCGAGAGCCCGGCGGCCGCGGTGGACAGCGAGCCCGCCGCCGCCTGGGGCAGCGGGACGAGTCCCTGGAGCGGGCAGCAGGACCCCGGCAGCACCATCGGCGGCTCTCGGCGGGCGGGCGGCGGGCCGGGCCGGGCGGGGCCGCGCCGCTGCCGCCCCCGTGCCAGCCCCCTCGGGCGCCGACTTCCTGCGGCGCTGCCGCCGCCTCGCCTCCCGGCCGGGCGCCGCTCCGCGCCGCTCCGCTCCCCTGCGGGGGGCTCCGGCCCCGGCCGCGCCCTCCGCGCCGGGCGGGCCCGGGGCCATCACCATCCCCGCGGCCGGCGCCGAGCCCGGCGCAAGGTGCTTGGCCGGAGCTCGGGCGCCCTCCCCGACTCTCCCGACCCTGAGCCATCCTTCCCGTCCCGGGTCTCCCCGCTGATGTTGCTGCGGCCGCACTGCAACAGATTTGGCGGAGTTTACTCCTTCTCCTGTTCCTATGCTCTCTCCCTTGCCCTTCTCCTTTGCCCTTTTATCCCTGGTCACTGTTGATAGCGAGCACTATGCGTAAAGTTTTAAAATAACTCTTTGCTGGAGGAGGGTGCGGGACGCCATTGGATTGCATTTCGCGTCGTTGGCGCCCAGCCTGGCCAGCGGACGAGATTTGGCAGACAGCACGACGTGTGTCTTCTATGTGCATGAGCGTGCCTGGGTGCTTGCCCATGCCATGTTGTCTGAGACAATGGCAGAGGAATTTTTTTCTCTTCCCCCGCCCCTCCCCCCACCCCCAGCCCACTCTCCCCCAGGACTCTTCCCCCTTGTTTTCCCTGGAAAGTCTTGCCGTGACCTTGGTCTGTCCTCCTCCTCTTGATGCGCTCCAAGGAAGGAGGCTCTAGAATTTATTTCAGCCATATGTTCTGCTCTCCAGCTCAGCCAAAGCAATTTTATACCTGCTTGGCTTGTCTGGACATGGCTTCAATAAATATAAAAAGTATAGCTTTTGGTGCTGTAGGAAAATAAGGCATGTTAAAAGGAGTCGTTGACTCAGATAACAGCCATAGCACTTTTACAGAGAAAGATGCAGAAGTCACTTTTGGAGTTGCACCCTTGTTGCATGTCTTTGTTTATTTATTTTAAACCAAAATATTCAGGATTTAGAGCACTCCTTACCAATAAAAAAAAAATTCATGTTATCACATAATATCCTGAGTTGGAAGGGACCCACCAGGATCATTGAGTCCAACTCCTGACCTTCCACAGGACATCCACAAGAGTCGCACCATGTGCTCAAACATATGGTCCAAATGCTCCTTGAACTCTGTTAAGCTTGGTGCTGTGACCACTTCCCCGGGGAGCCTGTTCCAGTGCTCACACCCTTTGTGTGAGAAATCTTTTTCTAATATATAACCTAAACCTCCCCTAACACAACTTGAGCCCACTCCTTGAGCCCTGCCACCGGTCTCCCCAGAGAAGGGATCAGTGCCTGCGCTTCTTCTTCCCCTCTCAAGGAAATTGTAGATTGTGATAAGGTCTTCCCTCAGACTCCTTTTCTCCAGGCTGAACAGACCAAGTGACTTCAGCCACTCCTCATAAGGCTTCTCCTTAAGACCCTTCACCAGGCTCATGTCCTTCCTTGGACACCCTTTATCACTTTTACATATTTTTGTGGTGCCCAAAATTTCCTCGAGCTGAGGCAATTGCCCCAGTGCAGAGCAGAGCAGAACAATCTTCTCCTTTTCCCGGCAGGTGATGCTGCCCCTGATGCCTCCAGAACTCAGGTGACCCTCCTGAATGCCATGGCACGGCTGGCTCATGTTCAACTCACCACTGACCAGGACCTTTTCCACTAAAGTGAAGTTATTTAAAATTTATACTGACTTGCTCTTCTTTATCTATCTCTACATGGTTCATGATGTAACTTAACTCTTTAATGTTTTTCTTAACTTGGTTTAACCTGGTTTAATTTAAAGTGTTTTCTCTAACGGAGGGGAGCAATATTTATAGTACAGCAAATCACTCTTAGTAATTCTATGTATTCTGACTAGACTTACTTGTCAACTGGTCTGTTTGTGTCATCATCACTAAGATACTGATGTATGGCTAGTAAAAATCAACTTTGGTATTTTTAATAGTGAGAGTCCATGGCAGAGTTGTTTATTTCTCCTTAAACATACAGAGACATACATATACAAATTCAGTGAAGAAGTTATGTTCATGCTATTCAAAAATTTGGAATTTGGAAGAAAGGAATTTTGGAAGAAAAAGTATTATCAGAAGAAATTTTGCACTGTGAGAGAATTTTCTGTAATAATTTTTGAGTTGTTTTCTCTAAACACTGCATCTCAGCAGGAATTTGTCCACTTTATTCATATGCAGATAATGTTTACCTCTATAAAAGTCATAGTGGGCCCTACAGTTATTCTTTTTCTGTATACTCAAAGCACTGCTTCTAAGACCCTATGAAACCTTTTAGCCAGCTGTGGCAGGATGGAGGTAATGACAGCTTGCATTCCTCTAGCATGCTCCTCGTTCCTGTTAGCATCAAGGTGTTATGTTGCCTCTGAGAATGCAAAACACACTTCCATTCAGTAGGGATAACAGAATATTTTTCTGGAGCTTCTACCTATACTTTTAAATAGAATCTGAAAATAAAATACAAGAAAAAGTCATTGAATATCAGTTAAGTTCTGCTTTCACTGAAGATCCATTTTTTGAGGATATTTAAGCACTTGGTTGGAACACCATATTTTGAATGCCACAGATGCCAACTGAAAGTATGTCCTTTGAGGTCACATTAGTACTTCTGAACAAAACATATGTCCAGAGCTGTGAAGTAGCCAGCAGATAGGTGCTGGGGTTTTTTTCTGCACTGCAGTTCACCCTTCTGCAATTGCTTACCTGTCTATACTGACTATCCATAAAACTGAACCTTCCTGCTCTGGAGCTTCTCCATTGAGTGGACTGCCTGCCAAAACGGCTGGGTTTAGGTGTAGCTCTTTCATGATCTAGCCTAATTGACTTGAAAAGTTACTCTACTTATTGCTGTCACTCTGCCATAAATGGGAAACTCCTCTTTACAAACATGCTTACTTGATATCAAGCTTACTGCCTCATTTGTGTTTCTTTCTAAGCTATCTGCATCAATAGAAAAATTGAACTTTTCCTGCTTTCCTAGATGACTTTCACTTAAGTTCCTGGGGTTTCTGTGAAATCTAACCCATTCTGTAGAGCTGCCAGTATTCCAATACATGAGATTCAAATATCTGAGTATCCTAGTTCCTCACTCTGTGCATAAAATAGATTAGAGACATCATTTTTGTTTTGGAGACAATACTAAATTTACATGTTAGACATGTCTGCCTTAGTGGTATATGCTTCTGTAAGTGCTTCTATACCCTTCCTGAAAAAACTTTTTGCAGAAAGGGGGATAAAGTACTGGATTCAGCTGCCCAGGGAGGTGATGGAGTCACCATGTGTTTAAAAGAAGACTGGATGTGGCACTCAGTGCCATGATTTAGTTGAGGTGTTAGGGCATGGGTTGGACCCAATGATCTTAAAGGTCTCTTCCGGCCTAGTGATTCTGTGGTTCTGATTGTGGCTTTCTTCTTCTCTGGCTGAAAATTACCTAGCAAAAAAATTCCTTTTTCTCTTTTAAAAGTTTCTCTCTTTCCTACATGAAAAAACTTTCTATCAAGAAGGTCATTGGACAGTTCCTGAGGATCAGTCAGGGGCTAAACTGAGAAAAGTCATCAATGAAGAGCATTCTTTCATGAAAAGTGCAGCTCTTCAAGGAGCTTCAAAACCACCATCCTTTTTTGCCAGAACAAATCTTCTCTGGGAGCATTCTGTGACCAGCCATGGAGCTCTGGTTATCCCTACGGAATAGTGTTTGGATGCAGAGAAGTTGTGCTGAGAAGCTCCCTGGCCTGTTTTTGCAGAAACCTTTCTGACCAGGTAGCTGCAGGGCCCCTTTTGTCCTTTGGCTGCAGATGAAATGCAATTAAGGGAGCAGCATGGTCACTCCATCTGGACACAGGCACAAGCAGCATTGATTTTGCACATTCTCTTTTGCGAATGCAATACTCATTTTCCAAGCTTTTTTGGAAACACTTTAATTTCTGTGGCTGCAGTAGGAATTCCTGTGGGAGGAGTGACTCCCAATATCATTCCAGATCTCCAGGGCCCTTGGCTGATGAGCATGTGCAGGATCAGGGAAAGATAGTAAGAGAAGGGAGAGAAAGCAGCACCCAGAGACTTTATCAGGGATATTGCAATTTATTTCATCTTTCTTTAATAAAGACTTACTGCAGCCCTGCTACTTCTGCTGATTGGGTCGCATCTTGCGGGGCTGGGGAGAGTCCAGTTGGCTGGAAGCCCTCCTCCTTGTGGAACGCTGAAGCCTCCTGGGCAAGGGGTCCCTACCCTGGCTGGGAGTGGAGGGGCTGTGGCTGTCACGTTGGTCAGAGGGACCTGCCACTGCTGCCAGCTCCTGCTCCTCCTGCTCTGCAGGTGTGGGAGCCGATAGATGCAGGGTGTGGAGGACAGCTTCTGATATGTTGGCTCGGTCCTCCATGCTGGACCCCTCAGGGATGCTGGCAGTGTCTGCCTGTGGGGCAGGATTATCCTCCTGAGGGCTGGTGAAGATGGCCACAGTGCTATTGTCCTCCTCCCTGCCAGGTTCTTCTGCCACTGCTTCCTCCCCCAGCTCCTCCTGCTCTGCAGGGGTAGGAGCAGATGGGTGAAGGGTGTCGAGCACAGCTTCCAATGTGCTGGATTGGTGCTCCTCACTGTCGCTGCTGCTAGGGGTTGAGTGGGGAGCTGTAGTATCCGTCTGAAATCTGCTGGAGATGGCCATAGGATTGTTCTGTGAGTCAGGTGGGAAGTGTATCAGCCTTTGGGCCTCTTGTGAGCACTCATTCACAATTATGCTGATGAGGCCATTGATTAGCGGTTCTGTATGTTCCTCAAGGAAGTCCTGCAGCACATGGATCAAGACATTCCTAGCTGGACCACAGATGGACACGGCATGCAGGATGATGCTCTCTGCAATCCTTGCCATCCACCACCTAGACCCATACTTTGCCTCCAGCTCCTGGCGCAGCCAGGGCACCACAGGGTCAAGAAGATGCTCTTCTCTTTGGAAAAGTTCTGCCCACAGTCTAGGCAGGAGGCCACCCACGGGCTCTGCTTCTGTACCTTCATGCTCTGATGTGGATAGTATCCCCCGTGGAGCACGTGAAGGGGACTCCACAAACGGACTGTTTTTAACCAGCTGTCCAAGAGTTATTCCTGTCGAGCTGCTGGCATTTGCTGACTCTTCAGAACTTGTGAAGACACAGTCTATATAGCTGTCTGTCTGCACAGAAAACCTGACAGCTTCTATCAGTTCTCTGCAGAGTGGGCACACTCTTTGCATCTCTGCCCAACGTATAATGCAGGCCAAGCAGAACTGATGGAGACAGGGCATCACGTAAGCAAGGTCATCTCGAGCATCGCGGCAGATGGGGCAGTTCCACTCTGTTTCCGTGGTCCTGTCTATGCTTTTTGGCAGTCTGGATCGAATTAAGAATGACAAGATGCTTCCCATTGCTGGCACTGGCACTCCCAAAAGGTGTTACACACCGCAAAATGGCGATGCCCTGATCATGAGTTGTCCTAAGGAGGGGGAGGAAGAAATGCTCAGGCCCCTTAAGAAGGACCGTCCTAGTTCCCCAAGCCTGAGCACTCATTCTGTGGCCACCCCAAGGGGACATTTCCTTGCACAACTCACCTCTGCAGTGCCCAACTGCCTGGGCCTGGCAGGGCTGGGGAAAAACTATTGAGGGATCCTGGATGGGTACTGAGAGCTGCCAATGGCAGCATGTAGCAGTGGAAAAAGCCTTGGCTTGACCCTCCAGACCTTGTGGACCTGTTAAACAGGAGTCCAGGTGTAATCCAGACTAGGCCAGGCCCTGGCAGCACCCATTAAATATACACAGTAAGGGACACAAGGAGGCAATCCAACATGGTGATGTCACAGTCCGCTGCCAGTGATCTGCTTCCACTACCCTGTAACATCACAATGGGATGTCCACTTCCACGGTATTCAGGCCAACACAGCACGTCAGAAGTTGCTGTCTATGGGTGCCCCAGTAATCCCCCAGAGAGGAGAACCCCTGCTCCTGGACTCTCCCCAGCCCTCCAAGTCCCATCAGAGTCTTAGCAGTGCTTTCTCAAGCAGACAGGAAAATGAAAGAAGTTCTGGAAAAACACCAGAGTCATGTTTATAGAGGAATCCTGGGTGAAAGATTGGCTAGCATTCCTCATGCAAGAGGAGAAAAACTCCCATAATTCCTAGTATAATATCTACTTACCAGCAAAGGGGCTTTGATCCCAGAAGTGAAAGTCTCTGGTGGTGGGAGTGTGTCTGCCAAGAGTGGCTCCTGAAAGGTTAGACAGTAAAGTTTCCTTAATGTAGTTAATGTTCAATTAAGGCAGAGGATAACCCCTATGCTTTAATGTAAAAATGCATATTTTGAGAAGAGAAGAGGAAGAAAGGGAAAGATATAGCAGATTATGGATACGAAAAATAGGTAACACAAAAAGAGCTGTTCATATGAGCACTACTGGTATATTTCAAATAAATGAAAAAAAAACCCAAACAAAATGAAACCAAAACCAAACCCAAAACCAATAAAAATGAAAAAATCCAAAATGCAGAAAAAAGGTTTATATACAATATTCTTTGAAACTTTGGAAACTGTTTTGGCGCATTCTGTTTATATAGTGCTTGATTCCCTTTAGAGAGCAGGAAAAAATATTAAAGGCAGTTGAAGGAGGAGCAGAAAAGCCATATCAAGCATGGCATGTTTTTGGGGTTTTTTTTGGTATTTCTTCAAAATACCTACCACAGGTAACTCTGAACACAGAAAATGCTAGTGTATGAGACACACTGGAGAAGTTGTAGCTTTGCAACCTTTTTTAAGCAAGCAGCAAACACCTTAACTAAACAGGCATGACTGCCATGCTGCATCCTCATGGCCATTGACCTTTGTTGGCTTTACTGAGCAAATGAGCTGCTGTGAGCCCCCAGGGTCACTCTGGTAGAGACACCTGAGCCACCTGTAGATGCAGCTCAGCCCACAGGCCCTGAATGGCAAGAACATGTTCCCAGAGGAACTTCCCAGAGGAAGTGAGCTCACCTGGCCAATTGCCTCACACAGGCAAGAATGGGAGCAGACATACAGCCCAGAGGGTAGCTGTCACTATCACCCCTGGAAAAAGCAAGTAGAAAGAAAGAAAGTAGAGGAGAGAGTGACCAACTCCAAAGCACAGCTCTGCAGTGATACCAACTGACCTTGTGCTCTCTGCTGCCCTAGCAAGAAAAAGTATCTTTGAGTGCAAAGGCTCTCATGCTTAGCCTGAACTCTGTAACAGTGCTTCACTTGACAAGCTTAAAAGTCTTGCTGGAACAAGTGAAGTATTTCTCAGTAGTGTTTTTTTTGATTAAAAATGTAGTTTTTTGATAAATCACACACCATCACACAGAATCATCAAGATTAAAAGAGACTTTCAAGATCATCTTGTCTAATGATCATCTAGTCTAATCGTCAACAGAGCACCACTATAACCACAACTACACCATATCCGCAAGTACCGCATCCAGATGACTCTTGAATGCTTCCAGAAGTGACTCCACCACCTTGCTGGGCAACTTATTCCGATGCCTGAGCCCTCTTTCAGTAAAAAAGAAATGTTCTAATATCTAAGCTGAACCTCCCCTGGTGCAACATAAGGCCATTTCCTCTAGTCCTTTCACTTGAGACATGGCAGAAGAGAATGACCCCCAACTTACTACAACCTCTTCATCAGCTCTGTTGCCCTTCTTTGGAACACACTCCAGCACTTCATTTTCTCTTTTTGAAGTGGGGGGGGGAGGGGTCCAAAATTGAATACAGGACTCAAGGTGTGGCCTCGTAAGTGCTTAGTATAGTGGGACAGTCATTTCCCTAGGACTGCTGTCCTGTGCTGTATTCCTTTTCCATATGAAATCAAGTTTAAAGCCCTCTCAATGAGGGCTTTAAACTGTGGGCCATAATCCTTTTGCCAACTCATGTGCCATAATCTTTTTGCCTCTCCGAGACAGATGGACACTGCCTGTCACCAGCAGATCTGGTGCTGTGTAATCTACCCCATGGTAATAAAACCCAAAATTCCACCTATGGCAGCAGCCTCTAACCTATGCATTAATCAGGCTACTTTTCCTGTTTCTTTCAGTATTTGCTGCTGGTACTGCAGGAATGCAGAAGAATAAAACCTTCTCTTTTGACCAAAACCCCCAATGCCCCAAAGTCCTTTTGACTGTCCTTTAATCTCATCACTTGGACAAATAACAGGGGCGAATGGTCAGAGGGTTGTACCAGATCAGGGATTTTCTGATGCCAGGGATTTTTCTCACGGGTTACTCCCGTGCCTTACCAGAGCACCAGGGAGGCAGCAGACATCCCTGTGGGATGGGTCCAGTTGGCATCTCTTCTTTTCCCTCAGAAGAGAGTCAACTACAGCAATTTGTTTTGCACTTCCTCTGGAGGAAAGAGGAATTTTATTTCAACATTGAAGTATCTGGGACAATCCAAAAAAATGCTGAATTTTGGATGGAAAAATATCTTAGTCTTGGCCTCTCAAGGTGTTCCATATTATGGGGTGTTCATGTGGGAGAGATCCACTTCCAAAGGGGTACGACAGATATAGTCACTCACACCATTTCAAAGTCATGTATTTCAGTATTTTTCAAACAAATTCAATTACAAATTTTGCTTTTGAGATGAACATGGAGTCTGGATGCTTGATGCTAAGCAACTGCTGTATAAACCATTCTAAATTCCTGATGATTAGAATGAAAGTTCAGTATAATCTAGCTTTTTCACATTTGGTTTTAACCTCAGGCTTAGTTGTTCTCAGAAACATTTTTTTAAAAGCCCCAAATCCAACAAAAAATCTTTTTAATTTAATACAATTTTTCTATATCTGTGATCTGTATATATTAAGTTTTGCTTTGGCTGATTTGATGTAGATCATTAAAATTTGTTTGGTAGAACAACTTTATGCTTAAAAAGACATCTGCCTGTTTACATAAATGGTAGAATTTTTAGTCCCAGACTAAGTAAACCCTAGTTTATGTCCTTCTGGGAGCCATGTAAGAGCAGATCAATTGATTATGGATTTTTTTTGGTTGAATTTTTCTCTACTAGGTAGGTAAGAAACAACTTACATTAGCAACTAGAAAGTAATTAAAGAGATTAGCAATAATTTAGGAGCTTACAAAAAACAGATTTTCAGCCTTCAGCTGTAAAAGTTTAGATGTTCTAAGTGGAGGCCCTTTACCAGATCAGGACAGTCACCTCCATAGAATTTGTGAGGCACTGGATTTTACCTTTTCAAAGATTAGTATTACAACTTGCTCACACTCGTAGAGTGCAAATCCTAAATCTCAAGAAATTTTGTGATTTGGAAAGCTGAGGACAAGAGCAAATTGTAAATCAATACTTCATGCTTTAAGAGTGTGGTTCTTTCTAGCATCTTCCTGTGAGTCCTGGATGCTCCTTAATTTCCTGTTTCTGGTTCAGAGGCCTACAGATCATGCTTCTGATTTCTACTTGAACATTGAGACATTGACTGTAACTCTTCCAATGCAGCCATCCAGATAATTATTTATCCATTGACTACTACATTCATTAAACTTATCTCCTATTTAGCTGCAAGAATACTGCAGAAGACTGTCAATAACCTAACAGCAATCCAGGTAGATGACTTCTGTGACTTTTCCCTTTTTCACTGATGCAGTCATTGCATTGTAGAAGGCCACTGGGTTAGCAAGACATGATAAGGTGTCAGGAGACCTTATCACTCTCTACTACTAGCTGAAAGGAGACTGCAGCAAGGTGGAGCCGAGTTCTTCTCCCAGGCTAGCAGTGACAGGACAAGAGGACATAGCATCAAACTGTTCCAGGGTGAGTTCAGGCTGAACATCAGGAAGAATTTCTTCATGGAAATGTTTGTTAAACATTGGAACAGACTGCCCAGGGAGATGGTGGAGTCACCATCCCTGGACGTGTTCATGAAACAACTGGATGTGGCACTTGGCTCCATGGTCTAGTTGACAAGGTGGTCATTGGTCAACAGTTGGCTCCTTTATCTTTCTCTTGGCACCATGCATCCATGGGGGGGAGCATGCCAAGATGTCATCACTGAGAAGGTGACATACCAAGTGTCAGACTGTAACATCATCAGGGAATGGATTGTGACATCACCTCTTGCTAATTGTATTTGTGCACTGGCAGAACCTGAGCCAGTCTGGCCCCAGGCCTGACTCCTGCTCAGCAAGGTCTGGAGGGTCTAGCCAGGTTTCTCACAGTGCTGGATGGTGTACTGGGGGCTGCCTTTGGCAGCTCTTGGTGCCCATCTTGGAGCCATCAGTACTGCTTCCCTGGCCCTGCCTGGCTTAGTCACCCAGATACCACAGGTGTTTGCAGCAGTGAAGGCTGGCTGTGCAGGAAAACATCCCCCTAGAGTGGGCCGGGTGATTGGATTCCGACACCTGAGATGATGTCCTTCTTGACAGGGCTGGGGGCTGGGTGTTTCTTCTTCCCCTCCTGGGACAATCAGGAGGGCTCTCACATAGTCACGGACAGCTCTGCGTGATACCAACAAGAGGGAGCAGTTCCTGGTCCTCAGTTCTCCACAGCGTGCTGCAAGGCACAGAAATGGCCACGGAAACAAACTGGAGTTGCCCTGTGTGCCAGGGAACTCAGAATGATATGGCTTCTGTTCTGCCCTGTCACCACCACTTCTGCCTGGGCTGCATCCTGCGATGGGCACTGAGAAATCCATCATGCCCACTCTGCAGAGCACTGATAAGAACTATCAGGTTCTCTGAGCAGAGTGAGTTGGACTATCTAGAGTGTGCCATCACTCTCTCCAGAGAGTCACCAGAAGCCAGCAGACAGGCAAGAGGAGCTCCTGGAGAGTCGACAGTGGCCTCAGTGATATGGGAAAATGGCTGCCATTACCCTGTAGTGTGCCCTTCATCTTCGCCACAGGAGATGCCAACCCCACCACAGCAGACAAGTGTAGGGCCAGAGTCCATGGGTGACATCCTGCCTGAGGCATGGGCAGAACTTTTCCAACGACAACAGCATCTCCTGGACCCCGTGCTGCCCTGGCTGTGCCAAAGGCTGCAGAGAATATTCTGGGGCAAGTGGTGGCTGGTACAGGCTGCAGAGAGCAACATCTTGAATGATCTCTGTGTCTATGGTCTGGATGTGGAGACCTTGGTCCTGAGGCTGCAGAACAGCCTCGGGGAAGGCACAGCACAACTGGTTCATGGCCTTATCAATATTATTGTGGGCCAGTGCAGTGAGGAAGCTCAGAGGCTGCTGCACTCCCATGCCGATGAGGAGGAAACGCGTAGACCTTCAGCCAGCACCAGGTCCACCAGCTCCACCTGCAGCAGCTCCAGCTCCAGCACCTCCTACATGGGAACTTCTGCCAGCAGCCCTACAAGTTCCAACATGGACGACAAAGCTTGTACATCAGACGCTGCCCTCCATGGAAGTTGCAATTCCCCACCATCTGTGCCTGTCCGCACAGAGTGGGACCAGCCCCAGGAGGAGCCGGGAAGGGCAGTGGTGGCAGGTCGCTCTGCCCAGGGCTGTAGCCACTGCCCCTTCACTCCTGGCCAGCTCAGGGCCCGCTCACCCAGAAGTCTCCCGGATTCTCTTCAGCCCAGCAAGAGGCCAAGGCAGGGACCTGCCTGAGCCCTGCAGCCCTCAGTGACTCTCATCATCACTTCAGATGAAGTGATGAAACCTGAGCCACTGAAGTCCACAGCATCTTCAGGAATCGGCCTCACCTAAGGCAATTTAAAGGAGAACACTCTAAAATGAGTTCCCCCCCTTTGCTTTAACCAATCCCTTTCCACCAATAAGGAGAAACTAAATACAAGTGGATATAAGTGAAAAAATAGCAGTTTACTAACTAGCAAAATTGAAACAAGCAAAAATCCCCAGTTCCTAATCACTAGATACAGAATTGCTAGATCTCACAAAGCCCCCCAGAAAAAGAAGAAACCCAAAATAGTGGAAATATTCCTTCCAAGATGGCGTCTGCCACAGGGAGGCAAAGGGAAAATGGCGTCTGACCCTCCCCTCAAGACAGCGGCCTTCATATGTGGCCATGCAGTCTGAGAGACAAAGGGAAAGGGTGGCGGCAAACCCTCCCAGGAAGGAGCTTACAGAGCAGTTCTAGTAGCAGATGAGAAGATTCGGCACGTGTGGGGTCAGCACTGCCGCCAGCCGCTTCCTCCTGCCGCCTACCTGACTCCAGGGCTGCTGTAGCTATGGCTGGGAGGGAAGAAACCGCCGGTCGGCACTGACGTGCGGCGGCCCGAGCCCGGACGGCTCGAGATTCACCGTAGCATTTGAAAAGGTCGCTGTGAAACAGTTTCTGGTTGGGAGATGCAGCTTTGCCAAGTTGCTACTGTTGCCAGCCCACAAAAACCCACCCTAAACACCCCTCTGCCTTTGGCAAAATGGCATCAGGCTAAGGCGGGCCCAAACGGGAAGCCTCTGCCCAGTCTACCCCAGCTGTAAGGCAAAAGCCAAGAAACAAGTGAGGCAAGAGGCGAGAGAGAGAACCAAAAGGCAAAACGGGCACTTTGCCTGGGTACTCTGACCTTGTTAAAGGGAGCAGCATCCTCTCTAACTGTGCTGCCTTTCTGTGCCACTGGGCCTAAAACACACAGTAACAGAACTTGTGCACAGGTAGATATGGAACAGAGTAAGCCTCTTGGTCACTCAGACACCTTCCCAGGTCTCGCTTACAGAAGGTGCCGGGAGACAGTCCCCCAGCATCAGAGGTCTGGGAAAATGCATAAATGAACAACCCTCAGCAGCTGTGAGAGTTGGACATACTGAAATATGAACGTATTTGAAAATTTAGGTACAATCTGGCTTGTCAAAAGAGTGTTTAGACCAAGAATCAAAAAACTGTGGAAAAATACATTTCTGACAAAGTTCTCAGTTCTTGCAACTTTAGTTACTAGGTAGAATAGCCCACATTATGTTCTTGGATAGAATCCACTCAAAGTAATATATTTTTCTACTCCATTAGAGAAGAATGAAAATGTGTCCTATCCCCAGAGCAGTGGTATGGTAAGGAGGAAGCATAACTGTAAAGTTAGCCTTTAAAACTTTTGATACAGTGCCTGATCACTTTGTAATACAACTCCAATTACTAAACAGCAAGGAGTTCACTCAGGTGGAATAATGGACAAGTATGAGTATACTTTTATATATCCTCTCAGAACCTTCCAGCACATTTCCTCCCTTCCTCCTCATCTGTGAATTGCACATATATGGAAGATGTTATTTTATTTTGAAACTGATGTGACCTATGTTTCAGGGTGTGACTTTTGACTACAATATCTCTGGAACTGTACTCCAGAGTTCCCAGGATACTTGATTTTAATGTTGAGGAATCCATCCACAGCAGAATGTGCCCTGGAGCTGTTGGTCCTAGAAGTACATAGTACCTTGGAGTGGTGTTTCAGAGTTCATTTAGTAATTTAATGGATTAGATTAATATCTTTTTAAGAAAAACAAAGTTTCTTGTGGGCACAGTCAACGAGAAGGAGCCATTTTAGACTATTTCAAGAATGAGACAGGCATGAAAGTACAATACATGTATGTGGAAAACTCATTTTCCTAAGATAAGTTTCCTTGTCCAGTCTTACAGGAAAATTAAGACTGCTGAAAACCAGTTGGTATAATTGACTTCAAATCCTTTATTCTAAAGTATAAAATTAATAAAGTTATATATAAAGCATAACTTGAATATTGCTGGAGCATCTTTCTAATACTATTCTGCATACTTTCTATTGCTAGGGGAAGTTCCTGTGGTCTTCTTTCAGTCCCACAATTACCAAATATGCTATAAAGCAGAGGACAACTGAGTATTTCCATCTCAAGGAAGAAAAGTTATACAAAGTAGCAGAAAGAGTTGCATTTGAGCTGCATTTCAAAAACAAGTGGTTTACTTTAATGCCTAAGGCCAAAGTAGGGGAAAGGAGAGATCTGTGTGTCCATCAAAAAGCTGTAAGGGATGCCGTTTTTTCTTTTATATGTTCTCTGTATTCTTCACAAGTATATTTGTAGCTCTGTAGTCTACTGTGATTAGTTTTCCTGGTAGTTATCCATGGCTTTTCTTAAGCTGAAAGACAAAACAAATTCCAGAGATCCAAGACCCAGGAAGTACAATGTTCCATACTACCTTGATTGTTCCTGGGAATGAAGGCCAAGAACAACTCCTTGAGATACATTCTCCTGGACGAAGTACATCTAGTGTTGAAGGGGGGCTCCAGAGAAGGGGCTTGACCTGGGATGGTGGGCTTTTGTGGACATTTTTCCATAACTGCAACTGGAGGCCTTCAAATACAGATTCTTTTAAAATTATCTCAAGATTCATTTCCAGGTTTGGAAAAGGATACAGGTAAATCTGTAGAAATTTGAGACAATCAGTTTAGGTTGGTAATTCCTGGTTTTGAAAGGGTTGGATTGAGAAGTCACACTGCACTGCAGTGATACAGAGTGGGCAAAAAAATTCTGGCATGTCTTCAAGACACCATTACTCATGAAAACTCTGATCACAATTGAAAATACCTGGCATGCCTCAGGATGTTAAGGCAAACATATTTCCTACTCACATACCCTCATCAGATGTTCCTGTGAGCAGAAATGCAATGCAGTGTTATAAATCCAAAGTATGAAAAGCCCAGAATAAAGCTCCCAAGAACCCTGTGTAGTATACCACCTGAGGAATTTTCTGTGCTGAATCACCAGGAAAGAAAACTAAGACTGGGATTATCGGTCCATGGGTGAACAAAGGTGATGTCTGGTTGAGTTGCATGAATTTGTTCAATCCTGGCACCCAGTAATTTCTTTCTCTCTCAAGCTGGCTCCTGTCTTTAATTTGGCATTCTGCAAGAGAAGAGAGTGAGTCCATGTCCTTTCTACTGGCATTTGGCTCTGCAAATGCCTGCAGGGAATCTTCCAGGGAGCACGGAGCCTGGGCAAGCACCTGTGAGAGTGTGGCTTTGGACTCTTGCAAAGGGGCCTCCTTCGGGCCTGACATCTGCAGGGCATTGCAGAGCCGTGGGCCGCAGGCTGCAGCCAGAGCTGCAACACAACAAAACTGTGGCAGCCCAAGAAGCAGCGCACGGCTCTTCTGCTGCATCTTGTGAGACTGGAAGTTGCCACAGGAACAGCAAGCAGCAGAAGAAGAGCCCTGCATCAGGAGATAAGCCAGCATCTCCCTGAGCCAAAGGGAGGTCACGAGGCTCCAAACTGAGTCAAAGCAAAGGTGAACACGCGTCCGTGTGCTCAAGAAGCAACTGCACACTGCAATAGCCCTGGAAATTTATTTCCCTTGCTTCTTTTCTCCCCTGAATGTCATTGAAGAAGTTTGGCTTTTGAGAAGCAACTGAGATGCCACAAGTTAGAAGCACACTTGCTTTTCCTCAAAGCCTTGGAGACCAAAAGTCATGTTTGCTTGCATTTCTTGGGTGCCAGCTGGTCCAGCGCATTTTCTGACTTTGCCTGGCATGTCTCGAGCGCTGGCTCATGGAGCGTGAGGACTTTTGCTGGCGCATTACGCCTGAGGAGAAACTGCCAGGCTTTTCCTTTGCATCAGCTGTACAGGAGATGGGGTTGCTGGGCACCAGGACGGCAGCAAAGGCAGAGCAGCTGCTCTTGTGACGTCAAGGCAGCGGTGCCACGTCACAGAGCTGCCAGCACAGCGCCCGTCCCGCTGCGCGCAAGGCCTCGCTGCCCAGAGCAGCTCTTGCGCTCGCTGGCTGCACGAGGATCCTTGTGATCAAGGAGTTCTCAGCAGACGGCCTGCACCCCGAGAGGAGTCTTGCTTCTTCCCTCGGGTGGCATTCAGTGTGCGAACCTGCAGAGTGCTGCTAAAATGATCCGGCAAGCCTGTGCAGCGGTTTGCACCGTTTTTTCTGTTGCCTATTCCGGCTACTACCTGCTGCAGCTGACTCGTAAGTGAAGGTTTATCCTGGGGGTCACATCACCTGGCCTGTGCTTCACTCTGCTCTTTATGCCCGAGTAGCGACCCAGTGGATTTGGGAGCAAAATGACCATTCAGCTGCCCCCACTGTGGGAAATCTGCTGCCAGCAGGGTCACTTCCAAAGGGGGTGTCTGTACCAGGTGCTGCCTGGAGAGTATTTGCAATGTGACCTGCAGCGGGTTGTGTTCCCAGCAAGGGACAGTGCGTGGCAGTGGAGTCTGTCATTCCTTCAGCTTGCTGCTTCAACCTAGAGCACCTGTAAAATGCAGACTCTAAGGAGAGATCCTCAGAAACACTTCTGAAAACTCTGCCGTTCTCTCTGGCAGTGAGGGAAAGCATCTTTGGCTGCGCATTCTGCCATTTAGGGGCCTTGGCTCTCTGACTTGACCCTTTACGGTGTGCCAAGACGGCGAGTCCCTTGGCAATGCAGCACAAACACCAAACCACTGCGGGTTTGCTGCTGAAGCCAGGAGGGCTTCCCAGGGCTCTTCAGCAGAGAGCTGCCACAGGGAAGAGGGCCCGTGGGGGAAGCTTTCCTTGGGTATGGTCTTCAGAAAATTGATGGGCATTAGTGCATGCAATTTCTGAAGAAGTCCATCAAATGCAGCAAAGAGAAGAGGACAAAATTGCTTGAGCTCTTGGGCAGGACAGAAACTCTGACTCGTTAAAAAGCAGCTGGCAATTCCGTGACCGTGTTCCTATTTCCCTCCTGGCACACGAGGCCCAAAGGTAGACAGAGCCTAGGGGAGCGTCCTTGCTGTTCTCTTCCTTGCCGTGGGAAAGAACGGTTGCTCCTGGAGGCATGTTGGGAATGGGGAAATGTTCTCTGTTAGGACTAAATTGTTCTGTGCTACTCCACAAGACAGGCACGTTTCTAAGGGCATCTGGCTCCTTTTCCTTTGCTCGCTGCAGGTCACCTCAGACGCGCATGGAGACAAGACGGTCCTTTGGTGAGTGGCGAAGGAACCTGTCACCTTGCTGGCGTGGAAGAACTGGGAGGCAAGCTGTGAGCTTGGCCTGCTGCGGGAGAGCGTAGAGTGCCAGCCTGGGAGGCTGATGGAAAGCCCAAGCGGCTCTTGGCCTCAGCAGTAGCAAAAGCAGCACTGGCTCTTTCCTCATTTTCCTATGAAAAGCCTTTCAAGAGATGAAAGCCAAGTGTGGCAGCCGAAATGCACAGCAAGATGGAGCCCCAGCTAATTCACCCATCTTCGAAGGATTTTCATCACTCTGAATCCCACTTGTGTCAAACTCTGTGGTTCCCCTCTTCTGGCTCTAGACGCAGCTCAGCAAGAAAACCAGCTCCTAAAGAGTGGCTGTTCCCAGTCTCTCTCGCTGCTCTCTGTCTGCAGGGCTCCAGCAGCAGGCTCAGCACCTCGTCTGGCTCCCTCTCTTGCTAAGGAAGAGGCAAAAGGCGCAAAGGCATCAGGCAGCGGGCCCTCCACAGGGCCAGCGTGCAGAGCCGGTGCGGCAGTGGCTGCAGTGCCTGTAGCGCCGCGTGCAGGCAAGCTTCAGCTCTTTGGGAGACAGCCCTGCCCCGCGCTGCATGGGGCTAATTAGCTGCAGGGCGCCAACACAGCCTGCGCTGCACTTGCACAAGGTCCCAGCAGAGTTTGCTGAGGAGAATCCGAGGCAGCTCAGCATTAGTAAAGGGCGGTGGGTCTGGCAAGGGCTGGCATGCAGCTCTGAAGGGCCACTCCTTGAAGCCTGAAATGCAGAGGGAAATGAGTGCAACAGATCGCCAAAAGGCACTGCAGCTCTGGGGTGTCTTCTTAGACACCTTCATGCCAGCTGCTGGGGGATGGTATCTTAGCTGCTCAGGGGAAGCAAGGAAGTAAAAGCAACAATGCTCTGGGGCCGAGCTCTGATCTCTTCGTGGATCTTTGCAAATGCCTCAATACCTTGTGGCAGGCCTCTTACAGAAAAGCTGATAAAATGTTGCATATAACAGTCAATCCATGAGCTCCTGGATCCAAGGAGCCTTTGGGGTTTTCCCATTGCCTCGGAGTAGGGGACATCCAAAAGCCCCCAGCCGAAGTGGCCGGGCGGTGGCTGACAGCGCCTCCCTGAGGCCTTGCCTTTGCCGTGTGCTCTGCGGAGCACGTGTGCCAGCCGCCCTTGTGACGGGCAATCCTTTCCTCTCCAGCTGCACACACGCTCTGCGCTCCAGCGCGCCGCCGCAGCAGCAGCGCCTGCGGCAGCCGGCGCCGCCCCAGCTGCCAGCGCTGGGCCCGGCAGGCCAGCCCGGCAGCGCCGGAGGAGAGAGGAGCAGAGCCTGAACACCCTGAGTACGTCTGGTGTATTTCTTGTCTGCGTGTCTCGCTGCTGGCCGTGGCAGAAGCTCCTCCTCGCTTCCGTGGCTCAGAGGCACTTGGCTCTCCCTGCAGAAGCTGTGCCTGTGCTCTGAGGCAGTGACAGAGCGCTGGCGCTGCTCCTGGTGCCTCTGAGGGCAGCTGGGACTGCCTTGGCTCTGCCTGGGCTGCCTTCTGTGCCAAAGGCAAAAGCAGAGAGGCTTGTTTCTGCTTGAGCAGAAGGCTGGCCCCTAGCTAGTGAGCAGGCCCCAGGCAGCTCTCTGGCCCCAGCTGGTTTCTGGCTGTGGCTTTTACTCCTCCTCTGGCTCGCACACTTTGTGCTCCTAACTGTCACTCTGCCAGTGACAGTTGACGTGAGCAGAGAGGCTGCAGAGGCCTTGCCTTTGCTCTCAAGGCCCAGTTCTTAAAGGCCCATCCTTTTGCCTTATCACATGAGATGCCGTGCTCGAAACAAACGAAGCCCTTCTCGGAAAGGCCAGCTGCTGACAGGTGGAGGAGATTGCCCTCCCACCTGCTGATCTCAGCGGCTGCAAGACAAGTGACTGCAAAGGGCCCAGAGCTCGCCACGGTGGGGCTGCACTTGGGATCACGTGTGGATTGGCATCTGCGTTTGACAGTGAGTGCCTTGCACTGCTTTTGTCTTGCAGGGTGCATTGTGAGTCCGGGCCAGCCAAGGCAGAGATACAAGGCATTGGAAGAACTCGGACGAGGGTAAGTGTGACGCCTGCTCCATAGACAAAAGCGTGGGCCAGGTCTTTGGCTGGTGCAATATCAAGAGTGAAGTGAGGCAAGCTCCAAACACGCTCAAACTCTGCCTTTCCCTCCTGCCGCCTCTCAGGACTGCTGAGTCAGGGCAGTCCAAAGGCATCGTCAAAGCCAACTGGGTGCCGGCAATGTCTTGCTTGCGGCAAGGTGCAGGAGCTGGAAGATCTCCTGCCTCTGCACCTTTATGGCCCAGAAGAGCACCTTGGCACCCAAGAATCGTCAGACTCTCAACCACAGTGTTTGCAATATGATTTTTCTCCACTTTTTGACATGCGCATGCATGCACACCCACACATGAGTACAGTTGCCCTTGGGTTTGGAACAGAGCTAACTGGGCGTGTGCCTGCGGGGATTTACAGCAGCCCTTGGTCTTCGTGTTGGAGCTGAGTTTGCTCTTGCACACCCTGCCCTGCCTGGCAGAGGCTGGTGGGCTGATGAGCTACGGGCTGAAGAGAGGCTGCAGCCGGGCATTTTCTAGAGAGGCCTGGCAGCCTGGGGACGTCTCCTGCCTGGCCTTGCCTTCACTGCCACAGACTGAGGGGCTTTCTCTGCTGCCCTTTTCTTTCTAGGGGATTTGGAGCTGTTTATAGAGCCCTCGATGCCAGCACGGGACAACAGGTCAAGTGTCCACACCCCCAGCAGATTTTGCAGCTCTGGAGCGCTTTCCCCACTGCCGGGAGCTCAGCCTGGAGCTTTGGCTGGCCGCTCCACGTCTGCAGAAGAGGCTGTAGCTCTGAAGCTCAGTCTTGGCTTGGAGTGCAGAATGCACGTGGCACGGCATGTGGTGATTCTCCTAAGCTCTGCTGCCCAGTGCCAGGGCAGTTTGGCGCGGCTCGCTGCGTCGTTGCACAAGCACTGGCTTTGTGCTCCCTGAGATGTCAGGCAAGGAGCGACTTCTCAAGTTACTGGTCTTCAATGTCCTTTCAGGTGGCCATCATGAAAATTAGCCTTCAGGGGAAGCGATCCCAGGAGCTGGCTGTCAATGAAATCCTGGCCATGAGGGACAACAGGAATGCCAACATTGTCACCTACTTAGACAGGTTGGGCTGCTGTCATGTCGCTGCTCCTTTAGACAGGTCAAGGCAGAAGAGAGGAAGCCCTTTGGTCCGTGGCACAAATGGGAGCTGTTGATGATTTCTCTAGTCGTCGCCAGGGCATGGCAGGAGGTGGCACCTGGCGTGCAATGATCTCTTGTGCTTGGAGAGCAGGTGCAAAAGGCTGGCTCAGGCCCTGGCGTGACCGAGCTGTGGCCATTGCTCTCTCGCCATGCTCTGCTTTTCTTCTTGCAGCTACCTGGTCGGTGGGGAGCTCTGGCTGGCCATGGAGTTCATGGATGGCGGCACGTTGACAGATGTGCTCAGGGCAGTGCACCTGCAGGAAGGACAGATCGGCGCCGTCTGTCGGGAGGTGAGGGATCCCACTTGTGCTTGCCCTGGCCTGCCCAGCATGGCCCTTGTCAGCTGGTGGGTAGGACGAGCAGAGATTTCTTGCTCACCGCTTTCTTCTGGAGCTGATGTCACACCCTGGAGAAGAAGGAGGAACATCTGGAATGAAGTGCCCACCGCTTTCCCTGCACTCCATTGGCTCTGTTCTTGCACGCTTGCATAGTGTTTGTCTTCTGGCGCTCATGCTCCCTCGTTCGCTTGGTTTCACTTCTTTTGTCTTGTCAGCTTTTCCTCTCAGCATTTGCATGCAGCCCGTCTGACTGTCGTGCACTCCTTGCCCCTCTAAGCAGGCTTGAGGGTTGCAAATTTTCAAGCTCAGGGCAGTGGAGATGTCCTCAGCCTCAAAAGAGAGCCTTTCAGGCCAGATGGCATTGGATGCTGGACGCAGGTCTAATGTGCTGCTTCCTCCTCTGCTGCCATAAGGCTCTCAAGAAAATCTTTGCCATGACACCTCTTAACTAAAATTCATGTGATTTTTACCAAAACCAGCAAGGGCTTTAGGAATCTCCAATGCCTTCCAAGAAGACAGACCTCTTCCAAGAGTGTTGAAGCAGCACACTCTTTCCCTTTCTCTCTTTTACCGTGATGTTGCACCCTGCCTCTCAGCTCCACGACAGAGCCCTCGGTCCCGGGGAGCCCTTTCCTTTTCTGTAGGTTGTAATCAGGTGCTGAACTTTTCCCCTTGCCTCCGTCCTTTCTCTCTCAGTGCCTCCAAGGACTGCGTTTCCTTCATGCCCGCCAAGTCATCCACAGAGACGTCAAAAGCGGCAACGTTCTTGTGGGCATGGACGGATCTGTCAAATTGGGTGGGTACCCTGGGCAGGGGCAGCGTTGCCAGCATGTGCTCTGGGGCTGCTTTTGGGTGACTGCCACTTGCCCACAAGTGCTGCTGGGCCAGTGTGTGGAAGGTGAGGGTGTTTTTGTGGCAGCCAATGCCTCATTGCGCTGGCACAGGCCCGGTGGGAGCAGAGCACGGCTGCTTTTGCAGCCGGCTGCAGCGGGCTGGCCTTGTCAGGCTTGGCGTGGGCAATGCTTTCACCCGGTTTGTCAGGGGGAGCTGCCTTTGACAGGCTTTGTTTTTCTCCTCAGCTGACTTTGGCCTCTGTGCTCAGCTCAGCCCTGAGCGCAGCAAGCGCAGCTCCAGGGTGGGCACTCCCAGCTGGATGGCACCGGAGGTGGTGAGAGGAGAAGCCTACGGCCCCAAAGTGGACATCTGGTCGCTGGGGATCATGGGGCTGGAAATGGTGGAAGGGGAAGCTCCTTACCAGAGGCAAGCCCGTCTGAGGGTAAGGTGCAGCTTCTAAAGGGGGCTGCGTGTGCTGAGAGCTGTTGTGGCTAGGAAAGGAGCAGCTGCAGTGTCCTCTTGCATTTCCTGTAGGTTTTTGAACTGATCGAAAGGAACGGGCCCCCAAAACTGCAGAACCCCGGGCACCACTCGGCTCTCCTGCGCGTCTTCCTGCGCTGCTGCCTGCAGGCGGACGAGGACAGGCGCTGGTCTGCCCAGGAACTGCTGGAGGTGAGACAAAGCAAAGCGGCCCAAGGGCCTGCGAGCTGAGGAGCCCCGCAGGAAGGGATGAAGAGGAGGGTGGGCCACGTGGGCCTGGCTGAGACGGGTGCGGCACAGGAAGGCCGAGGGCCAGATGGTGCCCTCGGTCCTCTTTGTGCATCTTCCTGGGAGCCAGAGAAATCCTGCTGGAGCCTGTGCTCTTGCCAAGTAGCAAGGAATCCTTTCTTTTGAACGTTTTTCCTCTGGGCAGCATCCCTTTGTGACCTCAGGCCATCCTGCCTCCAGCCTGGCTGCTCTGATCATCTCAGCCAAGCAAGCGCAGGAGGAGTGGAGAGGAGACGTGCCCCGCCAGCTGAGAGGAGTGGAAAGGGGATGCATGCTGTTTTGGCCGAGATTCATCCATCCCCTGAGTTTTTATAGGTGCTCTGCCAGAGATAGGAAATTGCATGCTTTGTGATTTTTTCTGTTTAGCTATGTTCAGTTTAAAACTGTGATTTATTTTTTTCAAATTAATATATTAAAAAATTAGGGAAAATTTGGAAAGTTCTATGAAGGACTATAGTCCCCATTTTGCCTAATTGATAAAGAATTTTTTTGCTGAGAATAAAGTCTTGTTAATATAGGTCCGCTCTGAGATATATTTTAAATAAAAATGGTTGAATCCTGATAATAGAGATTTTACTGTGAGAGGTAAAGTTGTGATACAGCAGAAGTGGTTCATCGGTGTGCAATGAGCAGTCAGCCTGAACAGGTCGCCTGGAGAACAGAATGATGTAGCAGTAGCTACAGTTTCAGCCGGACTGGCAATAAAATTCTAAAATATCCCCAGTGATGGACGACTCCCTTCCTTGCCATGCTGTAGCTAAGCTATACAGTCCCTGTCAGAGGCCCACAGAACATGCCTGGGAGAGCAGCTTTGCTTACCTGAACTGGGGAATGCCGATGGGCAGCTGAGAGAGACTCCCGGGTATTGTACACCAGGTAATGAGCACACGGTCAGGACACCACCAGGAGGGAGATGTGCAGTCCTTCCTGGGCCTCTTGTCCTGAAGGTGTCAGGGTGATCAGCAGGAATCACCATTTTGTTCCCACCCTCCTCGTACGATGTTTCCTGTGGGACGTAATGGCATTCTCATAGTGACATCCAGCCCTTCCTCCCTGCTTCCCATTTCCCCATTTTCACCCCAGACCCACCCAGGGACCCTCTGGGCCAGCCTCATCTCCCACGGGTGTGTGCAGTTACCGGGCCTCCTGCAGAGCCCCGTTCCCACTCTGCTGCCTCCTTGGCCTCCTCCGTACCTGGGTTGGGCTGCCGTAGCCGGGTGCTGGGCATGCACACCTGTATCCCACCTGTCGGTGACCAGCTGGATGGAGGAACCCACGGCTCGCCGCTCTGGCACTTTCCCTGCCGTGAAGCTTTGGCTCCATTTCGACTCTGTCTCCTGGGACACCCACAACGAGGGGCTACTCACGGACTGGATGCTCCTTGAGTGGTGCCCACAAGCCTGATTTCCATGCCTCCCCACTCCGCCTACCTCGAAGGCTGCCTCAGCCTTCTAAACACAATTTTCCTTCGTCTAATATTTTCTTGTGCTTTACTTAATATAAGCAGGAGTACATGCTTTTGATTGTCTTTATCCTAGAGTTAATAGAAATAAGTTGAAGTACTCCTATACTTTTCCATTTAAAACTTGAAGAAACTGAAAAGAGTAGAGAAGCTTTCTGTGCAGCTTTTAAGTTAATTTGCAAATCTCCTTCCTCCTAAGTAGTTTCAGCATATCTGTTGATTGTCCTTGGCTGTCATCTTTTAAGCTTCATCACTTGTCTATAGATCCATAAAACATAAAACTAGGTAAATTCACTGTACTTTGTGTTTTACCTCTTTTGGAAAGGCTGAGGCCCTTGTGACCTTCTTCTGTCACCTAGACTTTGATTCCCATCCTGGCTCTGGCTAAGAGTAAGGCAAATTATTTATTTATATTTATTAACTGCTAGCAAGGTTTGCTAGCAAAGGTCGCAGTTAGAGCTAAGCATGATGCTTCTCTCCCTCCCTTGAATACACAAGATGCCCTTTTGTGTCTAGGCCTGGTGATTTCCAGGATCACCTAAGCCACTGCCAAGGAGAAACATCTCATATCGCAGAGTTTGACACTGATTTTTTGGTAGGATTTTCATCTGTATCTATGGTGAGCTGGATCTTTGACATGAAGTGCCTTCAAGCAACATTTCTAAGCAGAGTGGGCAGTGAAGTTCAGATACTAATGAGTTGTGATTGTTTTAACTCTGTGTAACATATGGTACAATATCACAAAACATGTTATTTTTGAGTGTTTCAGGCATTTAATATTTAGGCTTACTTTTGTCAACACTTTCCTTTCTTCC
The DNA here is from genome assembly GCA_034336665.1 of Luscinia megarhynchos. Taxonomy (NCBI): domain Eukaryota; kingdom Metazoa; phylum Chordata; class Aves; order Passeriformes; family Muscicapidae; genus Luscinia; species Luscinia megarhynchos. The sequence goes on along the minus strand of CM067592.1, from coordinate 56,659,843 downwards.
CTTCAGAAAGTTGCATTTCCAAGCACTAATTTCTTTCTCAGTTTGCTGAAGCTTTACCAATATACAAGTTTAGTACTTGACAGTCAGCTACTGAAATAAAAAAGGAACACATGATGAAATTTCAGCTTCTGAAGAGTAGTATATGTTGGAGTGGGGAGAAGGGGAAGAAGGGAAATTATTTGAAAATAAATTAAATTTAACTATATTCCAGTATTTGAATATGAGACTAAAAAAAATATTTAATTCTTTCATGCTACAAGCTGCACAGAGGAATACTGGAACTTTTTAGTAAATTTGCTAAGGCTTACTACTTCCTTGAGGGCCCTTGTCCTCCTGAGAATGTGATACATTTGCTAGTATAAATCTGGCAGCTGGAAAAACACTGTTTCTTCCTTGTTTTCCCTTTACGAATTCTGTGCAGGATCTACAGGGCAATCTCTGAGAATGTACCTCTTTGGTTTTGGATTGAACAGGACCAGCCTTAGATCATAAGATGCCTATTGTCAATATCTTGGTGCTTAGGGACCAGTGTTTGCTTTGCATCCTTCTAATGCAAAATGGTAGCCTTGAACTGAAAAAGTATTTAAAAGTTTTAGTGCAAATTCAGTGACTTGAAAGTTATGACTCCAAATACCCACTTTGCAGCCACTCAGGCTCAGAAGTGCTTATTTTTACTACCTAGTCACATTTTATCTAGACGCAAGAATTGATTTATAATTAATTTTTTACAGTATATATATGAAGTAAACCTGCTAGAGAACCACACCAAATTTTCATTTGGGTAGTGTGTTTTACCTGAGAACCTACTGTACAGTGCGGACTGGAAAAAAACCACACCTTTTGCTATTACCTGTCAGTGTAAAAAAGTCTTCATTCTCTGTGTCCCAATACATGGACGGCAGAACCTTAGCTCAATCTTAGCAAATGGACAAGTACACAAATGACATCTTTATTCAAACCCCAATTACATTTTATATGGCTCCCAATTTTCTTTTTTTTTCTCAAAAACTTTTCTTACAAATGTTGTGATTTGCTGTTAAAACCCATAAACGTGTACAATTACCTTTTGTGTTTAGATATGATGAATGGATAAAGGCAGACGGAAGGAAAGCATCAAAAATCAGAATAAAAGAAAATAAAGGTAGTTTCACTCCCTTTTTTGCTCTTGTTACCTCCAACTTTGGCTTGATACATTCTTAAGCACGCCCCATTCTGTTTCCTTTTCATTGGCGTACAAATACATGAAAGGAAAACTGACCTCCCAGCCTTTTAAAAACGAAAATTTTCCCAAATAGATTTTGGAGTTTTCACTTTTTTTTTTAAATTAAATTTATGTATGACTTAATTGAAAACAAATGAGAAGAATCCATTTCATCCATGTTGGAAGCCAACTCGATGCGAAATTTGGGAGCTCCCTCTGCTTATTCTGGAGAGCAAACAGGACTCGTGGGTATCCGTATGATTTTATTTTAAAGCATTTCCTTCCAAATTGTTTGTTTTTTTTTTAACTGATATTTGGGTGTAGGTTTGGTTCCTCAGGCAGCAGGAAGGATTTCCTTCTGGCACAGCAGGCAGTGGTCCTGCAGAGAACGTGGTGGGAGCTCTGGAAGCCGTGCGCCAGGAGCAGCCCAACCGCCCAACGGCCCCAACTGCCCAACTGCCCAAAGGCCCTGCGCCCCTCGCCCTGCGCCCCTCGCCCTGCACCCCTGCAGCACCGCCGGGCTCCCCCACTCCTGCTCTGGGCCTGGCCGAGCTCCTGCCCGAAGCACAAAGCTCTCAGCATGGACCGCAGGAAGGTACTTGTGGAGAGGGAGAGCTTCCCTCTACATGGCGAGTGTTCAACGTGACTGTAAGAGCCAGTAATTTTAAGATTACAGTTCTGTAATTGCTCAGATGAGAAGGATTTTTCATCTTTCTTTCACCTAGAATAAAACTGACAGAGGGAAGGAAGAGGAGTTTTTAATGCAAAATGTTCCACCAACTCCTGAGTCACCTTCCGCTGTAGCTGTAGCAGAGTACAGTAACCATCAGTCCACTGCTACTGTCTCTGGGAGTCTGCTACCAAATCAAGAAGAGATGCAAAGCATCACAAGCGAAACAGATGGCACAGGAGAGGCACAGAATACTGCAGGGCACATACAAGATCTCCAGTCTGAGCGAAGTATTTCTTCATAAAGTTTTGATGCCAATGTCAGCTCCAGTAGTGGCAATCAATCAGAGTCAGAGCACACTGAAAATGGTAAAGCAAAGGGTAAAAAGAGCTGTCTTCATCCTAAACAACTCTCATTTTACCATTGTGGATGTATCTTCATTCTGTTACAATTTTTGCTGCTGGGAAGTGAATTTTTGTAGAAAATAGTAGCCTACTGTCAACTTCAAATGTGTGGAAATGGTATAACCATCTAGTGAATAAAATAAAACTGCCAGGAAGCTTCTTGGCCTTTTGTTAGGAATTGTGATGGTTTCAATAAGGAAAAAAAGTATATAAGAATGCTGTTTATACTGGACCTGACAAGAAAGGCCCAGAACAAGCTGTAATACATTGTCTAAGGAATATTTATTGTATATGAAAGTATTGAAGATGAAAGTACTTTGAGTGCCCTGCTTACAAGCAGAAGATGCTATTTGTTGCTTAAAACTTGATTCCCTGTAAGCTATTTAATTTGGGGGAGAAAGTGCCAGTTATTGCATATTTGGGAAACCATTGCCCCTTGTGAAGTTAATGTTCTGAAAAATGGAAATCAAGCTGATATCAAACATTGACCTCTTAGCTGAGTTTCACATTCTGGTGTGATTTTCAGATCCTGAGGCCACCAGAGAGAAGAGGATAATAAACACATCCAACACTTGTGCACATGATATCAGTGTAGTGCTGTCTGCTTTTTAACTGTTGGCGAGGCTGGATCCAAAAGCTTTTTTGTGAAAGTGATTGGCTCTTTTGCTGTTCCTCAAAAATACAGCTGCTTTCACTGTGCTGTAGTGCCTAAACAATTTTTAACACTGGGGAGGAAAATATGTGCCTGACTATACTCTTGAGAGAACAGAATTGTTTTCTTCATGGAACAGATTTCAGTTAACAATTAACTGAATTTCCTCAAAATGCCCTTAATGTGTGTTACTATTATGATTCACCTGGAAGTTTTTTAAAAGAATGCAGCAAAATATGTTTTCTTCAACAAACGTGTGAGTTGGAAGAGGTCAATAGGCAGCCTTCAATAAATATATTTCTATTGCTTTGTTAATCACAACTGTACATACTTTGACAAAAACACACAGAAATGCAGGTGCTTTTTTGTTGTTGTTGTTGCTGTTATTTTTGTTTCTGTCTACTTTTTGGGATCTTTTTCCTCCTCTATAGTGTTTAGAGGCCAAAAAAACCTTCAAAATGCTCAGGGAAGAGACAACTCCTCCAAAAAGCAGAAAACAGGCCTCAAAACCTCTGTGAACATCAAAAAGAAGAATAAAAGTAGTAAGTACAGCAGCTCAGTATGAAATTAAATGTGTGAAAGTGCCATGTCATTTGTTTGAAATTAATATTAGAAGAGGCAAACAGGAGCTAGGACATAATAAGCAGACTTCCAAAGTATTTTAAAAAATATATAGCTCCATAATTAGAAAGATGTGGATAGTTTTGGCACCTACATGAACACATTACAGTGCCTCTTTGCCTTATTTTCTGATGCAGGCAATTTATTTATGGCTGTGATTCTAAAGCAATAAGTGCACTGCTGTCGTGATCCAGTTGGAGAGTAGAGTGGACTGTGGCTATACGAACCTTAACCAGCTGGATCCTATTCAAGAATCTCCTTCCAGGAAGTGTGTCCCTACCCTACCTCCTTATGTTCATGCACACACGCTTTCAGTTAAATACTTGCCATTTTTCTGAATGGATTGTGGAACCATAGTCTGCTACTTTTATCAACCTTCTAGGTCAGTAGGACTTTGGTTCCCATAAATCCACAGAACAGATCTGAGTCTACGTGCACAACAGCTAACTGGCCGGTGTTTCCAGTGCAAGGTTTCCCTTTTCCAGCTTGCCAGAATTAGAGGGGCCCCAGTACAGACCTGTTTTATGCTCCTGTACCTGGGCACCTCTGGTGCTGCGTGCCAAGCTGCTGCACCAGGATGGATTCTGTCATGTTAGAGTGAGACAGCTCCTGGTAAGCTTTGGGTTGGGTGGGAAAGTCGCTTTGTTTTGTAACAGTCTACCTTCTCACAGGAAAGTGTGGGCAAAGTGGAGAAAGGGAGTCTGATCTAAAAGAACACGATAAGCATTTGCCCAAAGGTTGCAAATGGAGTTTTCAAGTGTGTAAGTATCTTCTTTGAAACGTGCCTCTTGTAGTCTTGCAATATGCTATAAGAAGGTTTTTGGCATTTTCTGGTATTGAGGATTTTTTTCCCTCTAAAATCACTCCCTCCCATCCTCAGTTTGCTTAATTTTGTCATATATTCTGATAGCTTTTCTTTCTTGTTCTACTCCTTGTTCTCTATTTCTTGTTCAGCCTCTTAGATTATTAATTTTTAAATCCTCCCCTTCCATTTTGCCTTAATGAACCAGGACCTGTTCAGTATTTCTTGTAACAAGAAGTTTCAGTGTGTTTGTGTCAGTCAAGATAGTGATAATAAACAGCAGCTGCTGTTTCTCAGCTTCGCTGCCTGCTACCTCAAAGCACTTCACAACGATTTGAGTACCTCTGCCTTCATCAAAATTCAGAAGGCTTAGGAAATGCTGCAATGCAATAATTAACAGAAATTGTTTAACTTGCAGCTGACTTGCAACATTTGAGCAGCACCGAGCGCATAACAGTTCTCCAAGCAAAAATGCAGGAAATCCGGAAACGTTACCTGGTGTTGAAAGCTGAGTTGGCTGCCATTGACCGGACAAAGCGCTTAAAGAAAAAGAAAGAGCAGGAAAGTAAGTGCTGGGAACTGAAATCTACTATTAGAGGGCTAAATTGCATGTCATGTCACTAAGGTTTTAACAAGAGTTGGGTAATCTTTAGGGAGATCAGTGATGTTAGGAGTGTGTTTATGGTTGCTTTTTTCTGAAAACACTGGATGCAGTTATATCATGACCTTTAGAAGGTCCAGGTCAGATACCCAGTGATGATAAAAGGCGGAAAACATTAACAAGGCAATCAATCTAGTTTATGCTGTTAAGGCAGAACTATTTTATACAGGAAACTACATACAGAAAATAAACTTTTCCAAGCAATGAACAAAGTGTGGTTATTAATAACTTCTTTTTGTCAAGTTATAGATACATTTCTTATAGCATTGCCTGAGTGCCTACTTAGAGCTTTGCACTTAGAATTAGGGATTTATTTCAAGAGTGTAAGGAAGACAATCAATAAAATGTCTCATTTTTCTGAAGCTGCCACACGTACTGCTGCAGCAAATGTTCTAGTGTGCCTTCTCCCAGGAGTATTAAAAGGATCATTTTCTCTATGTCTTGTTTATGCACATATTTAAGAGGTCACCGAATACAAGAAGAAGGACTGAAATGACAGTCATATTTTATGGCTGCAGCCATTGCAAGGGAACTTCAGCTGCTAGTGGTTGCCAGAGGAGGTACAGATTCAGTGGTCGGACAAGGTCCCATCTGTGCCGACTCCCAGAGGAAAGAAAGAGAACAGCTGAGAGAAAGAGAACAGCTGAGAGAAAGAGAACAGCTGACTTGCTGGTGGGTCAGGAAGGAGCTCTGGTGTCCTCTGGCTGGGCTCTTGATCTCCATGGCTGGTCACCTGGGGCTCCAAGGGGCAACAGTGCCAAAAGTAGGGAAAAGAGGCTCTTTTTCTCATCACTAGGTGTTAAATGCTGAAGTCAGTATATATGTCCTCATTTTGGCCAGGACAGGGTTAATCTTTTGCAGTAGCCAGGAGGAAGCATGGCTACATTATTCCATACCACCTCACATCACTGCCAGGAGCAGGGAAAAGGGACTCTGTTCTGGAGAGGAGGAGTTCTGGTCAAGCAAGAAAATGTGGCAGAGGGAGGTGTCCAATACACTCTATTATCTGGGCTTTTTTCCACGTGAATTATTTCTTTCCTTTTACCCTCTGACATTAGTATTAATGCTGTTACCATTTGGTTTTGTATCTCATTACAGTTTCAAGTAAGTTGCTCTTACCTTAACTAATGACCTTTACCTTTCATGCCTCCAATTCTCCTTTCCAGCATGCTGTAGCAGGATGGGGGAGAAAGAGAGAGCAGAGTGTAGTTTGATAAAGTCTCGGTGGGGGCACTGAACTGGGGAGTGCCACTCCTAACCCACAACAGCCTTATTTGTAACCCAGTGTAGGGTCTGAAGGCTTGAGATAATAGCAGATGTGCCCAGTGTGAGCTGGAAACTATTTGACCTAAGCATTTGCTGTATTAGGTACAGAGCCACTGGTCACAATGGTGCTTGGTCTGCTCATGTGGGTGTGCCACCCAACCCCGTGGTGGGCTGACCCTGATGGGATGCCTGACACCACCAAAGCCCCTCTATCATCCCCTCTGCAGCTAGACAAGGGAGAGAAAATATAACAAAGGGTTCACGAGCTGAGATGACCAGGAGAGATCACTCACCAAATATTGTCACAGGCAAAACCAGCTAGAATTAGGGATATTAACTGAATGTATTAATAACAAAACCAGAGAAGGATAACAGGAAATAAAACAAAAACACCTTCCCCCCACCTCTCCCTCCTTCCCACCTCTACTTTCTCCCCTCCAGCATCACAGGGAGACAGGGAGTGGATGGTCAGTTCATTGTGTATTTATGCTGCTGCTCAGGGAGAGGAGTCCTTCACCCGCTCCAGTGTGGGTCCCTCCCACAGGAGTCAGTTCTCCATGAACTTCTCCTACCCCATGGGCAACAGTTCTTCCCAAACTGCTGCAAACAGGGATCACTCTTCCACTGTGCGCTTCAAGAACATGCTGTTCCAGCGTGGATCCCCCAAAGGGCCGTAAGTCCTACCAACAAACCTGCTCCAGCTTGGGCTCCTCTCTCCATAGGTCCACAGATCCCTGCCAGGAGCCTGCTTCAGCACATGTCTCCTAGGAATTCACCGCCTCTTCTCAGCATTCACCTGAGAGTGGCTCTCCTCCATAGACTGCAGCTGGATCTCAACTCCCCCCTCCTTCCCCACTAGCCTTGGTGTCTGCAGAGTTGTTCCTCTCAAATATTCTTCTGCTCTTCTCTAGCCAGTTACATCTGTGCAAAAATTTTATTTTTCCTTCTTTTAAATACATTGGCACAGAGGCATCACCATAATTTCTGGTTGGCCCAGCCTTGGCCAGCAGCACACCTGTCCTGGGTCCAGCTGGCACTGGCTCCTACAAACTGTGAGGAAGGTTCCAGCAGCCCTCTCACAGAAGCCATCCCTGTAGCCCTCCAGTACAAAATCTGGCCAATAGGAACTTGATACTTTTCCTTATGTGCACTGTGTGCCCATCGTGTTTCTCTTTCTCAGAGCATGAGAGGGATCAGGATTGCTCTGTTGCACAGTTTGATATCAGCTCATGACATGGTAACGTCAAGGGTCATTTGGGATGCATACTCAGAGTTGCTCTTCCACCCTTAATTAAGGGGCTATCCTTGGGAGTCCATTATTAAAAGTATCCAGGCTATGGTGGGAAAAGAGAAGGATGATTTTCCCCAGCCCTTCACCCCCTTTTCCCCCTTCAGGCCTGTTATAACAGCATTTAAGAATTCTGAATTCCCTTTAGATGTTAAGGGAAGCCTGTTCTTGCTGCAAGGTCCACCAGTGCAGAGTACACTATATTTGGAGCCAAGAAAGATTTCTAGGGAAGTTATTCAGAGATCCCTGAAGTGGGACAGTAACGGCAGGAGAACACAGGCCAGTGCTTAAAGGACCTCTCCAATGCTTTAGCAGTTCACCCGCAATGGTTTAGCAACAAGCATCTACAGGAGCCTGTTAAAGTGCTGAAAAGGTGTTAAACTGCTGAAATATGTCAAAGAAAAATGCTGCAGTAGCTCCAGAAAGACATGAACACTGCTCAACAGTAGACATCACCTCCAGGAGGAGGAGAAAGAAAGCAGACCAACAGCCACCATGGCCACTCAAACTGCTGCTGAACCAGAGGAACAACCAACCAGGACTCTGTGACTCTCATCCAGGAGATTATTTGAGAGCTGGAGTGCCAGGGAGTTGTCAGCAAGATTTGCTGACCCTATAGTAGTCCTATATGGCCAATGGAGCATGGAGACTGACAACAGACTGTCAGTGGCCTGAATGAGGTCACACCACCTCTGACTGCTGCTTTGCTGGACATGTTGAAATTCCAGTGTGACTGGAGTCCAGGACAGCGAAGTGGTACCATCATTGACATTGCTAATGTGGTTTTTTCCATTCCTTTAGCAGCAGAGTGCAGGCCAAAGTTTGCTTTCACCTGGAGGAGCATCCAGTACACTGGGAACTGACTGCTCCAGTGGTGGAAACACAGCCCCACCATCTGCCATGGACTGATCCAGGCTGCACTGGGAAAGGGTGAGGCTCCAGAACACTTGCAGTACATCAATGATATTGTATGGGGCAACACAGCAAAGGAAGTTTTTGAAAAAGGGGAGAAGGTAATCCAGATCCTCCTGAAGGCTGGTTTTGCCATAAAGCAAAGCAAACTCAAGGCATCTGCCCAGGAAATTCAGCTTTTAGAAGTAAAATAGCAAGAGGGATGTCATCAGATTCCAATGGATGTGGTCAACAAACAAACAGCTATGACCCACCAACCAGCAAGAAGCGAGCACAGGTTTTCCTAGCCACCGTGGGTTTCCAGAGGATGCATGTTACAGATTATGGTCAGATTGTAAACCCTCTCTATATTATGTAATATGGAAGAAGATTAATTTCAAGTGGGGTACTGAACAATAACAGCTTTTGAATGAGCTAAACAGGAGATTCCTCATGCAGTAGTCTTTGGACCAGCCAGGGTAGGAGCACAGGTGAAAAATTTGCTCTGTACTGCAGCTGGAGAGAATGGTCCTATCTGGAGTCTCTGGCAAAAAGTACCCAGGGAGACTTCAGGACGACCAGTGGGGTTCCAGACTCAGAGATACAAGAGATGTAAGGCCTGTTACACTCCACCTGGAAAAGAGATCCTGGCAGCTTATGAAGGGGTTTGAGCTGCTTCAGAAGTGAGCAGAGCTCCTCCTGGCACCCTGACTGCCAGTGCTGGGCTGGATGTTCAAAGGGAAAGGCCCTGCCACACATCATGCCACCAATACTACATGGAGTAAATGAGTTGTGCTGATCACACAGCAAGCTCAGATAGGAAATACCCATCACCCAGGGATCTTGGAAACCAAGGAAGCCAAACATTTTAGACTACCTTCAGAGGAAGAGGACAAAAAAGGAGGGCCTGAGAAGGCCCACCATACAATCAGCTACCAGAAAAAGGAAAGCAACATGCCCTCATCATTGATGGCTCGTGCCGTATCATGGGGATAAATCAAAAAAGGGAAGTTGCTATATGTAGTACTACATGGCAAGCTGCAGAAGCTACTGCAGGACAAGGTGGATCAAGTCAATGTGCAGAGCTGAAAGTCATCCAAATAGCTTTAGATATTGCTGAACAAGAGGAATGGACAGCACTATACACTGACTCATAGCAAAAATCTGTAGGGGTGGCTGGATCAATGGAAGATTATAAATTAGCAACACAGAAGTGAATCTGTCTGGGCTGCTGAAGTTTGACAAGACATCACTGCCTGGATAGAAAAGCTGTCTGTAAAATCACATCATGCAGATGCACACGCATCTGTGAGCTGGCCTACTGAAGAACATCACAACAATGGACAGGTGGATTTGACTGCCAAAGTGTCTCAGGTGGATCTGGACTGGCAAAAAAAGGGTGAATTATTTCTGGCTCACTGGGACCATGATGCTTTAGGTCATCAGGGAAGAGATGCCCAATAAGATGGGCTCGTGATAGAGGGGTGGATTTAACCATGGACACTATTTCCCAGATTATCCTTAACTGTGAAACATGCACTGCAATCAAGCAGGCCAAGTAAAGCCTCTGTGATACGGGGAACAATGGTCAAAATATAAATATGGGGAGTTAGATGGCAGTCCCACAAACCTGCCAAGGCAAGTTCTATGTGCTGACAGTGGTGGAATCAACCACTGGATGGCTGGGCATCTGCCCTGCCTGAACACCATCTTGGGACTTGAAAAGCAAGTCCCATGGTGACATGGAACCCCAGAAGGAGCCGAGTTAGACAATGGGATTAATTTCAAAAACAGCCTCATAGACCCCCGGGACAGACACAGTATTGAGTAGGTATCATATTCCTTACCATGCATCAGCCTCTGGCCAATTTGAACAGTGCACTGGACTGTCAAAAGCTGTTTGGGAGAGCCTCGGTGGGGGCGCTGAACTGGGGAGTAATATTCCTAAATCACAGTATTATATCAGTGCTTACTGAATGGATAAACATTTTAACTGCTTATTTATAAATCCTTATAACCTGTGCTTTCCTTCCTCTTCCTGTGCAGGGGCTGCTGCCATGTCAAGTTCCTCACCAAATGGAATGCCAGGGGAATGCAGGTGACAGCAGGACTTGCCAAATCACTTTGCACTTAATGGCTGTTGAGGACCACTTTTTCATCAGCATTGAAAACAAAATATAAGTACCCATTAAAAGAAGCCCACAAAACCAACCAACCAACCAACCAACCAAAGACTGACTAATGTTTACAGGTTTTAATGAGATTTAAAAAGGTTGCTCTGGGTTTTGAGAACCCATTAATTAGAATAAAACTACAGTACTTTGCCAATTTTCTATAAAACATGTATTTTAAAATTTTGATTAAATACATTAGAAAAAAAGAAAATGGCTAACAAATTGTATTAAGTATTGATGTATGAAGATCGTGTTCAATCTACTTGAAGTATTTCTTCATAATAGATTAAACGGGTATATTTTTGTGTTTTCTTGTAACTGTTTTCCTGTTAAAGCAACAAATATTTCACTCATAATGCTTATTTTGAGCTTGTGGAAGGCTTCAAGAGAATGTGAGCTTATAAAAGCTTACAGAAAAAAAACATGAAATATATATTAGGTTTTGCAGAAAATTGAGTTATGCAATATATTGTACATATGTAAGCAAGGACCTCTGAAATAAAATGGCATAGTTTTTGAATCCCTGATTTTGTTTCTAACAGTTTAATTAACCAACAATACTGTCTTCATGAAAATGACATCAAGCTGCAGAATCTGTTGATAAATTCATAATGATAATCCATTCTCTCTTTCAGCAGAAAGCAAAAGTGTGGCCCAGCATTAATGCAGCACCAGTCAAAACAAAGCTGAATTTTGATTCTTGTTCATTATGATAGTTTGAAAATGTCATAGCAAGCTCCTGAAAATATTTGCTGACTCCTTGTATCAACTGCCTAGAGGTCAGATTCATTGGAATTGAAACTGGAATAAATCTTCTAGTGTTCTCTGCTTTCATTGTGTCTGACTGTAGTTGAATTTACCAAAATACTGCTATGCCTGCAAAATGACAGGTTACTGATGAGACTGCTAAATTACAATGATATGCTTTGGAAGAACTGACTATGTTAAGAATTACCAGTGACCTGGGACTGACAGGAGTAATTTTAATAATTTCGGTGAGGTTACTCAGAGGATACTTAGACCCAAACTAAAATGAGCAAGTATACTGAAATAGTAGGCAGAAGGGAACTTTCTCCACACTAAGACAGATAGCCAGGTAGTAGAACTAAAGATGACTGCAATCAGTGCTATCCTAAAGAAAAACAGAAAGCAAAATAAACATAAATCTGAATAGAACCAACACTGTGCATATCATAACTGCAGTTATTTTAAGCTGACAACTATCTTGCTCTAAACTTAAAGCCTTATTCTGTTTTCTATCTTTTTTAAGCCTAAGGTTATTATTTTAAATTACCTACATGTGGTGGCACTCTAAATAGTATTCTGGAGAAGACCAGTGTCCACAAGAAGAGAATTAAACACTTGGATTTCTAGGGGAGGAAGAACAAAAAACACCACTACTTGCTGAATAGACAACCTTATTAGCTGCACTTCCAAAGCAACAGGTTACAGGAATAAGGAATGCAAAGCCAACCAGACCCACCTGGAATACTTTGTATTCTCAGCTGACAGACAAAAATGTTTCATCTTAGAAAGGACGGTTTGCATGCACAAACTGACTGTAGAGGGATTTCTGCAGACCTGAGTCAGGAATTAAACCATCTTCCTAAAAGTAAAGTCTAAGCACTCCTTCTGGAGTGAGAGGAACAAAACACAACCGATCAAGCAAGAACTGAGGCAGTATCAAGTTGTTTGGATTTTTTTCAAGGCAACAAACTCCTGAGAGAATATGATGTTTGTGCTATCAGTTAAAGCTGCTTTTGAACCAAGACCTACTCTTCTTTCCGAAGCACGTCTGTTTCCAAAACACTGAGTGAAGTAGAAATCAAGTGTATACACTGAACAAAACCAAAATTTTATTCAACAATACCCCAACACAGCAGTGCTACCCTGACTAGAAATCTTCAAAGCGTTCTCACTTCTTGTGAAGAGACTCAACTTATTTCTAGGAAAGAAAGTGTTTGAGGCAAATACCCACAGATGATCAATGAAATCTAAGTTTAAAGAAACGTCCCTATTTAATACATGTATTTTAAAAAAAGCTGGAGGAAGAAATGGAGACAAAGGAAAAAAAACCAAACATGTTCAAGGATTAAATGGCATAGATTGCCAGGACACAATCTAAACACTGCAACCATAGATCATATATTCATAACACATGATCCAGGAGCTGCACACTCCCTGGGAGAAAGGAGGCACTCAACTCCCTCTCTTTTAACAGGATTCAGCAAGAGGCTCTCACTGCTTAGTGAGCTCACACCCAGCAAGCAGAAGGCAGCTTTTCTGTTAGACTAAGCAAGGCAGAAAGATCCAGTACAGCAGCTTCCTTGCAGAATCTTGCTCTTCAGCCCCCCCGGCCTCCAACTTTCTTTCTTGTGGGGCTAGGAAGACAAAGAAAGTCCTGTCCACATGAGTACTCCTTGTCTACACTGACAGCAAGCACCTGTGATTCCTCTCCAAAGACATTTACACACAGAAGCCAGGTGAGAGGTGTACTGTGGAACCATAAGCTGCACTAGGAACATGGTATCATAACAAAACAGCAATTCCTTACAGAAATTTTCCTAAAATAGCAGCTTGCAGTATCTGTCACACTTTTATATCACAGGAGAACAGATGGAGACAGAAACTCCTGTTTACTCTAAAATGCGTTTTTCAAACTATGCAAGCAGCCACAGGCAGCTCCCAATTTGAGTACAGACAACACACTGAGTGGTGAAAGAGTCACCACTGACACCAGTGAAAAGTTTCAGCACTAGCCTTGGGGATTTTTACCCCCAGAATAGGAAATAGGTCTGGTCGGTCTGTTCTCTCACTTGCCAAATGCCTCTGCTGTAAGGAAGCCTATCTGCCAAGCAAAATGGTCCACAAGAGTTGAACCTCAAGGCCAGCAGAACCAAAGGCTGCTGTGCATCAAACAGATGCACCCAGGCTTTCTGAAGGGCTTTCAGAACTCTGCCGTATGGTTTCCAGTGACACACCTTTTGAGCAAAACATCCAGCTCAGTATCTGGCTGTATGCCAAAGGACAGAAACATCCTGGATCATGACTTCTGTATTATACAGACTTGCCCAGAAACAAATGCAACAGATGTAAAAAAAATTAAGACCGATGACAAGTGAAACACAATTGTCATTTTTGTACTCCATCAAGTAGTTATAAAATTATCCAACACTTATATAACAGAACACAGTGGCCAACAAAGAAAAAACCTTTTATTCAGAAGAGGTTCTTGTGTCTTTACGAGAAAACCATGATTTCAACTTACAAAGTCAACATGACCACCAGCACCTTTCCTAAAGAGTTGTGATTTGTAAAATGTCCAGTGTGTAACCAAAGCAAGTGAACAATCCACACCCGAACACACTTCTATCCCAAAACCCCTATTTAGATTTTGCTTATGTACATAGAAAGTACATAAGAATATCCACGTCTTCATACTTCAGGTCCTTCTCCTCCAGGAACCAGCTATAAAAGAGTAAGAGATTTTTGCATTAGCGCCATAGAGTTGAGCTTTACAAACCCATACATGGCAGCTCTTGCTTAACAACAAACAGTTTAGGCCATGGAGACTTCATGCTAGACCACAAAAGTGGCTTTTAGACTATTCCCAGCAGAGGAAGTCAGTTATTGCCAGAGATGCCCAAACGAAAAAGGCAGCAGGGAGTAAATCAGCATAGCATCCCCTTGTGGAGGAAGCAAAGAACTGAAGAACAGAAATACAAATGGAAAAACATGAAGAAAAAAAAAAAGGATTAATCACTCCTTTTAATGGTATCTTCTTCATAATCAGCTGAGCACTTCTAAAGAGAAAGAGCTTGACTGCTTTTGGGATCAAAATAAGAAAAACTCTAAAGCATGGACTTCCTGATATAGGAAGATATGTCCCCAAAACTTCCCAAGAGACAGGAGATCTAATGCAGAAATGTGTCTATGTCTTGCTGAACATCCACCAGGTTCTGCTTCAAGGGCAGAACCAGCCTAACTGTATGGTAGGAATTTCACCCCAAACAAGGAGTCAGAACGTATGCTGTCCCTTCAACATGCAGAACAATAACCAAAGCAGAAAAAGGCTTCAAAATTAGCACAGGATGGCACCTGCTCAGACACACAATGCAGAGGTGCAAGACAGGTAAAACAACACAATGGAGGCAATTCCTCATTCATACAGAGCCAACTTAGACTCAAATCTTCCCACTTGAGCCCTCCTTTTCCCACAAAATCAGTAATGCCCTTGTGCTGGAATCCAGGCTTTGTGGCCAGCTACACAGACAAGATACTTGAAACTCCCTGATGTAACAGAACTGCCAGGGAAGTTCAGCTTAAAGAAGTTTGATTGTAATCAATCACCAATTGATTTACAGGCACAGAAAGTCAACACATGCAGCCGTTGATGACTCACCATAGTTATGTTGTTTCCATTTAGCAGAATCTGGTCCAGCTTTGTGATTCTTCTGCCCTCAGGTGTGATCTCACTGAAGGAAATTAGAAACAGTAAGTAAGAACACAGAACCAGGGACAATGGCTTCAGTTTTGACCACAGAAATCTCTGCATTAAGGCGACCATTGCTGGACCTCACAAATAAATAAGCCACACTGTAGCATGATCTTCACAAATGGAGCACCCAGGTACAGAAAGCTAACTGGCATCTAAAAAGGTCTCTTCTACTCAGTATGTGGAGATGTGTATTCACCCTCTAAAGCTTGGCAATTTCTCGAATATGACATATGCTTTGACATATGACATTTACTTTGTTATGACAAAGTAAAAATATTTAAGTTTGCTACCTTGTTGAATCTCTGCATAGGTCTTAAGGAAGTGTAAAATCAAATTAACTACTGGGAAGTTTGCCACACAACTCACGCAAAATTAAGACTAGAAATAGGATTCCCATACAAGCATAAGCCATGCAATAGCTACTCCATGGCATGGCTGCCCTGAACAGATCATTTCATATAGTTTTAAGTCCAAGGTTAATCTAGTCAGCTGGCAAGTATTCCAAATATGCAAAAACATTCTGCTAGCAGACCTCACACAGTATTTTGCCTCAGCGAACCAAGCATTAAACAGCAACAAGAGGCAGAAAACATACTTACAATTCTGTAACATCTTCCAGCACCATATCTGAAAATTCAGTTTCAAGGAAAATAAGATTTTATTTTCCAGATTTTCAAGTGAGAATATTTAATGTTATTTTTATTTTAAACCAAAATGTGATTTTACCTGGAAGTTGAAAATATTAGAATACAACTGATCGATACAAAGAGGTTCTATTCACTGAACTCAAAACTCTCTAGAGCTATAAATTACTTAGGCCAGAGTATAAAGCAGACAGCCTTAAACTTCTATCAAAGGATACTGACAAAGTCATCAAATCCTAAAAGCGTCCCAACAATTTCTTTGTCGCTCTTCATCACGATGTGAATGCGTGAACCGATACACTTGTCCACAAGTTCTGTACATCACAAAAAAACATACGTTCTGCAAAGCAAGTCTTTCGTGCCTTGCAGTTTTTTCGCGTTTATTTACACGAACAGAGACACATTCCGCACACCCTTACGCATTCCCCCTCCATTCTCCCACACTAACCAGCCTGTCCCGACATCCCTACAGCCACCGGCCTTCCTCGGACTCCCACAGCCCACCTCACGCCCCGGACCCCAGCATCCCACACCTATTCCCTACTCCCACCCTTTCCCCGGACCCCCAGCATCCCACACCTATTCCCTACTCCCACCCTTTCCCGGCCGCAGACCGCGATTCCTCCCGGTCCGCGCGCGGGCCCCGCCGCCTGACGCACGCGCTCCCGCCCTCGGCTTCCCGCCCGGCGCGGCCCGGCCCGCGGAGGGGCCCGCACCGCCGCTGCCCCCGAGAGGGACCCCCGGGCCCCGAGCGGGGAACCCGGCGGCCGCCCATCGTTACCGAGCGGCAGGAGCTGGGACGGGTTGGACACCGCGCTCGCCGCCATGTCGGAACCGGCCCTGGCCAATGGCGGCCGCCGCCACCGCCCACACACGGAAAGGGCCGGGCCGGGCCGGCAGCCGCCCTTGCTCCGCCCCGCCCCTCCCCCGCTCCGCCCCGCCCCGCTCGGCTCGGCTCGGCTCGGCTCGGCTCGGCTCGGCTCGGCTCGGCTCGGCTCGGCTCGGCTCGGCTCGGCGCGGCTCGGCTCGGCTCGGCTCGGCTCGGCTCGGCTCGGCTCGGCTCGGCTCGGCGCGGCCCCGCCCCGAGCAGCGCCGGCGGTGTGCCGCCGGTAGCGACGCTCCCCCTCGCAGGGCCGCGGGCTGTGGAGTGCGCGCTGCCATAGCCCGGCGGTTGCAGCATCGCGGAAGCAGTCAGGTTGGAAAAGACCTCTCCGATCACCGAGGCCAACCTGTCGACGAATCCCACCACGTCAACCGAAACACAGCACTGAGGGCCACATCCAGTCTTTCCTTAAGCAACTCCGCGGACACTTACTCTACCACCTGCTTGATAGGGTAGCTACCTTGGGCAGCTTTTCTGTAAAGGAATTCCTGCTAATGTCCAACCTAAACATCTCCGGCACAGCTTGAGGCTGTCCTCTTGTCCTGTCTTGCCACCTGAGAGAAAGAGACCCACCCCTGCCTGTCTACAACCTGCTTTTGGGCAGTTGCAGGGGAGTGATGAGTCCCCTGAGTTTCCTTAACATGAAATACCCCAGCTCCCTCAGCAGCTCCTCAGAGGACTTGAGCTCCAGACCTTTCATCAGCTCTATTGCCCTTCTCTAGACTCACTCCATATCCTTCTTGGAGACAGGGCCCTGATGAAGAATTGTTTGCATCTGGTGGGTTAATACTTTTAATAATTTTGAAGAATGCTTATTCTTCACAACCATTGTCCTATGGAACTGTACAATGTGTTTTCTGTAGGAAGAAGAATTGAAAGGAAACCAGCCCAGTTGTGCCAACTTTTACCAGTTCTAGACTGGCTGACTAGGCTGTCAGCTATGACTTTGGGGTCCCTGACCACCAGGGATCACCAATAAGACACTCAGGACAGAAGAACACATGGAGAGAGGGGAGGGAACATATGTTAATGACTTCAGAGAAATTATTCTCATATTTGTGTTTCTTCTAGGAAAACCTATAAATTTGTATGTAAAATACAGTGTATAAATGAGAGCTTTCTCTGTACTCAGAATGAATGGGATTTTGGAGGAGATATCCCCTCATGCATCCAGCTGAATAAAGAATGCTGGCTTCTTAATGCTACGTAAATGTTAAGGAATTTTTATTATTACTGATTTTTGGTAAGAGGCCCACAGCTGGGCCCAGGACTCAAGGTGTGGCCTCACCAGTGCTGAGCACAGGAGTACAATCACAGCCAGGTGCTTCTGCCCCCGCTGTTTCATGTGCAGATTTTCATTCCCCACACTTGTCCATTGACCCACTGGAGGTGGGTTGTGTGGAAGATATTTAAAGCCTTTCAGTAACTCCATCCCACCACGATTCCCAGGTGGTTTCATCTGCTCCCAGTGGCCCCCGGGGGCCTCCTGGGTGTGGGGAGTGCTGCCTTGGGGCCAGTTAATACTGAGCAGAGCTGCACATGGCGGGCACTGGCTACCACCCTGCATCACAGGAAGCCCCATCCCTGCTCAGAGAAGGAGGTGCTCGTTGGAACTGTGGACACTGGGGTCACTGGCACTCACCCCTTCTCCATCTGGTCCTGTCCTGCTGGGCACAGGCACTGCTGGCATCACAGGAGTTGTGCCAGTGGGAAGGGGCCGTGAAGGCCAGGCAGCATTCCTGTAGGAGCAGAAAAGCACTCAGTGGACATGGGGAGTATTGTGTTGGTGCCGGGGGAGGCAAGAAGGCATTGGCCAGAGCTTTGCAGGGGCAAGTGAGGGCACTGACTGCTTCCTTGCCATGAAACTGTTGGCAAGATGACACTGAATCCATTGATCCTCCATAGCCCAGCTCTTGAGATGGCCACTGCTCTTTGAAGGTAAGCATTTCAGCATCCCTAACTTCTTTCTCCAGACTCCACGCAAGGATGTGCCAATTTTGCCTTGACACCAACATTTAGTTTTACACATGAAAATGAACTGGCATTAGCACTCTAACTTGCTGTCCTTACTTATTGCAATTTTTATTTTCATTTCCCTTCTGGTATTTCCAAGAGGCATTGAACCTCAGCTGTATCCACTTTTTCTGCACTACATGCTCTTCTGTGCCTGTTTGCTTCCCCCAGCTTCTACTTTTAATATTCCTCTGGGAGCCTTCAAATTTTTAGGGACAGAAGCCTCATTTCATTAAGATCAAAGTGCAGCCTTCTCCTCTTGTCCCAGAAGGCTTCCTAGTGGTCCATGGACCTAAGTCCTTGCTCTGTGCATCTCATTTGGGCACTAAGACTCTGGATTTCTGTATATTTGTGTCTTCATACATGGAATTGATAGTGTTTCATAGAATGCAAGCTCCTCATCCTCAGCTACCTGTCTGACAGCTGAAATTTGGCCCCTTCCGTTCACCTGCATCAATGGAACAAAGATAGACCAAAATAACAATTTGTGACCCTGGAGCCTCTCATCTAGATGTTGCACAAAGCCTGCTGCCTTTATGCCCAGAAGCTGGCTGTCATTTGATTTGCCAAGCACAGGTACCCAGGTCTAGTAACAGAATTTTCTGACAGCATCAAGTTGCTCCTTGCTGTTCTTTATGCTCTTTGCTACTTCAAGGTGCACTGCAACCCTTGCTTTCTTACCTAGGAAAATCAGACAGCCAGAGGAAAGCATAAGTTTCAGAGGACTGCTACTGCCCTGCAACTCTTTGGAAGCATTTCTCTCAGCTGCTGCCATTTGGAGAGCTCTCAAGCTGAGAAAACAAGTATCTTCTCCATACAAGCAGCAGATTCTTTTCCCACAGCCATCAATAGGAAACTGTCTCTTGTGAATAATTCCAACTCCTGCAGCGCTGACCTTTGTGTGGGGGGGTGGATATCTGCCTTCTTGAAAGCCTGAATGTGGCGTCTGGGGACAGCTTGTGTTGACTGAACGTCTGCAGTTTTTCTGTTCAGCTAATTTACCTTCTGTTGTCCTGTCCCTTTAGCGCCGCACCTTACCTGGTGCGAACGGCCACAGCACTTTCCCTGTTTGTGGTTCCCAGTGCTGCTTGGTGACTGTCCTTCACTTCTGCCTGGGTCTGGGGAAGATCTGGCCTTGCAGCCTCTACACTGCCTGTACTTACCTGTGTTCTGTGTTCAACAGAAGGTAAATTAGCTGAACAGAAAAACTACACATGTTCAGTCAACACAAGCTGTCCCCAGATGCTGACATCAATGTATACAGTTATTCTGACAGGAAAGGGCAAGGGAGCACATGTGGAACTCAAGGTCAGAGCTACATAAAAACTGTGGAATCCTATCTTTACTCAGAGGGCCTGGTAGAGCACAGGAAGTATCATTTATTGGTCTAGAAAATGTAAAGATATGCTCAGAGTACCCAGCTAGTCAGCTTCAGGAGTTTGCTGTCACATTATGTTATCTCAAAGATCCTTGTTGCATAAGCCATCCAGCAACAATTTTTGTCCTTGCAGGTTTCTCAATGTTGGCAGAAAAATTAGCAGATCATTCTTTTCATCCACTTGCTGTCTTGCAGTACTAATGCTAGAGACCAAAGATTGGGTATTTCTTTCACACCTGAAAGCAGTTTTCAGAAATGAAGATGTGAAGGAAAATCCTGACAGCCAGTCAGCTAAATCAGCCGAACTGGAAGATCAACACACTGAAATTAAACCTTCCAAATCAATGTTTTTTTTGAGGAGCTGCGATTAATGAGCAACCACCTGCTTTGCTTTAAGGCACCCTTGAGGGTGCAGCACTGCCCTCAGACAGGCTGTCCCTGCTGCCTTCTGTCCTTTAGATGGCGTTTCAACCTCTACAACTACAGCTCAAGGCTAGAGCTAGACACAGTTTTGCATCATTATCAATCACCATGGCCTCAAAGATACTCCATATTCCCGCAGGCACTGCCAAAGTGCTGGGAAATAAACTGCTGCACCTCCCTTCTCCCTCTCCCTCTTCCCTGGCCTCCATGTGCCTTCACTCCCACTTCCTAGAGGTTTAATCCCTGATACCAGCCATGCAGGCCTGGTGGGCTGAAAGCAAAAACAAGAACAAAACTGAGGGTTATTAGGTTTCACAGGGTGAGTGGGTCGGTTGCTGTGCTGTCCTGGAAGTTTGAGATGGAGTTGAGACAGTCTTGCTCCGTAGCCCGACTCAAGTATTGCCTTGGAGTTATTTCCATAAACTCAATGAGGAACTTGAGACAGAAAGATTTGCCCTCCTCAGATCCTCTTCCTAGTCTGCAGAATGGGGAAAAAAGAACCTTTCTTGCTCCAAATCCACATAAAAGGAGCTAGTGTTTATCATATGGAAAGGAATACCCATTCAAATGTACCTGTTTCTTCTGCCCATCTTGTACCTCTGTCTGGGTATCCATTTCTGGTTGAAAACAAAGATTGTGAAGGGCTCTGAAGGATAGCCATGAAAAGTTTGAAAGCATGGAGTTGCCAATCTATGTGCAGAGCTGTGATGGGTCTGCTGTTTCCAGCACAGCGTCTTAACAGTGACCTAAGTGAGCAAGTCTGGGGTGCAATGGCTCTGGGTATTTCCAAATTTCATTCTTTCAACTTTATTTTCCATCACTGACCTTTGTTTCAGATCTGCTAAGGCTTTTCCAGTGGACTACTGTTTGGGGAATCTTCATTGAGATTTGTGAGCTTGTATTTTAATGACAGGCCACTTGCTTGCCATTTGAGTTCTAAAGGATGTGGTAGTGGCTGGAGGATGTTCTTTGAGCCCTTCCTGCATAAATGCTCATTTAATGGCTGATGCATCTGAAAGACATAAGATTTAGTGATCCAAATCATCCCTGTTTTTATCTTGCCATATTCCTAGGAGTTCAGTGGAAGTGGATGGTGCTGTGTGCCATGAAATGCATAGATCTCGAGAGGAGGGAGTAGGGCCTCAAGAGGAGAAGGCATATCCAGTCAGCTTAAATGCCAGGCTAGCCCCACTCTCCAGGGGCTTTTGTTACAACTTCAGAGCTACTTTCAGTCTAAGCCTATTGGGAATTTAGGCTGTATCAGTATGCACCAAAGTATGACAAAGATGAAGGGATTTATCTTTATCACTGTTTGAGTATGGTAGAAGCCCATCAGAGCTTTCCCTATCCAAACATCCAGTACAGTGTTTGGTCTGCCAGTCAGGCAGGAATATAGTTTCTGCAGTGATTTCAGATGTTGAAATTCTCACATGATAGCAAGACACCTCAAGACTGTCTGAATGTCTTTCTGATCCTGCATTTCTGAATGCCTTCTGATCCTGAGCCTGGTACCTATCACCCACAGACACTGTTTTTCTGTGCACAGAGCCCCGGCTGGGCAGGGCACGGCGCCCACTGCGCTGCGGGCTCTTTCTGTGCCACAGCTGGGCACACCCGGGGACAGGGTGTGGCCCCTTGAGGGCAAACCGAGGGGTTGTGGGGGCTGCATTGCTCTGCACACACCCAGGCCACCTGTGGCACAGAGATTTGGGCCTCAAAAAGGTAAACCAGAGGGAACAGCTGGAAAAGATTTAATTTTCACCTTTCAATACAAGTGACTACAATGAAAGTTGCCCAGCAGGGCCCGATGCCCACTGCCAGCTCAGTGTGAGAAAGGAAGCGTTACTTTATTTCAATTCTGGGTGCATGGGGAATCACTTTTCTAAGGCGCTCGCTCAGATATCTCACCTACTAGTTTGTAACCGTGGAAGTAAGACACACTCATTACTTTGCTGAAATTCACAGGCTCAACATTCCCCCCAAAATTACCTGACGTATTTCAAAGACTTCTCAGAAGTTATTGACAGGAGAGCAGAGGTCTCTTGAGGGTCTCTGCTGGTCATTTGGGGAACATCCCATTCCTCAAATTTCCTCTGATGGTCAAGAGCCTCCTCATACCACTTGCTTCCCCTGAATGCATTCCAGCTACCTTCTTAGAAGGACCATGCTCTTTATTCTCAAGGCCAAAATAGCCACTTGCACACATTCATCACTGCACTGAAGGAAAAGAGGGCTCAACACTGTCTGTTAAAGCTAAAGGAATTCATTATTTGTTACAGTTAAACATTTTCTCAATACCTTCCTTCTTTGGGAATTGCACACAAGCATTTTGTCAATGCACCTTGGAAATGCTTTTGCAGACTGAAACAACTTTGTGTCTTTCCTTCAGAAATTAAAAATGAAAACACAAATTACCTACCTCCCAGCATCAGCCAAGATCTGCAATTAAGCCGCTCCCTAGGGAATAGAAGGAACACATGCTCTAGGACTGTGCTTGGGACACACCTCACCTTAGGGTTTGTTCACAGACCCCTCAAACAGGGTTTTTTGGGGCACGGTCTTGCAAAAATCAGACCCAGCCCAAGCAGTGTCTGAGCATATGTGCCAATTCTGCAGTTTCCCTTTGTCTCACTGAGCAGCTCCAGGGAATGCAAAACACTGCTGTGATGAGGCACAGTCTTCACGGTTTTATCCTTCTTTACCAGGCTTTGGAGCCTGGAATCAGAGACTTCCACTGTCCATGAAACTGTACAAAATCCTTGATGATCTTGTCAATCTTAGAATGTAAATTCCTGTATTGAAGTCATCCTTGTAGTGCTGGTATGGCTCAAAGGAGACTATGACTGTATTTTCGCATGGGAAAAAATAGTTCTTTTTTCTATAAATGGACTCTAAGAGAACATTCTAATGTGTTTCTCTTCCACAAAGCACATGTGTAATTTTACACCAAGCATTTCATATCCCTAGTAAATCTGTTCTCTCCCTTTTCTCACAGTCTATGACTCTTGGCTGACAGGGACAAGCTATAGTCTCTTACTGCTTAGTTCTGTTTGACTCGAGGTGGAAGTATTGACATCTCACCTGCCAACAGCGAAGATTTCCAGCAAACGACTGGAAGCAACGAGCCCCATTGTCAGTGTGAGGCACGGGAATTATCCCTACCAGAGATGCTGCAGGTTGGGCATGTCCTGAAGATGGTGCAGGAGAAGATCACTCAGTGGGTGGAGGTAGAACATTTGAACAAGTGTGTCTGCAGCCCTTGGAGGGAAAGGAATCCTTGGGAGAAAGTGGAGTGGTCATTGTGGCAGTCGTCCTTCAGAAAACCCATGAAAATTGAACATGAATCCGGCCGTTAACTCAAGTAAAGCCAGCCTTTAGTTTTGACCCATCCAGTTTGAGAATTGGACATCCAAATAATTCATTTTAAGAGCTCTGCATGTGGCTGACAACATCTTCCTAAGGGCTTGCATTTTGAAAAGTAATCTCAAAGTAATCTCAGCCAGCCACCTTTCTGGCACAAACTCATTACTCGTCTCAGATCTGCACAGGCTCTGTTACTGAACCTGCTGGAGCAGCAGTATTATATAAAGGAGCCTTTGTTCCCCAGCCTGAGAAGAGGAGCCTGGGCAGTTTGTTCATCTCCAGCACTGACCCAGCTGCTGCTCAGCAGCAGGACACTGAGGAGAAATACTTGCAGCTACTGAGTAGGTCTTGTGTATCTCTTGTCTGAGGAACAGTGTGTTGTGTGCATGTGTCAGCCTAGCTGTACCAAATGTTCCTCCTTGGTTTGGCATCACAGGGACATACAGGACTCCCCACAGGAGCTGCTGTAGAAAATCACTCTGTGTGCTGGCCATCTGTGCTGCAGAGCTGTCTGTCTGGTTGTTGTTACCCAGCCAGCCACAAAGGGTTTAGAGACCAGACAGTGGGGCTGCCTTTTATCTTCTGGAAGCTGCTTTAAAGTGAGCATCTTGCATTTTGTTTCCTCAGGAAAACAGTGAACATGAGTTCTGCAGTAAAGACACAAGAAGCACAGACTGGTGCCAGCCTGCAAATTGCACTTGGGACAGTCTTTGTCCTTCTCAGCTGCCAGAAGGAAGGTGAGGAGGGCAGCGGTTCCTTTGAGAGAAGGACGCTCTCACCGCTCTCATTGCTGAAACAAAGGTGGTGCCTTAGAGCATCTCACTGCTCTTTGGGGCTACAGCTTCAGAGCTGAATTCTCATTTCTGGCTGCCAGCAAATACATCTGAATGTTCCTGGTAGTTCCTTAGCCACCTGCAGTGCTGCACTTGGCAACTGCATGTAGGGAGAGATCTGCAAGGCATCCCTAAAAGCCCTAAGCCCTGCTTATAGCCCAGGATGCATCCATAGAGTCCCAAGGCATGGATTACTTCTGAATCCCAGACAGAGCAGCAGAGAATGTGGTCAGAGCTTTGTGGGTTATAGTTAAGACATCTTATTTATAGAGTGGACAACGCAAAACATCAGTGGCCATGTGTCCTGTAACTGGTTCCCAAAGAAGCAGAGAAATGGGCTGTTGGAATGTCAGTTCCTAATTACTGCAATGTCTAATCACAAGGCACTTTGGCTCAGCTCAGCTGTGTCATTGCAAAATCACTCACTCCATGTGCTCTCTGGTCTTATGCCACCAACTTCACAAGTTTCTGATTTCCAACGTCATTTTAGGTGGCCATAAAGAAAATAAATCTCCTTGGACTGAGGAAGAAGAAACTAAAAGTCAATGAACTCATGGTCATGAAGAAGAATAGGAATCCCAACCTGGTGAACTGTTAAGACTGGTGAGTTATTGTGCTTTTGTCCCATGACTCTTTGTTTACATGCTGCAAACACGTAAGGTAAAAACCCACTTTGATCACTGGCAGAAAATAGAGATGGTTATTATTAGTAAATTATTCTTGTTCTGCTCATTCCTCAGTGCATGCGCATAGAGTGCATCTTGTCTGCATGAGTCTTCCCTGGCACACGTAGTTTAAAAATTGTTCAGAAACGTGGATCTAGTAAATCAATAGCTTGTAAGTTCACTGTCACCCTGTTGCTTTGGGGCTTGATTTATTTCAAGTGTCTTCTTACATGTGCATAAACCAGCAAGGATGTCCCTTGGATTGTGTCCTATTGGGGTACAGGGTGGTCCCCAACAATACTTTCTAGAGTTCGCAGATATCAGGGCAAAAGTGGCAAAATAAAAGAAGAGTGGTACGACAGCCACGACTTAGCAATATAAAACACTTTAATAATACTGAAAGTAAATGTGGGATGAGGCCCAAAAATCGGAATACAGTGACCAAGCTGATAAGGTCTCTTCAGGAGCCAGTGGTTGAAGACAGAGATACAGGGAAGTCCAGGGTATAAATATGGGGCAAGAGAGAGGGTGGAATGAGGTTACGCTCTAATGGGTATAGGGGAAAGTGCTGCAGAGGTGGAGTAAGGGAAGGCAGGGTTCAATGGGGTAGGCTGGGTGGAACACTGCACCAACTGAGGGCCAGTGGGAAACAGGAAAGGGAGAACTTTCTAGGAGCTGAAAGTGGTGTTAATTAGCCGGAAAATGAGGGTTAAGAATATGCATGAGGTATTAACATAGGCAATCGCATAACTCTTTGGAACCTTTTTTCTGGGATCACCACAACTTAAACAAATGCCTCTCAAGGTTTTGGGTTGAGGTAGAATTCATCTTCAGTGATGGTTGCTTGATCTGGAATGCTGGTCAGGCTGACTCCGACAGTGTCCCCACTTTTCCATTGCTGTGCATGCCAGGGACACTAGATGCTTTTTTTTTCCAGAAACACACAGTGTGACACTGTTACTAAACTGCATTTTTTCACTGTCTGGCCTTCTTACACATCTCTTTCAGAGATGTGTCATTCTCCTTGAGGCTGCACAGACTGCAAACACTACACAGCCTAGAGGGAATGTCTATTCCTTGTATTCTGTCCTCATCACCAAGAGACCCGGGAACAACCATCAACCCTTGTCCTATCCAAACAGCAACGTAGCCATGCACGTTCATATCCATGCCCTTGTTTCCTTCTTTCAGCTACCTTGTGGATGAGGAACTCTGGCTGGTTATGGAGTACATGGATGGAGGCACTCTGAGCCATGTCATCAGCAAGACCTTCCTGTCTGAAGATGAGATGGCAGCTGTCAGTTGGGAGGTCAGGGATCCCACAGGTGCTTCTGAGGGCCTGGACAGGATTGGGAAACTAGGGCTCTGGGAAAGTGGGACTCAGAACTGGGAAGATTTCATGTGCCAAGCTTTGTTTCTGTGTTGCTGGTGTGCTACGTAGAAGCAGGAGCATCTCAAGTGAATTGTCTGCCAGTGCCCCAGAATTCACTCTTCTCTATTCTTGTACTCTTATCTCCTGCTGTTGTATTCCCAGTCCATCTCTTGTATTTTGTTTGCTGTTCTCCATGCTGCCTCTTTAAATGTTTGTGTCGAGCTTGTCTGCGCTGCATTCCTTGCCTGTAAAAGCAAAGGTGCTGGTGGCAGGATTTGAAACAAACAGCGAAGAAAAAAGAGAGGCTCTTTACTCACACTTCTCAGCTGAATAGATAGTAGTGCACAACTATGCTATTTGTTTCTGAGCACATCCACTGCAGGAGCAGTCATCCTGGCTGGTCTGCAGGGGACATTTGCTCCACAGCCAGTTTAGAATTCTAGAGTAGGATTGTAGAGTAGGATTCTAGAGTAGGATTGTGGAGTAGGATTGTAGAGGATTGTAGAGTAGGATTGCAGAGAAGGATTATAGACTAGGATTGTAAATAAATACATTTTCTGAAACCTCAACTCATCTGGAAATTCTTTCCTTTCTCACATTGTATCAGAGACTGAAATGTTATCATTTTGACTTAAACATTTTCTTGAATGATTTTTAGAACTATAATACACAAAGCACAAGCTTAGCACCTTTGGGGAGGAGACAAGAGCCACAAGGCTATCAGCTGCCAGGCTGGCGCAGAGCCTCGCACCAAAGGGTGGGCAGAGAGAAGCTTTGGGTGAGTGTTGGTAGCCTCTGGTGAGAGGCTCAGTGAGCACCACTCTCCGATGTGCAGACCAGCCTTGCTGGGGGTCCTTCACCCGGGAAAGCTTATCCACAGCAGAGGGTGACACAGCCCATGTCACCAGCTGACATGAAGTTGGTGCATCAAGGATCTCCATTTCTTGCTTGCTTCTAATTTTTACTGTTTCAAATTTCGGGTGACTTTTTTAAAAAATTATATTTCAATCTCAACATTTGAGTAAAATTTGTCTGCAGTGATCTTTTCTTTACCCTTTAGGCTGCAGTACATCTGAGTCAGTGCCATCACAACTGAACTGTTCTTGTGAGTTGTGGTGTGAAAATGCTCAAATAGTTGTGGCTGTTTCAGTTCGAACCAGCAGTAACGCCAATTTCATGTAGTGGTTTTAGTTTACCGATTTAAAATTTCCAGCCAAAGCACCAATTGTGGTGGGTCTAGTGCTGACAACATCGCCAGTGCATCCACTAGAATTGTCTACTAATTTCCTGCTGTGAGGTAGAGTTAGGAGGGAAGGCAAAGCAGACTCAGAGGTACAAAGGAAATGGTATAAATGAAAACTTTATTAACAGAAACTAAAGAAAATAATAAGAACAATCACAGCCTTTGCACAGCTGAATTTATGGGCCATGTCAAACTTACGGGGTGCTATTTTTAAGGATGAAACTGTTTGAGTAAATATTTTCTTCATCTAAATTGGAGATCATCTCCATATCATGGAACATAGGTAATTTTCTTCTTCCCTGGGGGCAAAGGATCTTCATCACTTCTCTCTCTCTGTTCAAAATTCTCTTGGGATCACAGCTACTTCAACATCTGCTAACTTCAGCACTGGTGCTTCTGCTCATGGCTGTGGTGAGAAGGCTTCATCTGCCCAAAACGCATTTCACGAGTTACACAGGAAAAAGTGTCTGATATATCAATCATATCCTCTCCATAGCTTACAAGAGAATTTCAGTCCAAGAGTGAGGCATCTCCTCAATCCCTCCCATCTTGGGACTTCTATTTCACTGACCTTGGTGTCTTCATGTTGTTTCTGTGTTTTCACTCTGTCACTTTTCTCTCACTCGAGAGAGAATTGAAGGTCTGCCAGCCTCATCTGTGCAGTGAAAGAGTTCATATTTTGCCCGAGGCCTGCAGAGGGCCATGAGGTCGCAGCCGGTCCGGCCGGAGCTGTTTAATGGAGGGTTCTTGGGCAGCCGTGCTGGGGAGGCCAGGATCTCAGCAGCCAGGCCGGCGCTGGGCACATCCGCGGGGCGATGGCTGCCCTGCCCTGCCCTGCCCGGCGGTTTCTGGTGACACTCAGCAGCAGCAGCATCGCAGCCCAGCCGCGGGCCCGCTCTGGCCATGCTGAGGGCAGGGGGACCCGGCTGTGCCGGGACGGGCCCGGCGAGATGCTGAGAAGGGGCCCGGCCCTGCGGCAGAGCCACCGGCCAGCCCGGCCGGCCCAGGCCCGCCAGAGGGCAGAGCCGCCCGGCCGGGCTGGCACCTGTGCTCAGGGCGGAGGAGAGAGAGCTCCCCGGGCTTGGTTCCATGGAAATGTGTGTTCACAGAGCGGCATCTGACCTTTTCCTTGCTGTGACAATGTGTCAACACTAAAAATCAGCCACTGCTTGGCTTTTGTCAGTCTAAAGGAAGTTGCCTATAGGAAAAGTTCTTACAAGGAATTATTTGCATAACTGATTCATTTCCTTCCTTGCAAAACAAATAAACAAACAAAAACAAAACACAAAAACCGCAAACCAGCACATAAATTTAGGTGGGTTTTGCAAGTGCCTGTTGTAAAAATCCCCAGTATAATATAGTGCTGGTTTACAGATGAATCCTGTGAAAAGCAAATTTGAGATGTCTTTCAAGAGATGCTCGTAAGCAAGAGATTTGCAGTCTTTACTTTGACAAGATCTGTAGAGTTTTTTGGGAAGTGGGTAAATGGTGTTCTGCTGGTGAATCACAGGAATCCTTTACAGTCCATCAGTGAGGCGTGACCCTGCTGGATCAACATCTACCCTGAGATGTAATGGTCATTTAATGATTGGCATTTTGCAGCAGTTTTTGTATGTCACATTAAAATATCTATGCAGGGGCTTGATAGCTTGCCGAACAGAGTTAGTAGAAGAAACAACAATTGATGAATTCCAAGCATATCCAAAGCAAGGAAGAAGACATGACCATTGGCAGGGAAACTGGTTTCAAAAGATACATGAAGAATTTTTTTTAGTTAGACTACATGCATAAATAAATGTGTATATGTGCGTTATTAAAGTTTTGCAAAAATTTGCCAGATATATTGACGCTAGTTGCTTTGCACCAATGAATATAATAAGCTATTGTGATGTAGTCAATTACTTAAGATCACGCTTTGTTAAGAGTGTATAAAGTGGAGAAGACGCAGAATAAAGAGGATGAAGACACCACTCTTCTTCTGCTCAAGTGTGTGTGTGTGTTAACGTCACATCTGACCCAATAGTGACAACTGCCCCACCTGGTTTTACCAGATGAAGATAGAATACATATCCTCATTTGCATCCTGCATTGCAACCCAAGACACTTGTTAATTTAAGATCTTTGCCTTGAGTGGTCGAAGGTAGAAGATTGGACAACCCCATCCCCAAATCACCTTGTTTTGGAGGGTTACAGAGGAATGCATATGGGCTGCTCTAAGCTGTCAGCTGAAGTATTGGCAAGTATTTTGTAAAACACATTTACAAGTGATGGAGACAAGATACTTCAGCAGGTTTGAAAGAGAAATTGTTTGAATGTATCCCTATGCAAACTCTGTTTCATAGTTCTCTCAAAAATACTCTGTCACAACCAGTCTTTCTAGAGAGACACAGATGTTGATTCCTGCTCAGACCTATGGGGACTTTGAAGTCCACTCTTTTTCCTAAGTTTCCTGTTGTCAATATATTCGGCTGACAGGGTAGAAGTGTGGCCTGCAATGCCATAACCATTTTCTGCGAAAGAATAGAAAAATTACTGAGGGAGGACAATATTTGGGTACACTCCAGTGGGGCTGTGAAGGTCCCTTTCATCCTTGAAGAATATTTTAGAATTGCCTCAATTTTCTCCATGGTAACAATGATAAGCCACTGTACTGGACATATTTTGGGTTGTTCTGCGATTGAACACCTGAACTGTTGCTGCCTTTCTGTTCTCCTTCAAGTGAAGTTCAAGAAAATGTCATCTCTTAATCCCTGAGACTTGGGTCCTTTCGTGCCTGGGGCAGGGGGTGCTCCTACACCTCTGCAGGGCAGCAGCACAAGGAACTCTGCCATGGGGACCATGGGGTGAATTCTGCTGGGGTGCCTGCCCTTGGCCTCGTGCCTGCTGCTGCTTGGCAGAGAATACAAGAGTGCTGCTGTCAAGAGTGGGCTGAGACTGAGGATTTTTCATGGTTACCCCTTCATGACTTATCTTTCTTTTCATGGCAATTCTTCTAACTTATTCTTCTACACAGCATAAAGAAGTCATATTTTCATGCTTTTACAAGTGTAAGCTTCAAATTCCCAGTTGACTCTATTTTCCACTCTAGTTCCTCGTGCATTGGGGCTGATTTCCCTCTGGCAAGCTGGGTCAATTCTTTTGTCTTCTCTGACTCTGATTTGTTCTCTCAGCCTTTCTGCTGCGGTGCGACCTCCATGGTCTAAGTAGGTCCCATGTAACTGGGAGTGTTTTGCATTGATTTTGTACAGTTTCAGCTATGAAATGACAATCTTTATCTGATGACATTCCAAATGGGATCCCTAACCTGGGTATTATTTCTTGTATTATTACTTGAGGTACTTCTCTAACTTTGTTGGTATGAAAAGAGAGAGCCTCTGGCCACACAGAAAATGGGTCTACTAAACCTAATATGTACTTATATCCTTTGTGTTGAGGTAACTCTGAAAAATCTCCTTGGTATTAATCTCCTGCATTATTTTCTTTTTTTTGCAATCACTAATGGCAGTCTTTTGTAAAATGGTGCATTGTTCTGTACTCAGATTTTATATTTCACTTGTCACAGTCCCTGTCAGCCTAATGCTAAGTAGCTGCCTTTCCTAAATGTCTATGGAATCCTCAACACCCCAATTAGTTTATTTACTTTTGTCTTCTATAACTTGTTTCATTATTGCTTGAGGCTCTCTAAATTCTTGATTTGTTGTTAACCACCACCCTTCATGACCATATCAGACATTAAAGGATTTTGCTAACTGATTGTTTTCATCAGAGTGTTTTGTGACTGATTTGGAAAGGTTCACAGCTTTGGATAGAACTGGCAACAAGATGCTTTGTCCTGCCACCTCTCTCTATCAGTTTTGTCTGCCACTTGGTTTCTGGTATTGCTAGGTGTTTGTCTGCACTGGTGAGCTTTGCAGTGCATTACTGCCAGAATTTATCAAGAAGGAATCAGGCATTGATTTGAAGCCCTGGGAGACATTTGTTCACTTGGGGTAAATCTAAATGTTCTTCCCACATTCCTTAGTGTTGTTACGTTAATTGGTTGAACTTTTCTTTCCCTCTTGGGTACTCGTTCCCCTTATATGGTCATAGTTCCACAAAGTTCTCCCCCCAGGAGTATATTATTTCACACCCCTCCTTGTTTCGGTCCTCAGAGTTTGTCCCCATACAGTGTTTGGTTCCTGGGCACTGTCCCTGTTTTATTTTCCATTACAGTTCCTTACTTTTCAGCCAATTCTGGTGTTCCCACTCTTTTATTTATTTGCCACTTAAACCCTCAATATTCCGAACCCAAAACTTGTGTTGCAGCCACCCTCAGCACAAGTGGCACCCAAATGTGGGCCCTCATACTGAGGGACCTGTGAGGATCAGGTCAGCTGGGTGAGTTGATGGGCAGGCCAGAGCTCCCTGGATTGTGTTTGTGCCCACAGGCAAGTGGTGAAGTCATTGACAAAGAGGGACCTCGAGAGGCTAGGACGGCAACAGTTACCCTGCAAAAGAGTAAAGGGGATGTGGTGAAAGCGCAGGACATTCATAGTCCATTTTGTCACCGTTTTGTAAAATTCACACCCAAGTCCCATAATTGATTTGGGGCGTTATGGTGGCTGTTCCCCTCAAGGAGGAGAGAGAGAAAAATGGGTGGCCAAATGTCCACGGTAGAAATGCCAATGAAATCTGCAACATCAATTTTTGGGAGTTAAATTGTATCATCTGCCAGTTAAGAGGGACCCCATTGCACCCCGCATGCTACCCATTTTCCATGTCATCCTCGAGACCCTCCACCAGCAAGCAGAGTCTTGATTACCTGATCCGTTGGTCTCTGCTTACCCAAACCTTCCCCTCTCACGCCTTCCACGATGGTCCAAGAAGGCTCTGGCCACGCCACCTTGGAGCATCATTCCCCTGATACGCAAGATGGAAGGAACCACAATCTGGCTCGGAAGCCCAACTGTCCTCCTGCCATCCTGGCTCCTCCAGAGCCTGTCCCCACCACCTTTTCTTCTGCCCTGAACCAACCTCCAGACATCACCCCCTCCACTGCAGGTCACGCCCCCTCTATCAATCAATCATTCTACCTCCACCCTGGGCCACACCTCTGGAACTCCACCCCAGAAGTTTGCCCTCTTAGATCAAAACCCTTCCTCCTCACCACTGCATAAAATGGCAGCACCTTTTACTTCACCCTCTGGCAATCAACCAGCCCCCATGGTCAAAGACAATAAGCCTTGCTGTCATCCTGTGACTAACACCAATGTCATTGCTCCCAATGTCATTGCTTCCCTTTTCTCTTGGAAGAGGATTCTAATTCTGCAGATATTGAAGGATTGTTGTCTCACCTCTAAACCCTTGAGAACTCCTGGGGCACGATCAGGAAAACTGGAGTCAAGGAAGGAGACTGGCAGATGGTGTGCAAGATTGTTGTGACTCCAGTACGCTATGAGAGAAGAGGGGAGAACGTGAGGTTTGAGCCAATGTCTTACGGGGAAATGAAGGAGCTGTGTAGGGCAGCAAAGGACCATGGCCAGGACTTGCTCTCTTTTAACAATCTAGTAAGGACTACATTCACCACTCCTGTCTTAACCCCTCATGATTTAAAATACATTATGACTATGCTTTTATCACCCACCAAATATACTTTGTGGGAAAGGGAAGGAGAATGTATGGTAAAGGAAGTAATAGCAGACAACATCCTCCTTGCTGCCAAGGTCAACTCAGCATTGGATACAGCACTGGTAGACACCATCGGAGCCATCCAAAATGCAGGATTTACCATTTCTGAGGAACATGTACAAAGAGCTCGCCCAGGGAAATATTTGGGAAAGTGGATCTTGGCACAAACCATGCAGCCACATTTGCGACTCAGTGAAAACCCTTGGACCTTGCATGACATGCAAAAACTTCTTGGGACCATTAACTGGGTAAGAGCCCTGTTGGGGACTTCAAATGAAGACTTGGATCCTCTGTGCTAATGCCTGTCCCGAATAGGAAGAGTCCAGCAACTGTGAAAAGGTCCTGCACATTCACAGCAGCCTCAGTAACTGTGCTTTCACACCCTTTGCAGAAAAGTGTGCTTGTGAATTATCAGCCAGTCTGATAAGTATTTCAAGGGTTCTGCAATCAATTGATTAATCGATCAATCAATATTTTTAAGGTTTAAACAAAAAGAAATTAGAGTAAGAATTTGAAGCAGTCACTTTACGACATCTTACGTATATCCCAAATGAATTTTTGCATTAGAATTTTTGAGGAGACAAACTCCTCACAAACTAGGACAGCTGTCTTTTCTCTGTAGAGAAACACCTGACAAGTAATGTTACAACACAATCAACAATTCATGTTTTCTTTGCAGGTCACATTAAACACAGCCTAAATATATATATATATATGAAAATCATTGTAAGCAGAGTTCTTAAGTTACAAACTGCAGCAAAGGCCTGTTGTACTTGTCTATGGAGATGTCTTACCTCATGACTCATTCTGCAAGCTGCAATAAACAGCTGAATGCTGTCAAGAACTCCAAGTCATTCCTCTTACCATCCTGAATGGAGGGGCAAAAGTAGCACTAAATAATATAAACAACTCTTCAGTTCTATCAAAACTTAACCCTTAAAGTTTTCATTTTGTGTCTTCCAGAGGAAGCAGATGTACCAAACACACAGGAAGACATGATTTTAGACAGTGCTGTTTGGTCTGGTGTGGTCAAGAACTGCTTTCCTCAGGAACTGATGGATAATCCCTCTCTAAGCCTCAAAAACTGCCGAACAAGTAAAGCCTGAATGGACAAACTTGCATTTCATGTGGTAGATTGTAATCCTGACATACTCTGAGTAGTGTTGAATAAGGCAGGTAAAGAATACTGGAAAAACATCCTCTCCTGACTTGATCTGTGATTTGCAGGTAAGAAAGAAAGTCAGTTTTCCCAAGAGAAAAAGAATGTTTGCATTGAGGAATTCCCTAGACCTGCCTGAGAAGGTTGCACTTCAGAGAAGGCAATGAAGCATTATATGGATCAAAAAGAAACTTAGCTGAGAGTTGAGAATAAAAATGCAGAAACACATATTACAAATATTAACCCATTTTATACACTTAATGGCTATGACTCAGTAACTTTTAAATCAAGTTGTACTAGTTTTCATGTATTTTTAAGTAAGACTGTAGAAATAATGTAAAGAAAAGCGTGAGGTACAGTTAATACTGTCTAAAGAGTGATGTTAAATGCAGGCAGAATCAAAGAGCATCAAACCCCATGTCAAGCATTTTCTGAAGCAATCTGAAGTCTACTGATTAGTCACTGACTGAAAGGGAGACCAGAAAAACCAGAACAAATGTAAAAAAGACAGGACTGGTATAGGAGAAGTGGGATAAGGAACAGAGAGCACAGTTGGTTGAGATATTCTGGCCTTGGTAGGGTACAGACTGTGGAATAAGAAACCACAGCTATGAAGGAAAGAGCTTCATGTGCAGCTATCAATCTTTATGGAACTATGTGGTTTTGTAAGGTTACCAAGTAATGCAAACAATAGGCTGATTCTGTAACTAGGAGGAAATTCTGCCTTGGGGATGTGACTGCTTGAGAGCTGTAACTGCTTGAGGATGCAACAGTATATAAGGCTGAGCTGTGAGAACAATAAATTAATTCGGTGACTTCAGTGACTTCACTGAGTTCAATGACTTCAATCACCTCAACTCTGATTTCCACTCTGACTTCAACTACAACTTCTTTTTGTTCAGGGCCTTGGCTTCTTGCTTGGATTACTTTCTGCACTCCTCCTTTGAAGTCCCGTCTCTCAGTCATGTGGCAGACTGGTGTCCTAGGTTACAATGTGAAGATATGCCCAAAGGGATGTATTCTATCTCCATCTGCTGTAACCAGGTGGGGCAGTGATTCTTATCTCTGTGGGAGATATCCTCATCTGTTAAAGCCAGATGGGACAATGTTCTTTATCTTTCCGTCCAGGAACATGTCTTCTGTTAACGGGCCACTGAGTCCCATTGCATGACTGATAAAATTACATCACCCCATTGTGAGATGCTCCACCCATGGGGAGGAGCTAAGCCTTTCCTACCTAGATAAAAACTGAAATTTGAAACACCAAAGCTGCCCTTACCCACTGGTTTCCAGAGGACAAGAGCTACCAGGACCACTGCCAGGATTTCTACAGGATCACTGCTTCGGGAAAACCACTGCATCCGGACTGCTACCACCACCCTAACTAGCACAGTGTCAGGTTGTATTCTGACTCTGTGGTTTTTCTTTTGTACGTACTATTGCATGTATTTTCTTTTTTCTTTCTTTCTTTTTTTTTGTAATTTTTTTTCCCTTTTAAATTGTACTTCTTACTTGGAGTCTCTCACTGGTTTTGATTTCAAAATCATTACAACTGGCTATCACATCTTTAATAAATATCCAGGCATAAGTGCCTTGTATTAAAAAGTTTGTTCAGGTCAGTAGAAAGACTCTTGCTGACTGCAGTGGGTTACAAACTGCATGCTTTGGGAAAAGATCCAAGAGAAAACATTAAACTGATCAGCATATCCTTTGTATTCAGTCTCTGTTTTCTCTAATAAATATGAGACACATGCTTATAAATCACACCCATTCCTCTGTTCTCTATAAGTCTTGGTTTGGTATTTCACACTGCCCTTAACAGTGGATTTGCTTTGGGCAAAGCAATTTTCTATTCTTCTAGCAGTCATACGAGTAGGGACAAAAGTGTTGACAGCTCGCAGTAAAAAGTCAGAAAGTACATTTGTGGGGGTTTTTTTGTTTTTTATTGCTACATCACATATATATGTGAACCTCTCCTAATGTGAGTTTCACTATCATCAATCATACATTCCAGATATCACAATGATTCAGCAAAGGGATTAATTTGTTTCAAAAGTCAGACTCCCAAAGTTAGTGCTCTTCATGAAGTTGCGTTCCCACCAACGGAGACCTCAAGAAAGGTTCTTGGATTTATCCTTGGACATAACAACAGAAGTGCCAGCTGAGCACCTCTGCAGCTCCCGACATCTCCTGCAGCCCCTTATGCCTCAGTGCTGAGCTAGATTTATTTACATATATATATATATATATGAAAATGTAAACAAGATGAGAGTACATTCAACCTCAGCAGCTCATCTCCTGTGGCCAAGACACCTGCCCTGCAGCCCATGTCTGGAGGGGCTGCAGGTGTGAATGGGAGACCCATTTCCTTCTGGAGCAGCAAATGAGGCACAGCAGATCCCACAGGATAGATTACATGGATCAAGATGCCCATTTTAAGGCACTTGAACCAAGGATGAGATCTCCAGCAGCCCTACAGGCAGTTTGGACACCCAGCTCCCCTGGAGGGACAGGTGCATGGGACAATAAAGTACAGCCCTAAGTTATTAACTATCTAACTCTAATGCACCTCATTTTCACCTGGGGTAACAAGGAATGCAAAGAACATGCATTCCTACTAGAGAAACTTTATGTAGCTGCCTAAGAGTGTTTGATAGCATTTTTAAAGGTAGATAATGCCAGCCAGGGGTTTATGTACAGAATCACGAACGGGACGGGACAGCTGTGGAACGTCTCGAGCTGCTTGAATATTATTTTTTCCTCCAAGCATCAGTCTCATTACATGGATGGGACAGCGGGAAGATGCCAGCAGCTCACATCCTCAGCAGCAGCCGCAGAACGTCATGTTACAACGCACTTTGAAACCTTTTTGACCAATCACAAAAAGCAAAAGCATATTGATGGTAGTTCCATCCAACCACTGTAAGTACATGTACCTTTGGATAAAACAATGCTTGCTTATTTCCAATATAATACCTATTTGTAAGCCTTAAAATACAATGCAAAGAGCTCCATTATTGAGTTTGGGCCTTCCTAATATCTTGCTAGATAGACTTTTCTGCATCTTAGAATTGTTCTAGCCAAGTGTTAATAAACAGATCATTGTTCTATTTGTCCTTGCTTTCTACATCTCATAGAACTTTTCTGCTGACATGCCTTATGTTTTCTGCAAAGCTCTAATTGCAGATTGCTGTCTCTGAGGTCTGCTTTTTTGCAGCTTTTCCAAACCCCTCTGATTTTAAGGATTCCCGCAGGAGATGTCATTTTTAATTTTCCTGTCCAAAAGGACATGCATGTTCTGCAGCTCTTGTGTTGTATCTGCAGGTTCTTTATGGACATTTTCCATTTAAAACTGTTTTAGACAGCTGTGCTGAGACCACAGAACTAAATTCTAGATATTTGATTATCACAGACTGACAATCCTTCATATACAATCTGGGAGGAGCCCAGAAGAGCAAAGACAAAAATTGAAGTAAAAGTGATTCTGGGTTAAATAGTTTTAAAAAATCAGATGTGAAGAATATGAAAGCTTTTTTATCATTACTTTTCCTAGTTGGAAACCATAAATTCTGTGACCTAAAATGTCTCTTACAATCCATGGCTGCACAGTCCTATTACCAAGAACACAAATATTAGCTGATAGAAGAAGTCATGCTACAAGATATATAGGAGATAGAAGAAGATAGATAGAAGAAGTATATTATAAGTTCATGATAGAAGAAGTTCATGATAGAAGAAGTTCATGATAGAAGTACATGGATAATCAAGAGATTTTAACAATGTGGTCTAAACAACAGCAAATCTTCAATATTGAACTACATTGCTGCTGCCTCAGCAACTCCCAGATGAATGAGTACAATAATCAACTACATCATATACTGACTTTTTCTGCCTTTCAAAACAGGCTACGGTGACATTGGCCACTTGTGTTTACAATTCTGCATCGTATGGTTTAATTGTCATTTTATGATTTCTTACAGTATCTGTTCATCAGTTCTTTACTACTGCCTAGTTTCTGCTTTAGAACCATGGCTATTTTAGAGATTTGTTTTGCTCTGAGACAGCAGCAGAATGCAAATCAGACCTATGTTTACTTGCAATGTTCAATAGCTCCTGGGAATACCTTACAATGGCAATTTGTCATTCACAACACTTTCTGATACTTCAGTGACAAATCAAGTGCTACTGGTTCAATACTGCAAGCTGTAGCAATGTGTTTATCTTTTAAATCTGTGGCTGAAACTAAAATTATCAGTATTAATTATTCAGTGACATAAAAGAAGTGATGAGCTTTCAATCACTATAAATCTAATCCATATAAAACACATTTTAAGTATACCTAGGATGAGCTAGATAAGCTCTTTTTATTGTTATCAAATGATTTTTTAATCTTCAGAATCAGGGTCTCTTATCTCCATCCTTTATGAGATCTTCACATTAACTGCTATACCATATCCCACAGATACTTTGCTTACCACAGATGACACATCAATTTTTTCTTCGACAACAATTAAAAATTTTGTTTGCATGCTCCTAGACCAAACTTCGTGAAACTTGCAAATGTTTTAATCAATTGATTTTTGAAAGAACAGTAGTATTTTTCTTCTTGATTTGACTAAGAAAGGACAAAACCTGAGGCTAGCAAAAAATGTAGAAGAAAACTTGTTTATGAACATTTATTCAGCTGATACTTCATACCTGTACATATATACATTGTTTTTAGATAATAGAGTATTTAACCAAAGGTTTACAAAGTGGTGTGAACTAACTATCTGGTCATTGCTTTATAAGATTTGCTCTCTTCCCTTCCTTTAACCTTTCTGTTCCTGAGAACCATAGGGAGTTGTAAAAGATAAAGAAGTTCCATGGTATCAATGAGTCCAGTGGATTACTGACATTAAAATCAAAATCAAAAGTATACACCTGCCTTATTTACTAGCAAAAAAGAGGACAAAAGAGAAATCTAGGTTTTCATTCCTGGACATTAATCAGATTTAAAGGAAATCTCCCACAGAATGAAATACAATTTGCAATAAATTTTAAACCAGCACTGCAATTTTCACCCTTAATTGTTTTAGCAAAGTGTCTTTATACTATAGGTACTTTAGAAAATAATTTGAAATAATGCTCTATGGAACCATGCTGTCGTAAAACATCTACCCTTTTTTAAGTTTACCCTTTCTTCACAGACAAGAATGAATGTTCTATAAATCTGCTAAAGGAGAGAATGCATGGTTTAAAATGCTGAGCACTACCTTTTGAGACACAGAGGATACTTAATGCAGAGATAGTGTCTAAGAAACCGCCAACAGAGTGGAAAAGAGAATAAATGTCGTCATCCTCTTACATTTTTCCCCTCCCCTCCCCAGCCAGGGTGGTGCCTGAGAGGGTTCTAGAGATGGACCACAACTCACAGACAAATAACCTCAGTCAGGTTCTATTACCCGCAAATTGACAGACTTGTGAGGAATTGGGTGCCACAGCCTGTCACACACTCACCAGAGCTTAAGGATCAGTGAAAAAATAGGAACAAATATTGATGTGGCCGCTCATCATGGAAATGAGAAGTGCCCCAAAGCCAATGTCAGTTTCAAAGGGAAACTTATCACAGATTGTTACAACTGCCCTGCTTATATATGATGACCAATTTCAGTTCCAAGATGGCTGCAGAATGGCACAACTCTGCTGACTCTATAGATAAAGGTAGAAATATCCGTTTCAGTTTCCACAGTCAAGCATGTTCCAGGTCACTAAGTACTGCCCACATGTATCTCTATATATGTGTATATATGTATGTTTGTATACAAAGAACCAAGCATCTATTGAATGATCAGAAAATCCACAGAGCAGGAGTTCTACGCTCACTGCAGTACCGGAGTTTTCTCAGCTGCCTTTGCCTGGCAGTTTTCAGTGAACGTGTGGCTCTGCTGCCATCCCAAATCTGCGCTTTCCTTGCCCAGCCTGAGTGCGCATGGGGCACGTGCTGGGCATGGCTGGAGATTTCCATGGCCAAAACCCCCCAGCATCATCACCTTTACATCTGCTCATTGCTTTGGATGGCACAGAGCACACAACACCCAGCTCAGCTGGCAAATGTCATTTCTTGCAGATTGCTACAGCCCCACTGCTGGTTGACAAATACACGAGAATCGATTTCAGTTGGAAAATGTCATTTATGACAAATTGCTACACCCACGTTGACAATACAGAACTATACAAATCTCAGTTAAGGTTAAAAAAAGGAATTTATTACATTAGTACAACAATGCTATGCAAAAATATACAGATATCAACTTCAGTTAACAAAAACTTAATTTATTGCCAAACTCTACAACAACTCACTATTACACAAAGATCAATTAGGTATTAACAACTTAATTTATTACATACAGGAGTACAGCCCATATAAAACCACAAAAATATGCATTCCCTCTCTAAATAGCCCTACACTAAAAACCCAACAGATAAAGTTATACAACTCTACTACTTCATACATGTTTAAATAGAATTAAATGACATGTATGCACATATAAATAAATATACAACAATAACAAACTACAGGTGTAAATATAGATTAAACATTACATATTACATGCTATATGTAAGTAGATATATAAACCAAACCTATCAATATACAAATATCACTGTACCAATCTAAATATCCATAAAACTGCATCAATACAAATATACAACTATACATCTCGACACATATGTAAATGCAGTTAACATAGACCTAGATCCATACACATATAAAAATATAAAAATACAGTCCATATACCTATGGAAAACCAATATACCCATAAAAAGAGTCATGTACCTGTAACTGCATCAGTACAAATAGATACCTACACAAGTGAAAATCCAGGAAATAGAACTAAAGTCAGATATAACAACATACCTGCATACTTAGATACATATATACACATACATGTAATTACACTCATATGTATATATACAAATATATACATAGCACATTCATAAATATAAAAGACATATGGAAGCATTCCTATACAAATAGCAACCTACACATGTAAATATCCATCTAATTATCACTCTATATGTGCAAGTCCATAAGTCTTTATATAGAATTGAAGCCTGAGCAAGTGGCAGGGCGGCACCCGGAGCAGCTCCCGCTCGGCGGGCAGCGGCCGCTCCCCGTAGAGCTCCTGCAAGCGGCTCTGCCCTCGGGCCGGCACCAGCCGCTCCCTGCGCAGCAGGTGGAAGCCGCAGGGCGGGCGCCGCACGAGCAGCGGCCGCTCCCCGGGGCGCTGCTGGCAGCGGCCGGGCCGGGGGCTGCGCAGCTCCCGCTGGGCCGGCAGCGGCCGCTCCCTGTGCAGCAGGAGGAAGCCGCAGGGCGGGCGCCCGGGCGGCAGCGGCGGCCGCTCCCTGCGCAGCGGCTGGAAGCGACGGCGCCCGTCCCGCCCGCGCGGCAGCGGCCGCGCCCTGCGGAGCTGCCGGGAGCCGCGGGCCGGGCGCCCGCGCCCCTCCCGCCCCGCCGCCAGCCGCTGCCTGTCGGCCGCGCTCCGGCACCGCATGCGCAGCAGCAGCTCGGGGCGCTCGCGGCGGGAGCAGGGGCTCGTGTAGCGCAGCCAGGCCCCGGCATCGCCGGCACGGCTGCGCCGAGCCAGCCCGGCACCTTGCGGGAGCCGTAGCGCTACAGCTGGCGCACCAAGCTGCGGAACTGCGTGGCCCTCAAGGTGCGCGGGGCCGGAGCTGGGCGCTGCCCGGGCTGAGCAGCTCCTGCTCGAGCAGGGAGCGGTCGATGAGCAGCCCCTGGGCCCGGCTGTCCCAGCGCACGGAGCGGACGCGGGGGCTGTTCGCCAGGCGCCACAGCTTGGCGGGGAGGGTGCTGGCGTTGAGGCCGGCGGGCAGCGGCAGCTCCGCCATGGCGCCGCTCACCGACTGTCGCCACAACGGCCGCGGCTGCTGCGGCTGCGGCCTGAGGGGGCGCTGCGCTCGGCCCCGCTCGCGGCCCCGCGCGGGCCGGACTCGGCGGGACGAGCGCGGCAGAGCCGGGGCTGCGGGCCCAGCGCGGGGCCGGCTGCGAACCCTCCTGGCTTCCTCTGCCTGCAGCCATCCTTGTGCCTCTGCTTCGCGGCGTAACCCCAAAGCGTCAAGGCAAGCGCGGGAAGTTTCAGAAAGGGGTCCGAACTGAGGAATCCCGTGGGAAACTCTTCCTCTTTGTCCAGTGAAAGCAAAACCACTCCGTGTTCTGCATAGCTGAAGGGAGGAAAAAAATGTTAGTTTGGGTACCTTCACTATTTTGGTTTGGATTGCAAACAGAGTTCCCCACTTGAAAGCAGACAAGGTCAAATGGGAGAAGGGGAAGTGAAAAGAGAGAATTGAAGACATTCTTTTGCCCCTTTTCCTGCCAACTGGCTGGTTCTTTCTCACTGTCTCTGCCTGTCTTCAGCAGATTTGACACATTTCTCTTTCTTTGGAGACAGAAGCAGCAGCAGGAAGGGACGGCATTTTTGTCAGCATTTTCATTAGAGCTAAAGTCCTGCCGCCTGGAAGGATGTTGCTTTACCCGAGGGATTAATGGTTTACAGTGATAGTGAACTCACACTGCGGTCTTCACCAAGAGGTTTTGCATTTTTCATTCTTTTTATTCTCTTTTTTCCCCACAATCGGGAGAGTTAGAATGTAAAATCCCTCCCACAGCCAAGTCTTTTCAATATAATCCAACAAAGGTGATTTTGCAATGACCTGCTTAGTGTCACTTGTTCTTTTTATTTTAAGTTGTCTCTTGAGCTTGAAACAGTTTTCAGAGCAGGAAAAAATAGACCTATTTCTTCCATCTCTTTTAATTCACTGTCGATTTTAATGTCTTTATATGGTTTAACCGTGAGGGCTCATGTGAGTATATTTGGTGGTATGGCAGAAGCTCATCCCCACACACACACTGGGTATTTTCTTTGCACCCAGCTTGTCTTGAGTTCTGGCTGGCACAGCCTTCTCTTGCCCTCCTTCCAGGTCCTTTGTGAGGAGCCCAGCCCTGTCCCTTCAGTCGCTGCCCTGTGGGTGACATGCTGACACAAGGATTGTTGGTCTCGCCACATTCTGAAGCAGTCTTTTGAAGTGAGTGTTTTCAAGATGCCCTGTCATCTTTTCCTCTGTGTGCTGGCTTTCTCAGAAAAATTGAAACCCACTACCCAGAAAATCTCTTCCCCTTTCATTTTAAACAGCTTCAAACAGAACCTGAATTAGGAATGCTCCGCCTCAGTGGGATGGTGTTTGTCTCTCTTTAAACACAGTGTAAGAAACCTCACAGAAATTATCCTAGCAACCAAATTACAACAAAATTTGTAATGAATAGGCCAAAAGGAGAAGACAGGAGTTCGCTAAGTGCTGCTTCATCAAGAAAAACCTTTTTTAAAGGCTTCCTTTGTAATCTCTGTGAGTCATGAGACACACACGAATACTGGCCCTGTGGCCTACTGGAGATGAGGAAGCAGGTGGTTGAAATGTGGATTGTCCATCGAAATGTTCAGTCAAACCTTTGGTATAGTTATGGTTACATTGACTTCCACAGTACTCTGTGGCTAAGAATGAGAAATTACTATTGGCTGTGTTTCAAGGATACTGAAACTTAAAAAGAAACATGTTTATCTTGTATCATGACTCCTCCCCAACTTTCTATGTTACTTGTATAATTTAGTATCAGTTGGAAACAAAACAAGTAAATAGTGGATATTACATTTCAGTGTATGGGCCAACAGTTGATTTAAAAATGAACAACAGAAAAGGTTTTAAATTAAATTTTTAGGAAGGAAGATCCTTAAAATTGTGGTATATGGTTTTAGATTAAGATTTTTTTCTAGGAATGACTTCTTTCCAGTTTAAAAAGAATTTGAAAAGAACATAACTCAATGTACAGGCCTGAGCACTTGAAATACTGTTGTTTCGTATCTTTCTTTTTTCCCTACATAGCATTGTAACTTCTGAATCACAATTGTTACCACTTTGAAAATGCAACTCTCCTGTTTTTCTGCTGGTGAATACTTAGCAGTTATAAGTGAAAGAACAGACAGTTTTGAAAGTGAAATATGCTTTATGTGAATATATTTTTTTCACTAGTCTCCTGGTATT
The DNA here is from genome assembly GCA_034336665.1 of Luscinia megarhynchos. Taxonomy (NCBI): domain Eukaryota; kingdom Metazoa; phylum Chordata; class Aves; order Passeriformes; family Muscicapidae; genus Luscinia; species Luscinia megarhynchos. Next base: position 56,614,980 of record CM067592.1, on the reverse strand, counting down.
ACATGCAACAAGGGCAACATGAAACCACTCAATACTCCCTTATTTCTGAGAAGCTGTTAGAAATTATTAATCTTTTCAGTATATCTGCAATCCATTGGTGTGTGTTTCAGCTGAAACTCCCCTGTGTGCCCTACTGCTAGCAGGTAAGATCTCCTTGCAGTGTAGGAAGACACAATTTTCCCTTTCTGATTTGCACACAGCTGTGTCACTGCCTTGAGCTTTTCTTCTCCGATGCTTAGGCAATTTTTCCTCCAACACCTGTGCCAGCAGTATTCCTTAAGGTGATGTAGGCGTGGTGGGCATGCAGGACCCAAACTGTTCCTGATCTTCTGGGAGCTAACTGTTGGTCCCTGAATGAATCCTGTCCTGTTTATTTCTACAATGTACTTGTGGCAAAGGGTGTTCCTGCCAATGTTTTAGGTTATATGGTCTAACCACAGCATCATGAATAGTAAAAGCCAAAGAAACAAATGTGTCTTTTTCTGTCCAATTGACCTGGGGTCTGTATCTGAGACTTCCATTGCTGATAAAAGTGAGAATTCTTGCCAGACAGATTCCTGGAAAGCAAGTAATGAATCAATGGGTTTAGCATGTATTTCTTCAATTCCTTGGCTACAGAATAGGAAAGAGAATGTTCATCATTTTCTTTCTCCTCACAGATAGTATGGGAAGACTTAGACTCCAAATTTTGCTTTCACATAACTAAAACTATTTGCAAAGGAGATATAATCCCATCAGACAAAGACAAATTTACTGCAACAGCGGGTACAGAGTATGGTGAACAAACCAGAGAGTACAATGGAACTGATAATGGGGCCTGGTATCTTAGGCTTTATGGAACAGGAACTATGGGAGAGATAGACACGGATAAATGCTTGCTGGGCAAGAAGTGACCAAGAAATATATTGTGAAACTTTGTGATAGGATAATGTTACCAGGCAATGGGATGTCATGAAGAATGTGTAACCAATGGGACATTGTTACCAAAATTAGAACCCTATGTGAATGCCATGCAAGTTAAACCCTCTATAAACACCTTGTATATTCAACAAAACTGGCTTCTTATCACAACTCAGAATGTTCCCCATCTCTCCAATCGCTCATAACAGAGTAACCATACTTTGCAGTCTAGTGAATTCAAAACACCTGAAACCAACACTTAGGGAGCCACCTTAGTCTCTAGGCTTTAGAGTGTAAGAGGAGAGAACATACAATCTGTTATACAACAAACAAAACTGCAAAGCAAAAAGTCATGTTAACTGCCCTGAAAATGCAGCTCAGTTTTGGAATGAACTTGGTGTGAAATGGTTCTTTGTTGAACTTCATAAGCAATGTCTGCCTCTTTCTCTGCTTCCTTGCTTGGGTTTGCTTTGTCTGCAAACAGCTGTTCTAGTGCTTCAGGCTGTTCTAGTGCTGCTCTTCCTTGACTAAAATGTCTCTGTACTTTCCCCAGTCTCAGCTATATATATCCGTGTACTGTTTAGTGTGATGACTGCCCCAGTCTTGTTAGAGCTGAAGCTGTGATGCCTTGGTTTGAGTCACCCTGTCTGCTGGACATGCTGCTCAGGTTTGCCAGGATTGTGATCCTCCCTCAAGTGAGCTGAGCTTGTGGAAGGATGCCAGGGACATTGAAGAGCCCAGGTAGCTCAAGTGGAAGAAATTCTCATCATCTGTGCCCATTCAGGCTGCCTGTGGGAAGTAGCATTTGTTGCCTGAGTAGCTCTAGGTGGACTAAAGGTCATGGTGAAATATTGTAGTGAGGGCTGTGGCAAAGGAAAAAAACTTGGATTTTTCAGGGGAGTTTTCAAAAATAATCACATCTCATTCTGGCTGCTGTCACAGGAAGTTTAGTCACTGCCTAAGGTAGCTCAGGAGTGATTGTGGAATACTGCTCTTGGACTTGAAAAGGTATGGACTATTCCTCATCCAGAAGTGTGGCAGTGGGCCTGTGTGTTTATCAGTGACACACAAACAGAGAGGCAGACAAATTCTGCTCGGCTCCTGGAGTTTAGGTGCCCTTCTGCATCTTCTGCGTGCTGGAAAAACTTCTTGCCAAGCAGTGGAAGATACATCTCCCTCTTCTTGTCCAGGAATATCAGCTTGACCATCTGTATCTTGCAGCTCATGTCAAAGGAAGTACTGGGGACCTGGACATTCCATAGACTCAAAACCTCGTCTCATGTATTTGCTGTGTCCTTCAGTGAAGAATGTCTTCTTATCAGAGGAACTTGAAGACATTCTAGATCTAAGGCAAAGCAAAAGAGAACTAAAAAATTCAAGCATCTGTTGTCAGTATTTAGGAAAAAGAAAATGCAAATATTTGCAAAAGGCTCAAATGAAGAATTGAAGAAACAAAGCACGGTTCACTCTTTTAAAGCTAAAGGAATGAAAGTCTGCCTCCTTATGCATCCAGCTGCTTTCCAGGTGTGCACCTGCCAGGGATTTAACCCTTCTGTATACTGTAGGTCTCAGGGTAAAACTATAAGTAGACAAACCAAACCAAACCAAACTAACCAACCAACCAACCAAACAAAAAAACTGCACAAACTTCCCCAACCCCAAATGAAACTAAACAAACAAACAGAGAAACAACCAACAAAAAAACCCAAACACCAACCCGCCCAGCAAACCAAATAAAAAATAGGTGGAGAATCTTGTTTCCATGATCTCCCTGCTTTGACATAAGACAGTTAAGACCTCTTGACCACAGGATGAGATTTTGAGGAATGGGATGTTCACCAGATGAACACCAGAGACCCTCAAGAGACCTCCTCACAATGTCCCTAGTTTTGAGGATGTGATTTAAATATATCAAATATTTTGTGGGAATGTTTAGCCAGTGAGTTTGAGCAAAGTAATGAATATGTCTTAATTCCATGGGTGTGCATGTGTTAGGAAAGTGATTCCCCACACAGCCAGTATTGAAATAAAGTAATGCCTCTTTTCCTACACTGAACTGGCAGTGGGGAACAGGCCGTGCTTGGTAACTTCCATTTTAGTCATTTCTATTGGAGAATAAAGAAAGGTGAAAATGAAACCTTTTCCAGCTGTTCCCTCTGGTTTACCTTTTTGAGGCCCAAAGCTCTGTGCCACAGGTGGCCTGGGTGCGTGCAGAGCAATGCAGCCCCCACAAACCCCTCGGTTTGCCCTCAAGGGGCCACACCCTGTCCCCGGGTGTGCCCAGCTGTGGCACAGAAAGAGCCCGCAGCGCAGTGGGCGCCGTGCCCTGCCCAGCCGGGGCTCTGTGCACAGAGCAGCACAGCGCCAGCACCTTTCAACCCGCTCCTGCCTTGGCTTCACCTGGGAGACAGAAGCCTCTGGAAATCAGCACCACCAGTCACGTTCCCAGCTTGGAGCAGCTCCTGCTGGCGGGCAAATCCTGCTTCCAGGTAGGAGTAAAGGCAGAGGTAGAGATTGTTGCATCTGGTTGTTTCTTGGGGTGATAGCAAGTAAAAAAGCAGGAAGGCCTTTGCAGGAAGTTTACAGAGATGTTTTATTTCAGCCACGCATGTACACCGTCCAAAGTTTAGGGAACAAAGGGCTTGTGGGGCTTTAGGTTTAGTACATGGGATGAGCAGGGCAGGGAGAGCATCAGGGACCAATTACCAGGGGACAGGGAAACAGGGTGGGAGTGTGACTGAAAGGCTGACAGGCAGGAAGAGGGCACGGGGTTGACCTAGGGAATACAAGAGGGGCTTGCTTCTCCTAATTAGAAATGCCTTCAGTCTCCACAACTGCCCTTTTCTTTATTAATTAAGAAGGTTTCTTTTAAGGATTTTATAAATAAATGGTTGAGGTAACTAAAAAACACAAAATGACAAAAACAATTAAAAGCATTCAGAAAACAATTTCCAAAATGCAAGCTATTTCTTGGGTCTCTAATGCTTGAACAGATTTTTGAAGCGTCTTGGAACCGGTAGGAAGAGAGGTGAAGTTTTCTTGGTATGGCTTGTCAGGAAACTGAGTGAGTAAAGGGATTCTTCAGCATGGACTGGCACTCCGGTGGCTGTTAGCAATGTGGTTAGCTGTGATTGAGCTTGTATGAAGTAGAATGGGGGTGGAATACCTGTTGAAACTGGAAATAGAAATAACTAATTTTGAAGAAAAAACAAAGGTTGTTACCTTAGGAGATTTTTCTTTCTTCCCCCCCATATCATCCCCCCACTTTGTATTAAAAAGGAACTTTGGGGTAAAAGGGATTGGCAGCTGGGTGGCAAAGGTAGGGAGAAGCATGGCTGTGAGAGGGAGACCATGGAGGGGCAAAGGGGGCTAGGAGTTTGAAGGAACATGAAGAAAGGGTAAGAGGATTTAGGGAAATTTTGAAAGGACTTACTTTGTGGATGAAAAAAGGGGAAAGTGGAAGGGAAGTAGGGAGGCAGTAGGGAATGGGGGAAGGCACTTGAAGGAGTGTGACTTATCTGTTTGGCAGGTTTTGCAAATAGAGGAACGGACTTCTGGTTGCAGGACGGCTGATTGGTGTTTTATGCTATCTTTGCTTTTGGATTGCTGCTGCGACTTGATGGCTGTTGGCTTTGGGCTTTATCTCTTTGGTTGTTGTGTGAGGGACAACGTTTATTAGGTTATGGATAGTAGTTGCAGTTTGGTGTGTGAATGCTTCCTTGCACTGGGACTCCACAGAAGTGGGGGCATGAAGAGCGGCCACCAGAAAGAATTAGAGCTACCTATAGCCCTGCCAGCTGGCCCCAAGATGGGTCATGGGGCTACAGAACCCCAATATGTATGCTGAATAGGATGATTTGGTTACAAGCACCGTTGGAAATTGTTTCCAGCCAGTCCACCTTTGTCACGGACTTACTCTCGGCCCCATCCCGACACATGAGAACAATGATTTACCAGAACAGATTGACACTGGATTGTCTGCTAGCTGAGGAATGGGCTGTATGTGGAAAATTTAATTCATCTGAATGTTGTGTAGAGATAGATTATCATAGCGATATTATTAAAAATACAACTACCAACGTCAGGAAACTAACCCATGTTCCTGTGGAACAGTAGACCCCATTATTTAAAACCAATTGGTGGGATAACATTTTTAAAGGAGAATGGTGGAAAAGAACATTAATAATTGCTGGAGGTGCACTAATCAGTATTATTTTTCACCCTTGTATAATCCCCTGCTTGACCCGGGTGATCACGAGAACCATACTGCGTTCCCACTAATTAAGTTTTAAAAACAGACTAAGTAATGAAGAAGTTGAGAACATCAGACTGATGAAAGTAGAAAAACAAGAGGAAAACCAGAACTCGGAAACAGCTGGAGATGTTTATAAGAAATACCAGAGGCTTTGAAAACTATACTGGGTTTATGAAGAAACAGTTTGATTTAAACAGTTGAAGTGAGCTTAAGCCAAATCAAAGTTTTAGAGGGGGAAGTTCTTCTAAATGAGTTGACGTTTGGGTATGGAGTTTTAAGTTATTAGTTAATATAGTGAAGGTATGTATGAATTGTTAATGAAATGTTAATGTGCTGCGGGTGTGTGGCCACTATGTGGGGGTTGACGAGGGTTTGGTTGGAGGAGTGAGGGGAAGTTTCTGGAGTGTTGCCTCATGGGGTGATGACAGCGGCTTTTACTGTGGTGGGAGGATGAGCTGGCCTATGGGATCAGAGAATTCCGGAATGATTGGTCAGGATTGCACCCCAAGATGGGCCA